>WOVY01013180.1:0-7500 GCA_013436015.1 Rhipicephalus annulatus | reverse complement strand
CTAAAAAAAGGCCGGAAGACTACAGAAATACCAGTGTCCGTATACCTCTACAGCGAAGCGTGTTTCTCCCTATAAGCTTCCCGAGCTTACGACCTGCCTTTTAGACAGCCTCTATGTAGAGCCGGCTAACGGAGCGTACAAGGGAAATCTCTTATACTACATGCAGCATCTCAGGTAGGAAGACATCGAGCACGCTCGGAAATAGGAAGCTTTGCTCGAGCATGTGTTCAATGCCTTGGCGTGGGTATATATGTAAGAAAGGCTCTACGCCATAGAAACACGGTGCATGATGGCGTTTCCCGTTGGCGAACGACGTGATCATCGATAGCTGCCTCTTCTCGTTCGGATGCTGCCAACGCAGCATCTTTTTTCGTACAGGTCGCCTGGTGGCACGCAGCCGCTGAACAGAAACGTTGTTTTCGTGACGCAAGGGGTTGAAAGTTTCACTGGCCTCCCTCCTTCCACTCCCGCCCTATAGGTCGAGTGCGAAAAAAAAAAGATACAGGCTTCGCAGAGTATGAAAAAATGCAAATCAGGCGTGGTTGTGCTGCTAACAACGACCTGCCTCTAGTTATCTGCATTACGTCACTAACAGTGTGACATAAAGAGCTCTTGGAATTCAACATTGGAGGTCCTCGGCAGCTATTATCAATATTTTTGTAACAGTGATGTTTTCATTTAATAAAAATTAATAATTAATTAATTAACATTCTTTTATTCATACTCTTATTCTTTCGCTCGTTCATTTATTTATTTATTCACAGGACTGTTAATAATAAAGAATTAGACTGGTTCCCCCCAGAAATAAGCTCGCGCAGCGTTTTGTGACAAACGACGTTCCAACTAAGGACTTTAAAAATTTCTTTTTTTGAACCTTCTTGGTTAGAACACAGACACAAAAAAATGAAAAATCTGTAAAATTGCAGTGTTACTTACTTTAGCTTCTTACCGCAGTCTCTGTTTCCATATAGTTCTCGGCCCGTACAAGTGTTTGGTGCGAGTACATGAACGTGGGTCTGTATATAGTTTTTTTTTCATGTCTTCTTTTTTATCTTCCCCAAGGCGAAACTGTACATTCCCCAGGTTCGCGAGAACCAACATTCCCAGTTCTTTCGCTTCCAACCTCTTCAATGTCGTGCAGTGAAGCAGAGCACGCACGCGTGCGCTCGCTAAATCGAGTGGAGCCGAGGAGCAGAGCCACACCGTGGGCGCACCACAAGACGAGGATGCGGTGTATGCTTATATCTGGAGTGAAGGTAAGATTTTTCGAGAATATTTCTCTTGAGAAAACGCAGCTCATTTTCCCAAGTCGTAGCTCAGGCTACCCATCTTTAAACAAAAAGAGAAATGCGAGACACTAAAGATCACGCTTACTACTCGCTATAGCGAACTAGTATATTCTACTTTACTGTACTGCTGGCTAAGAAAGCGACAGAAGTTATTGCGGCCAACGCGCATGGTTTCCTTTCTTTCTTTCTTTCTTTCTTTCTTTCTTCTTTCTTTCTTTCTTTATTTATTTATTTATTTATTTATTTATTTTTTTCTTTCTTTCTTTCTTTCTTTCTTTTTTTCTTTGTTATTAACATAAAGGACAATAACCTGAGCGTGGTTGTTCAAGGACGTAGAGGGAAGAAACGTAGTAAAAAAGGCACAAAAAAAAGAAAACACGGGACGAAAGAATGGACTGCGTTTTTGCATATGCCAATAACGGAGTGCGACAGATACAATCCAAAACACGGGGACGATTTGAAATAGAACATGCCTGAATCGAATCCATGTCTTCACGATGGCTCGCACAGCTCCCCATGGTCCCAAACATTCTTAAGAAAAACGAGAGAAGAGGCACACAGTGCCTTACCAATCTTCAATCAAAGCAGCAAAAGTCTGGTCTACCTTGGTACCCATCGGCTCCACTGTCTAAAACATTCCGCCTCCTGTGGAACCTAGCTGCGATAGTTTTCTTGCTTTGTGCAGTGATCGAGAAATGCGGGGTGAGAGTACGATGATGATTGGCAGGGTTATGGGAATGTTCCATCTTAATTAGTCCTGTTAGTATCTGCGCAATTAACAGTTTGACAAGAAGAGAACGCGAAAGATAATTTGAAAACTATCCATCACGAATACATTAGAAAACAAAAACATTTCATAGAAAAAAGACAGTGTCATAGCCACTATAAGATCCGGTATAGACTATATAGAAATAGGCAGTGAGCAACAGGAAATAGAGTCGAGAACATGGAAAGAAAACGTCGCCAGCCCTGCGCGAAACCATGTTAATATCATGTTTATTTATCTCACCGTTCTTTATTTATTTATTTATTTATTTATTTATTTATTTATTATTTATTCATCTATTTATTTTTTATTTATTTATATCACTTGACATCAGTTTTGATTCACATTTCATTTAAAACAGTGAAATAACTTTTGCTTCTCTGTAAATGTTTTTTTCTAACACAACTCCCTTCTTTTTTCTTGTTCATTTGTTCTACTTCCACACGTTTCGTGGTCAAACCTCATAACAGGTTGTGCCATTCTTTACGAAAAGAACACGCAGCGCAGCACAGTCATAGCGAAAGGCGGTAGTGCGGCCTCCCCGGAGCCTTTTAACGCGACATCTTTAAATGGACACCAAAATCAAATCACAATTTATGTCAGAGTGAAAGATCAATGTGTGACAACATCTAAAACGACAATATTATAAATGGCAGTGCCATACTTACCGAGAAATTAAGGTGAATGCACAGAAACACATGCACCGCAGTAGGACTTCTAAAAATGATCCCAATGACTTCAGACGAACCACCTACAATTAATCACTAGTGACCAATCTAGCTGCACAAATAAAGAATCTTCCGTGCATGAAGAGAATTAACAAAATGCTGCTTGTCCGTTTCTGTTTGATTCACGGAAAAAAAGAACCGCTGGACGTTACTATGGGGAGTGGCACTAGTGGTTCGAAAATTCAATTTTCACGTAGTTGCATTTGACAGGCGGTGCAATGTAGCGGGGCGCAGTTCAATAAAAATTTCTGCAAAATCAGAGTCAATGGCGGGAAATTGATCAAAGGCCGTTGTTGCTGCTGTGGCTCCGCTGCTTTGGGTCTGCTACTAGCACAGTAAAGCCGGGCAACGTTGTGCACGGCGAGAATGACGTGAGTCGGTCCGGTCGGTCCGCTTCTAGAGGCGGGTAATTTGAAGTGTGCTAACCTGATTCGAACCTCTAAAACGTGATTTTATTTCAAAATAGGCCCTTATTTGGCACAAATCCACACTAAGAGGTTTCTAGACTGCTATTTCAACAATTACTTCGTCTTAATATTGCCTTTAGTGTCCCTTCAAAGAGCTCATTTCACAGAAATGCCGGCTTCAACATCAGTGTGTGCGAAATCAACTTGTGCGGGAGCAAAAAATCGCCGAAGGTAGAAATGAAAAAAAAATTCTGGGTCCGAGTGGGGATCGTACCCGGGTCGTTCGGGAGGCGAGCGGTTGTTTTACCTTAAAACCTCGCATATGCTTCAAAACAGAGTGAAAATAACTTCCTCTGCTTAAAAGCGCACTGAAAGCAACTTTTATGCTTTGCAAACACACGCGTCTGTATACATGCTTCACAATACAACTTTGTTGTATTGTGAAGCATGTTCTTCACTGTTGCTGATGCAGATGATTTCCTATGCGAACTGGAAAATCTGTAATATGCATCGTGATTGTACTTGACATTTTTTCTTGCGTTCCCGTTTTTCTCACTCTTATTCACTTTTGCCTTTTTTCGCTGTGATTGCGATCTTTTGTTTTTCTTTCTTATGATTCTGCGATTGATGTACAACTCCTTCTTGCATGGACCAAGTGGTGGTCCTGCAGTGCTGGCTAAATAAATAAAAACGAAATCCTTACAGTAATAATGCGTAGGTACAAGCTTACATGCCGTCGGGTGTTCAAAAAATGTGATATCTAATGACCCTCATGTTTTAAAGCCCGGTCACCACTTTACGCAGGGCACATACGTTCTGTGCCCTATTCTCTCAAGGCGGCGCGTAGTGGGTGCATAGCAAAAATCGAAAAGATTTCATGCACTAAGCGTTTAAAGTACGCCCTGTAGAGACAGGATATGGCTATCACATCAACTCTTAAAAGCGAAGCTTAAGGATCCCCTTTTTTTTGTAACAATGACTGATGCACTTGCAAGGACCTACTACGCCATAAAGTCGTCTGATTTTTGTGAAATAGGGGAAGCATTCACTATGCCACTTTCGTCCCAATGTGGAGAAACAGTGCTACCTGCTACACACCGGTGTAAGACATTATGTGCACTCATTTAATTCTGTGGCTCGTGACAATGAAAAATTGTGGCTGAGGTTTGCCCAATGAGTTGGAAAGCATTGAACGACCATTTGTTGCAACTTATCATTGTGTGACTCCAGGTTGTTATAATGTCCTGCTACCATGCCATATTACACATGTTAACAATATGTAACATGTGTATGTTCTTTTCGCGAAGGAGTTTCAAGCGCACCAACTTGGCTTCATTATTCAATACTCGGATGCCACGCATAGGCACATCCGGTTGGAAACTTGGAATTCGATTCTCTCCTGGATATCGTACGACAGTGGTTACAAACACCGGTGATGGTTGCGGCGTACAACTACGGCGCTGAGAACGGCTGTGTTGCGAATGTCATAACAGATTTCTCTATAATAGATGAAAATCAACCGACATGCTGAATTTCAGCAGAAACTCTGCGAGCGCTGCCGGTAAGACCACTGACAGCCATTGTATTATACCTGCACAACGTCGAGACGGGAACTAAGGGACACGCCCCACCATGCGGTGGCCACAGCACGAGTACAAAGCGCCGACAACCCCAAAACGAACGATCGACCCCGTGGATCCTTCGAGCGCAGGATGCATTTGAAAACCAAATGATGTCACTTTGTGGCAGTTCCAAGAAGGAACAAAAAAAAAACATAACGCTTACATCCGATCCAACTTTTGAAACGTATAGCGTGCGTCTCTCAGCCGCCCGTTCTGTATTTTAAAGGGTTCGCCCTATGGCTCTCTTTACCCGTTTCTCGGTGAATGCGCAGCGAAAACCAGGAAACATCAGAAGCTTTTAGCGGTTTCAACCCAATGGCCGATTTCGGCGCTGACGTATACCTCGAGGCAGTCGAGGTTTGATGCGGGAATACATTTTACGAGTTCGCGATGCGAACTTCTGGTACGTACGTTTATGCGCGGAACCTGCTGCCATCGGGTCGAGCTTGTCATGCCGAATGCGGAGGTTCTCGACAGGTAGTGGACGCTGAAAAACAGCATTAGCTTCACCCGTTTCTAAGTTTTTCGATAGAATGGTAAGGAAAGTGGAGATATAAAGCAGTGACAGAGAGAGAGGCCTGGGAGAGACGAGATATGATGGCCTCTGTTCTGTGGATGACTTGAGTGAGACTGTTGAGCATCCGCCGGTAATGGGTGATTTTTTTTTTTTCATAGGTACCCTCTTTCGTTGCTCCATGAGAGTTCCATGAGTGTTTTATGAAGCTATGGCGCAGTTTACACGAAGAAGCATGCTATTTCTGTGGCTGAAAAACTTTTCCTCCTTCTTGGACTGACGCGTTCTCCTCCTAAGGCATGTTGTTATATATATAAAAAAACGGGTAAGTCAAAGCCGATGGGTGCATTGCCGAAAGCGCCGTGGTGTTTAAAGCCCCAAAAGGGAGGGAACGTCGTGCGCGTGTTTCGTTGAGTGCGACTCAAAGTATGACATGTCTGACAGGTCCTCGCGCATTCAAAATTTCTTCTCCATATCTGGAGCCTCCTTGCCATCGTCGTTACGTTCGTCCCTTTCCTTCAACCAGCCGACATTACGAGCGGTCTTGAAAGAACGTCCTTGCGAGACGACGAAAGGAGACGGCTCTAAACTATGCTCCCCCGCCCCCCCCCCTTTTTTTCGGTCGTACTTCATTGACTACTGTCCATATTCCAGTGGTTGAGACAAGGGTGTTGCCAAGAGGTACAAATGTGGAGGAAAGGGCAAGAGGGGAGGGCCGATCATACCTCCAAGTGTTCGCCTGGCCAATTTTTGCTTCCTTGCCTCCTTCCCTCATCCTTCTACCTACCCTCACAGCAAATGCAGTGAAAACATGACGCGCGAAATTTCCGCCTTTTTGTTTTCGAAGAAACTTACTTGTCAAGCATTGCAATTTGCTCTTAAGTTTTCTCTAAGGGTTCCTATGCTGTTTTTTGGTAATGTAAAGCCATTTGCATACCGCGCAAGGGTACGCTCATGCACTGCCATGCTTAGACGCTTTGACTGACTGTAGTCATAGCCGATTCTATGCACCCATTCCCCCCCCCAAAAAAAAAAAGATGACGCTATCCGAGTAGTAAGTTCGATATTTCTGCAAAAAAATAATAGAGGTTTGCATACTGCCACTCCCTTCTGGCCACGTGTCCTACGATACATCTACTGCTACTGCTACTACTAATACGACGCCTCAATTACTTAACAGAGTTCAGCTGTAAAAACGCAACGCGACCAACGCTATTGACGCCAGTGTACGCCTTATGTTTTCTATGAGTTTAACGGTACGCACATCTATTACCTATTCCTACCAACTTGTCCGTGTGTCCACTCTTATCTGCGAGAAAAACCCGGCCCTTGGTGGCGCTATTCGAGATCCCACGAGACCAGGATATACAACCGGCCATCAGGTTGTCTCGAGCAGCGCTGTTGACCCCGCAATAAACGAACGACCTGCAGCGATCGCTTTCGGCTGGACGAGGAGAAAACGGCAATGGCCATGTCTCTGCCGCAACAACCGAGACTTCCATTCCGTTTGCCACGGCAAGGGGCATTCTGCTGCGTTGTACTATATTCGTATGGCCTTAGGTTGTATACCTTTTCTAGCGCGTGCAAGGGATATATGTGGTACTGGGGATCTTGGTATGAGAAGCGCATTGTCGGGGTCTCTGTGTACGCTGCATGCAAACTCCTTCGCTATCAATGCGACGCAGCCTATACACGTACATGCTGTGAATGCAAATGTCCTGCTATAAGGACTAACAGCACTCTTGGGAACTCACCGCTATCCGCCACAGCCAACTATCAGCACTCCTTGCTCTCCAGCTTGTTCGATCCCGTCGAAACAGGGAACACTGAAGGGCGATGGTGGTTGAGGCCTGGTCTAGTTGTTTGCTCGAGCATCTCAAGAGAAAGCAGTGTATTCACCACATTATATCGATCATACTTACCCGAGTCTAATGTTCGGTATTTTTTTGAAATCAGAGATGGGAGCAACGTATGTCCCATGTGTAAACAAAGCAAAAAAAAAAATAAACAGAAACTATAGGTTCCGTTATGCATCCGTCTTAGATGTCTCAATGGCGAAAACCAGCGTCTTATATATTTTATTTCAGTAGATGTACTTACACCCTATCCCACGCATGAAGTTTACTATAAATACACTATAGAAAACTCTGGCGCTAGTGTCTATGGGGTGGCAA
>WOVY01013179.1:0-21548 GCA_013436015.1 Rhipicephalus annulatus | reverse complement strand
TTCATACTCTTATTCTTTCGCTCGTTCATTTATTTATATTCACAGGACTGTTAATAATAAAGAATTAGACTGGTTTCCCCCAGAAATAAGCTCGCGCAGCGTTTTGTGACAAACGACGTTCCAACTAAGGACTTTAAAAATTTCTTTTTTTGAACCTTCTGGTTAGAACACAGACACAAAAAATGAAAAATCTGTAAAATTGCAGTGTTACTTACTTTAGCTTCTTACCGCAGTCTCTGTTTCCATATAGTTCTCGGCCCGTACAAGTGTTTGGTGCGAGTACATGAACGTGGGTCTGTATATAGTTTTTTTTCATGTCTTCTTTTTTATCTTCCCCAAGGCGAAACTGTACATTCCCCAGGTTCGCGAGAGAACCACATTCCCAGTTCTTTCGCTTCCAACCTCTTCAATGTCGTGCAGTGAAGCAGAGCACGCACGCGTGCGCTCGCTAAATCGAGTGGAGCCGAGGAGCAGAGCCACACCGTGGGCGCACCACAAGACGAGGATGCGGTGTATGCTTATATCTGGAGTGAAGGTAAGATTTTTCGAGAATATTTCTCTTGAGAAAACGCAGCTCATTTTCCCAAGTCGTAGCTCAGGCTACCCATCTTTAAACAAAAAGAGAAATGCGAGACACTAAAGATCACGCTTACTACTCGCTATAGCGAACTAGTATATTCTACTTTACTGTACTGCTGGCTAAGAAAGCGACAGAAGTTATTGCGGCCAACGCGCATGGTTTCCTTTTTTCTTCTTTTCTTTCTTTCTTTTCTTCTTTCTTTCTTCTTTCTTTTTATTATTTATTTATTTATTTTTTCTTTTCTTTCTTTCTTTCTTTCTTTTTTTCTTTGTTATTAACATAAAGGACAATAACCTGAGCGTGGTTGTTCAAGGACGTAGAGGGAAGAAAACGTAGTAAAAAAGGCACAAAAAAAAGAAAACACGGGACGAAAGAATGGACTGCGTTTTTGCATATGCCAATAACGGAGTGCGACAGATACAATCCAAAACACGGGGACGATTTGAAATAGAACATGCCTGAATCGAATCCATGTCTTCACGATGGCTCGCACAGCTCCCCATGGTCCCAAACATTCTTAAGAAAAACGAGAGAAGAGGCACACAGTGCCTTACCAATCTTCAATCAAAGCAGCAAAAGTCTGGTCTACCTTGGTACCCATCGGCTCCACTGTCTAAAACATTCCGCCTCCTGTGGAACCTAGCTGCGATAGTTTTCTTGCTTTGTGCAGTGATCGAGAAATGGGGGTGAGAGTACGATGATGATTGGCAGGGTTATGGGAATGTTCCATCTTAATTAGTCCTGTTAGTATCTGCGCAATTAACAGTTGACAAGAAGAGAACGCGAAAGATAATTTGAAAACTATCCATCACGAATACATTAGAAAACAAAAACATTTCATAGAAAAAAGACAGTGTCATAGCCACTATAAGATCCGGTATAGACTATAGAAAGAATAGGCAGTGAGCAACAGGAAATAGAGTCGAGAACATGGAAAGAAAACGTCGCCAGCCCTGCGCGAACCATGTTAATATCATGTTTATTTATCTCACCGTTTCTTTATTTATTTATTTATTTATTATTTATTTATTTATTTATTCATCTATTTATTTTTATTTATTTATATCACTTGACATCAGTTTGATTCACATTTCATTTAAAACAGTGAAATAACTTTTGCTTCTCTGTAAATGTTTTTTTCTAACACAACTCCCTTCTTTTTTCTTGTTCATTTGTTCTACTTCCACACGTTTCGTGGTCAAACCTCATAACAGGTTGTGCCATTCTTTACGAAAAGAACACGCAGCGCAGCACAGTCAGTCATAGCGAAAGGCGGTAGTGCGGCCTCCCCGAGCCTTTTAACGCGACATCTTTAAATGGACACCAAAATCAAATCACAATTTATGTCAGAGTGAAAGATCAATGTGTGACAACATCTAAAACGACAATATTATAAATGGCAGTGCCATACTTACCGAGAAATTAAGGTGAATGCACAAGAACACATGCACCGCAGTAGGACTTTCTAAAAATGATCCCAATGACTTCAGACGAACCACCTACAATTAATCACTAGTGACCAATCTAGCTGCACAAAATAAAGAATCTTCCGTGCATGAAGAGAATTAACAAAATGCTGCTTGTCCGTTTCTGTTTGATTCACGGAAAAAAAGAACCGCTGGACGTTACTATGGGGAGTGGCACTAGTGGTTCGAAAATTCAATTTTCACGTAGTTGCATTTGACAGGCGGTGCAATGTAGCGGGGCGCAGTTCAATAAAAATTTCTGCAAAATCAGAGTCAATGGCGGGAAATTGATCAAAGGCCGTTGTTGCTGCTGTGGCTCCCGCTGCTTTGGGTCTGCTACTAGCACAGTAAAGCCGGGCAACGTTGTGCACGGCGAGAATGACGTGAGTCGGTCCGGTCGGTCCGCTTCTAGAGGCGGGTAATTTGAAGTGTGCTAACCTGATTCGAACCTCTAAAACGTGATTTTATTTCAAAATAGGCCCTTATTTGGCACAAAATCCACACTAAGAGGTTTCTAGACTGCTATTTCAACAATTACTTCGTCTTAATATTTGCCTTTAGTGTCCCTTCAAAGAGCTCATTTCACAGAAATGCCGGCTTCAACATCAGTGTGTGCGAAAATCAACTTGTGCGGGAGCAAAAAATCGCGAAGGTAGAAATGAAAAAAAATTCTGGGTCCGAGTGGGGATCGTACCCGGGTCGTTCGGGAGGCGAGCGGTTGTTTTACCTTAAAACCTCGCATATGCTTCAAAACAGAGTGAAAATAACTTCCTCTGCTTAAAAGCGCACTGAAAGCAACTTTTATGCTTTGCAAACACACGCGTCTTGTATACATGCTTCACAATACAACTTTGTTGTATTGTGAAGCATGTTCTTCACTGTTGCTGATGCAGATGATTTCCTATGCGAACTGGAAAATCTGTAATATGCATCGTGATTGTACTTGACATTTTTTCTTGCGTTCCCGTTTTTCTCACTCTTATTCACTTTTGCCTTTTTTCGCTGTGATTGCGATCTTTTGTTCTTTCTTTATTTATGATTCTGCGATTGATGTACAACTCCTTCTGCATGGACCAAGTGGTGGTCTGCAGTGCTGCTAAATAATAAAAACGAAATCTTACAGTAATAATGCGTAGGTACAAGCTTACATTGCCGTCGGGTGTCAAAAAGTGATTATTCTAATGACCTCATGTTTTAAAGCCGGTCACCACTTACGCAAGGCACATACGTTCCTGTGCCTATTTCTCAAGGCGGCGCGTAGTGGGTGCATAGCAAAATCGAAAAGATTTCATGCACTAAGCGTTTAAAGTACGCCCTGTAGAGACAGGATATGGCTATCACCTTCAACTCTTAAAAGCGAAGCTTAAGGATCCCCTTTTTTTTGTAAACAATGACTGATGCCCTTGCAAGGTACCTACTACGCCATAAGTCTTCATGATTTTTGTGAAATAGGGAAGCATTCACTATGCCACTTTTGTCCCAATGTGGAGAACGTGCTACCTGCTACACACCCGGTGTAAGACATTAGTGCACTTCATTTAATTGTGGCTCGTGACAATGAAAAATTGTGGCTGAGGGTTTGCCCAATGAGTTGAAGCATTGAACGACCCATTTGTTGCAAACTTATCATTGTGTGACTCCAGGTTGTTATAATGTCCTGCTACCATGCCATATTACACATGTTAACAATATGTAACATGTGTATGTTCTTTTCGCGAAGGAGTTTCAAGCGCCAACTTGGCTTCATTATTCAATACTCGGATGCCACGCATAAGGCTCCGGTTGGAACTTGGAATTCGATCTCTCCTGGATATCGTACGACAGTGGTTACAAACACCGGTGATGGTTGCGGCGTACAACTACGGCGCTGAGAACGGCTGTTGTTGCGATGTCATAACAGATTTCTCTATAATAGATGAAAATCAACCGACATGCTGAATTTCGGCAGAAACTCTGCGAGCGCTGCCGGTAAGACCACTGACAGCCATTGTATTATACCTGCACAAACGTCGAGACGGGAACTAAGGACACGCCCCACCATGCGGTGGCCACAGCACGAGTACAAAGCGCCGACAACCCCAAAACGAACGATCGACCCCGTGGATCCTTCGAGCGCAGGATGCATTTGAAAACCAAATGATGTCACTTTGTGGCAGTTCCAAGAAGGAACAAAAAAAAAAACATAACGCTTACATCCGATCCAACTTTTGAAACGTATAGCGTGCGTCTCTCAGCCGCCCGTTCTGTATTTTAAAGGGTTTCGCCCTATGGCTCTCTTTACCCGTTTCTCGGTGAATGCGCAGCGAAAACCAGGAAACATCAGAAGCTTTTAGCGGTTTCAACCCAATGGCCGATTTCGGCGCTGACGTATACCTCGAGGCAGTCGAGGTTTGATGCGGGAATACATTTTACGAGTTCGCGATGCGAACTTCTGGTACGTACGTTTTATGCGCGGAACCTGCTGCCATCGGGTCGAGCTTGTCATGCCGAATGCGGAGGTTCTCGACAGGTAGTGGACGCTGAAAAACAGCATTAGCTTCACCCGTTTCTAAGTTTTTCGATAGAATGGTAAGGAAAGTGGAGATATAAAGCAGTGACAGAGAGAGAGGCCTGGGAGAGACGAGATATGATGGCCTCTGTTCTGTGGATGACTTGAGTGAGACTGTTGAGCATCCGCCGGTAATGGGTGATTCTTTTTTTTTTTCATAGGTACCCTCTTTCGTTGCTCCATGAGAGTTCCATGAGTGTTTTATGAAGCTATGGCGCAGTTTACACGAAGAAGCATGCTATTTCTGTGGCTGAAAAACTTTTCCTCCTTCTTGGACTGACGCGTTCTCCTCCTAAGGCATGTGTTCTATATATAAAAAAAACGGGTAAGTCAAAGCCGATGGGTGCATTGCCGAAAGCGCCGTGGTGTTTAAAGCCCCAAAAGGGAGGGAACGTCGTGCGCGTGTTTCGTTGAGTGCGACTCAAAGTATGACATGTCTGACAGGTCCTCGCGCATTCAAAATTTCTTCTCCATATCTGGAGCCTCCCTTGCCATCGTCGTTACGTTCGTCCCTTTCCTTCAACCAGCCGACATTTACGAGCGGTCTTGAAAGAACGTCCTTGCGAGACGACGAAAGGAGACGGCTCTAAACTATGCTCCCCCGCCCCCCCCCCCCTTTTTTTCGGTCGTACTTCATTACTACTGTCCATATTCCAGTGGTTGAGACAAGGGTGTTGCCAAGAGGTACAAATGTGGAGGAAAGGGCAAGAGGGGAGGGCCGATCATACCTCCAAGTGTTCGCCTGGCCAATTTTTGCTTCCTTGCCTCCTTCCCTCATCCTTCTACCTACCCTCACAGCAAATGCAGTGAAAACATGACGCGCGAAATTTCCGCCTTTTTGCTTTTTCGAAGAAACTTACTTGTCAAGCATTGCAATTTGCTCTTAAGTTTTCTCTAAGGGTTTCCTATGCTGTTTTTTGGTAATGTAAAGCCATTTGCATACCGCGCAAGGGTACGCTCATGCACTGCCATGCTTAGACGCTTTGACTGACTGTAGTCATAGCCGATTCTATGCACCCATTCCCCCCCCCCCCCCCCCAAAAAAAAAGATGACGCTATCCGAGTAGTAAGTTCGATATTTCTGCAAAAAAATTAATAGAGGTTTGCTACTGCCACTCCCTTCTGGCCACGTGTCCTACGATACATCTACTTGCTACTGCTACTACTAATACGACGCCTCAATTACTTAACAGAGTTCAGCTGTAAAAACGCAAACGCGACCAACGCTATTGACGCCAGTGTACGCCTTATGTTTTCTATGAGTTTAACGGTACGCACATCTATTACCTATTCCTACCAACTTGTCCGTGTGTCCACTCTTATCTGCGAGAAAAACCCGGCCCTTGGTGGCGCTATTCGAGATCCCACGAGACCAGGATATACAACCGGCCATCAGGTTGTCTCGAGCAGCGCTGTTGACCCCGCAATAAACGAACGACCTGCAGCGATCGCTTTCGGCTGGACGAGGAGAAAACGGCAATGGCCATGTCTCTGCCGCAACAACCGAGACTTCCATTCCGTTTGCCACGGCAAGGGGCATTCTGCTGCGTTGTACTATATTCGTATGGCCTTAGGTTGTATACCTTTTCTAGCGCGTGCAAGGGATATATGTGGTACTGGGGATCTTGGTATGAGAAGCGCATTGTCGGGGTCTCTGTGTACGCTGCATGCAAACTCCTTCGCTATCAATGCGACGCAGCCTATACACGTACATGCTGTGAATGCAAATGTCCTGCTATAAGGACTAACAGCACTCTTGGGAACTCACCGCTATCCGCCACAGCCAACTATCAGCACTCCTTGCTCTCCAGCTTTGTTCGATCCCGTCGAAACAGGGAACACTGAAGGGCGATGGTGGTTGAGGCCTGGTCTAGTTGTTTGCTCGAGCATCTCAAGAGAAAGCAGTGTATTCACCACATTATATCGATCATACTTACCCGAGTCTAATGTTCGGTATTTTTTTGAAATCAGAGATGGGAGCAACGTATGTCCCATGTGTAAACAAAGCAAAAAAAAAAATAAACAGAAACTATAGGTTCCGTTATGCATCCGTCTTAGATGTCTCAATGGCGAAAACCAGCGTCTTATATATTTTATTTCAGTAGATGTACTTACACCCTATCCCACGCATGAAGTTTACTATAAATACACTATAGAAAACTCTGGCGCTAGTGTCTATGGGGGTGGCAACGCAAGGCGCTTCAGCGGGAATATATGAACGGTGGGTAGTACACGAATTTGCCTGATCTTCGTGTATTATGTTCCGTTGGGCATCGCATGGCTTGGAGCTGTTTTGTCACAAAACAGCGATCGGCAAATGTTCGGCAGTTGCGCTTCACCACCTTAACCTTTTTAGGCTCACCGATTCAAATCAGGTCACGAAGTTGATTGATCAATATGCGGGGTTTAATGTCCTAAAAGCACCATATGATTATAAAAGACGCCGTAGTGGAGGGCTCTGGGAATTCAGACCACCTGGTGTTCTTTGATGTGCACCCGAATCTAAGCACACGGGACTACAGCGTTTTCGCCTTCATCGAAAGGTCACGAAGTTCAACACGTATGGCCCTTAAGGAGTACGATGCCCAAGAAAATACGAAGTCGTAAAAAACGAAGACCGAACAATCCCTTTACTTTCGATTACACACTTACAGTATGTACAGAACGTTTTAGACAATTAACAGTTGGCGCTTTTAACGCACTGCTCAAAGCTCGTCAGTTTGGCCTTCTAGGCAATTGTCGGGAAGAGCAGAAATTAGCATCATGCATTGTCAAAAGACGATAGTGGTTCTAGTGTATTTCGCACTCGTGTTTAAACAAAAAGTACGCTTATGCTAAACTAGTCCGATATTCATTCGTAAAAACCAGCAATAAGGTTTAATGAACATTAAAGAGGTATGGCGTTTTAATTAGTCTGTTTCCAGGGATAGCGTAGCAAAAAAAATTTTGGAGGGGGAGGGGGCGATCAACCATAACCTTTGTGTTCGTGCATGCGTTTATAGTGTGTATGAATGTATACGCCAGCAAAATTGAAAACTTCGTTGGAGGGGGAGGGTTGCACCCTCTTCCCTAGTTCTGCCTACGCGAGGAAGGAAGGAAAATAGGAGGAAAAGAATGGCAGGGAGGTTAAACCAGCCTATAGGCAGTTGGTTCGCTACCCTGCGCATGAAAGTGGGATGGGGGAGATGAAAGATAGAGAGGAGAGAAATAAACACATCACATTCGGCAGCACACGCGCGCACCCTCAGCCATAGTCCAGTATTGTCTTTTGTGGTGTGTGACATTGCTGTTAACGCCACTTGTTCAAGTCCGTGTCGCGTAGGAATTTTTAACAGAGCTTTTGTCGCCTTCTGTAGCAATGTCTGCTCTCGGGCCCTTGAAACAATAGTGTCGACAGACATTTGGCTGTTGTCGATGCGCGCAAGAACGGACGCCAGTGACTGTCTCTGGATGTCGTACAACGAACAGTCGCACAGGATGTGGTGTAGCGTCTCTTCGCAATGACAGGCATCGCAGAGAGCGTTGTCGGCCATTCCTATGACAAAGAAGTAAGATTTTGTAAGTGCCACTCTTAGCCATAAGCGATGAAGGGTGGCTTCTCTTCGGTCGAGCCCAGTGTGCATGCGGAGAGCCATCATAGAGTACAGGCGATGTTGACAATTCGTTTCGTTGCTTGGTGGGCACCATAGTGAAAACGTGATTTCACGCACAAGTCATCGAAGATTATTGGCAGCATCGGTCCGCGAAAGTGGTATGGCTTCTTTTTGTGTTCTTTCAAGAGCTGCCTGTGTGGCAGTATTGGCATGTTCGTTCCCTATGACGCCACAGTGACTTGGCAGCCACTGAAACGTCACATTAAGCCCTTTCTCGTGTGAAGTGTGGAGAAAGCATCGAATTTAGAAAACAAGCTGTTAGTGCGGCCCATGACGCAGTGCTGAGAACACAGATTGTAGGGCAGCCCTTGAGTCGCTGAAAATCGACCACTGTTGTGGTGGTTCCCGATTGTCACAGGTCCCGTTAATTAGGGAGGCGATCGCCGGGCTAATTCCAAGGACCGAAGTATCGGCCCCCCGAACCGCACCACGAAAGCATGGACAATTTAGAAGTGGTCCTATTTGGCGCGCCAGCGGACGCCAGCTGTGGCCCAAAGAACAAGTCAGAGCCGAGAGTTGATAAACAAAACAAAATTATATTCTCAGTTATGGCAGATCAAAACGATACACAAGTATGCACACTCGACAATAGTTGAATACAATATGTCACCGATCAAACAATGTACTACACAGTACAATCAGCCACACTCGAAACAACGGACACAGACAACAATACGCACTACAATGCAGTCGCATGCATCGAACAACCAAGCCACCTAAAGACTAAAGAGTTAGGAAACTTATTCAGTCCAAAGTCCTTGGAACAAAAGTCTGGATGATACTCTTCCGAGAATCACTCATTCAAAGTCCAGCGTTGTTGTCGTTCCGCGTCCCCCGAAGTTTCTCTTCCAGGAAACATCGCGTCCTCAATTGGCCGCTCTCCAGGCTCCAAACTTCTTCGCCGGAAACACGTCGGCTTCACACACGCAGCTGTTGCCACGCGTCTTCGCTCGATAGCGGTAGACACACACTCTTGCCTGTAGCTCGAGTCTTCACCCCTCAGGTGGAAATCCTCTTCTCCTCCTTTGTCACGGAAGACAAAAGGCTTCGCCCACAAGGCGGAACACCCTACGCACTCTGGCGCATACTTTCTTCTCCTGCTTTGTCACTAAGGACAAAACCTTCACCGACAGACGCGGCGGAATAACCCCACGCACACTGGCGCTAACTTCCTTCTTCTCCTCCTTTGTCACTAAGGACAAAACCTTCACCGACAGACGCGGTGGAATAGCCCCACGCACACTTGCGCTAACGTTCTTCTTCTCCTGACTTCCCATCTCTGCTGCTCAATTAAATACCTTCACGCGAGATTCCAGAAAGTTATCATGATTTCGTCGGCGCGATGCGCAGCGAAGGCTGGGGGAAAGCGCGAGACGGTTCGACGGCCGACCGCGACGGCTGACGCAACCCGGCATCACCATGCCCCTTTCCATCGAGAAATTTCCAGGGCTTGCTCACCCGCGTGCGAGGAGGTTCGTCGGCGAACCTACGCTTCCGAGGGGGGAGAGACGCGTCCCGGGGAGTCTTCGGATGTTTGTTTTTTTTTTATCGTTGACCTCGCGGCGTCACTCCGGCGCTTCGTTGCGAGAATTTGGTGGTGCGCCCTTTTGAGCGCTCGTTTTGTGACACCGGTTGACCACACAAAGTGTAGTGCGCGAAGCAGCTATAGTTCCGCTGCTGTATAGATGCGATGGAGTGGTCAGTCTTAAAGCTGATGGTTACACCTCTTGCTGGGACAACTACTGCACCTGACGAACACTGGCGGGGTATTTTCAGCTGCAGCAGCCACATGTCTCTTTCCGTGAAATGCAACAATGGTCTTCAAACTCACCACACGTTGAATAATGTGCAGTTGGTCCCTGATGAGGCAAACATAGCTGGTGCAAAGTCTCTCACACCTCGCATTCATGACGGTAGAGCAATAATGAGAAAGAGTAAAACTAGAAATATTGAAATAGACGGTACAATCATTGCGGATTCACCGTTGCTTATTCCTTGTGACTAAACGACAATCAATCAATCAATCATTGATAATCCTATTCTCAGTCATATCTGCAAAAGAAAGAAAGAAGTAAAGAAAAAGAAAAGAAATAGATGTAAAAACATTCTGAGATTCTGCCTTTTTTGTTAGGGTGTCGCATTTCCTCTTTTTTAAACAAAGTAGGAGAGAAATAAAAGTAGGAGGAAAAAAAGAGAAATGCGGGAAAGTTAGCTCATTAGCGTCGCAGACACACTTTGAAGAGCAGCAGAGGCTGCTTTTCAAAGTCGAAAACAAGAAAATTGGGAATGGTACGTCAACAGACGGATGAGAGACCTGTACTCTGATAGGATGATCCTTGCAATCACACGTAATACCTCAACACACGCGAAACGAGGGGAATAGGAACCCCGGAAGATCTGGAAGCTAAAGTGTGTGCAGAAACCTATATAGCTGTGAAGCACCAGTCAGGTTTCTGTGATAGTCGGATCCGCCTGCCAGGCCTCTTTTTCTTTCTTTTCTCTATTCGCTTGTCTCGACTTGGCAAAGGAACTTTGCGACCAGAAATTTCTTCTTTTCTGGCAGCGATGCCAGAGATATGAGAAAGCCCATTAATACAAAGAGAATAGGCTTCGACAGAGAAAGAGTCGAGTTCATTTTCTGTGTTATCTGAGCGTTCCTCTCAATGGAGCAGCCTACAGATTGGTTTTTCTTCTCAGTCCTATACTTAAAATAGAATCAAGCTTGTTGGTTTGGTTTCGTTATACTGTACGTATAGCCACTGTTAAAGGGAACACTCGAATGGGAACTTTTGATATTTCTGGCTCCTTAACCACAAGTGTGTCTGGAAACATTATTCGCGCAAGGCACCGTTCTTTCAAAAAAGAGTTAGCACTGTCAAATAAAGACATTGGCTTCTGTTACGTGCCCCTATACCGGTCGATTGAAAGCGACGTCAGATCCCCGCATTGGAACTGCAGCAAGTAGGTGTGGTCTCAAAGCTGTGAGAATCAAACAAAGATAACAGACACTGAAAACACGCATGAGCACAGAAGCGTGTACGCCGTTAATTATTTATGCAAATCGTTAGCCACGCTATTAGCGTGTGTCGTGTCAGCCGTAGGTATTTATAGAGGGGGAGTTGTGCGCGCACCTGCATGTTGTATCGGGTGTATGTATACCAGCGTGACGTTAGCGCAGGAAAAACACACCGCAACTGTATGCAGTCCAGCAGGGCGAATTCCCATCACCATAGTTTGTTTTATGCAATATTTACTTTCACCTCTGCTTACAGGCAAAACACTCCCGTGCGCAGGAAAACTGCACCGATGATATTCAATAAGTGAAGCTCCGAGCGAAAGCGGCAAATTGATGAAGAGTGCTAGCTCGTGTGACAACACACTGCCGTCCCCAACACTGTGCCGTGTACTAACCTTCGGATCGCATTATTTTTTTCCACACTCTGCCTATAATTATTTTACCCGCACAGGTGCCGTCAACTGCTAGCATAACGAACGAGCGAGCTTTGCTGAGCGTGGTTTTCGCACTAACGTTTTTGCCTCAATCGACTCACCGTGGCAGCGCGAGGCTTCCGCGCGTGGCGGTCAGCGTCGCGTTTGTTCGGGAAACATTAAATAAGTAAACAGAAAACATACATCATTCATTTAGGGTCGAATAATAGACGGACAAGAGTAAGCCTCCTTGCTCTTATGGCAAACTTATCCTCTTTAGGTAATTAGGTAGGAACTGCGAACTTCCAATTAGCCTTGAACGTGCTGCGCTCTCACCACTTACTTTGCGTTGAAAAGACAGACAGAACTAAATTTGTATTGCTACCTGTTAAGGGCCGTATTCTTGTACGCCAGCGTTATCGTAGAGTTACGCGAAATTGAATCGAGACAGAGTTGACTGCTGGCTGTAGTCCGCATAACATTCCGAAATTTCGCAATTGGATTAATTCTAACACCCTTCCTGTGAAACTGACTTTTTCACATAACTCCAGGATGCAACTTCTTGTTCATATTTACTTATTTAGCTCACTGTGTGCATTTTGTTGACACCACACCTTGCGTCTTTTGCTAAAACGCTAGGCCACATTCTTTATTACTGTCTTTTTTTAACTCTCCCACATTGTCCTTTCGACTCAGATCACTAATGCAGTATGCTCACCGCTAACGCAATCAGGGCTGTGAGACCTTATAACACCGCTTTTTTAAAAAAAAAAACGAACACAACATGTGCTTATAAGTTCTCATACTTTTTTGCTCCATTTCTTTTAGCTCATATTTTTATAGTTGTTCTAAGTACTAATTATTTAAGGTTATGTTTCCTTGTCGCCACTTGTTCGATCGTTTTTGCCAATCGGCGGAGATTCAGAGCAACCCAGTAACGGTTAGGCGCTACAAATTCAATAAGCCTTTTTGCACGTGGGCAAAACGTTTACCAGTGCCTTTGCTGGCAAATCTTACTAATAGTATGTTCAGATGGCTAGAAAAGTTGTGGTGGAACAAAGTCGTCGACCCTACTCAAGATTACAACCACTCGCGATGTAATAAGGGCACGTCCAACCCGTAAAATGTTCTGGTGATGCGTGAAGAGAAAATCAAATAAAAAAAAAACGTTCATCACTCAGGTACAGTCCTCAAGAATCAGAGAGCAGAAAAATATACGATGTCAACAAAAAAAAGCCTACCAGTATTTTCTAGCCCTACAACAAGAAAAAATAAAAAACCAGTGCACAATATGATTTTGCGGGAGACTGCGATAAATTTGGATAAAACAGGCAAGGAAAGCGTAAGCTCTAAAACGTTACTGTGAAGGTCTTTTTATTTTTTCGAAGTTTTCTTGCTTATTTTTCAGAGCTTTATTTTAATTGTTTTTCTTGTCTTTCCTACAGTTTAAAAAATTTGACGGCATCTGGACACAATGACCTATGTTTTAGCTATGCTTCGTTATCAACGAAGAGGCTGTCCTTTCTATGAAATCTTTCTCTATGTCATAATTTTGTTTGGCAAACACCACAATTATAAGTTCTTGATTGTATAGTCCCTCCACAGATTCAAACAAAAGTATACGCTGGCTTTTTTTTTTCACATACGCCATTGTTCAATTTTATTACGTTTATCGAGTTACACAAAGAAGTAGTTCAATTTGGGGGGATCGGCGCCTCGTAGTTCCAGCACTTCTTTGCGTTCTTTTAAACTTTACAACCACGAAAGCTCCAATGAGCGCCTCAAGGACAATTAAAACACCGATAGGTGTTTCTCTTTGTTGGTTCAAAATGTAGCAAGGATCTGATTCATGAGTCAGCCACTATCGCTGTAATGGAATAACAAAAACAAAAGATGGAAAAAGGATAATGAAAATTAACCGGAGATTACGATACTGTCTAACGCGAATTATGAGCGCAGCTTGGTGTTAGGGCAACGCCAACTTTGAAGTTATGGCCATCCTCAGTCGTAGCAATCTAGCAGTTGTTCCACAATGCAACAGAAACTGCCAGCGCTCGAATGCTACGCACACTAGTTACTCTGTGCATTACAGGTTGCGCGGACCAAGTGAAACGACGACCGCTCCATAACGGCAAGTGAAGCCAGCCACACTGCACGTGCCAGCCCTGCATGCGCCTAAGCTCCGACGGAGGGGCCGACGCGCGTGACCGAGGAAGAAAGCGGGGTTACAGGCCAGTGGTGCCTGATACATAGTCAGACTTCGCGTTCGCTCTATGGTTACGCCTCCGATGGCAGTGTCGCTCTACACAGGAACGGGGGGCGCCCAAACTGCGTTCTGAAAAGGGAACGCAGCTACGCGTTAATCACCGTTCCTACGCGTTAATCATCGCGTAAAAGAGAAAAATACAGAACACGGCCCTTTTCAGTGCCCAGGAAGGCTTAAATAAAGATCAGCTCGAAGTTGTTACCTTAAAAACAAACAAATACAAGGTGAAAATTAAAAATGGCAGTGCCAAACTCGGATATTTTAATGCTGTGCGAGCGGCGCCACTGAACTTTTTGTCTTTATCTAATAACAAAATCCCGGTGTTTCACTATCATATTGTCTCTGCTCCTGTGAACAAGACCATGATTGGGGAGTAGAAAAAGAACTAAAGAAGTGAATTGTATTAAAGCTTTGAAAGCCTACAGAAACCTTGCAAAACCTATAAAATTGAAATACGGTAGAAGGTGAGCGATAAAGCGAAAGAAAAGTACTGAAATGGGTCGGCTTTTCGTATACATTCTAACGCAAAAACTGGTCGTGGCTTGCAGCTACTAACAACGATAGAAAAAAACGTCCCCGGTGTAGAATAAGATGCGAATGAGTGAGGGACCGGATGAAAAAGAAGAATGTGCAGGAAAGCATGAATTTTGAAAATGACAAAGCCAGAGTGACATGAGCCTTGGCAGAAGACACACACACACACACACACACACACATATATATATATATATATATATATATATATATATATATATATATATATATATATATATATATATATATATATATATATATATATATATCCGATCGAAGAACAAAACAAACAGTCGAAAACGTGATGGTCTCCCTGCAGCTCAGGTCTCCACTGGCAGCTGGCGTCGTCTCGAAGCCACGAGGTTCGGGGACACGTCGTTTGGTACAGAGTGTGGGCGAGAGTGATAAAACTGAAAGGTAAAAAGAAAGAAATATGAATCCCTTGGTGCATATTTTGCAGCTCGAAGAGTTTTCTATTCGATAGCCAAATCACGCGTCGCCTCTTGACTGGAAAGGGTTGAATGTCGACCCTTTCATCTTGGCTCTTCTTTCCTTACCATGTTTTCATAACGTATTTCTGTTTTCCTCGTTTGCTTCTTGCTTCTCCACATTCTCAGTATTGCAGTCCGATTTACATTCTTCGCTAAAGGTTCTTCGTAAGGGTTCACGGACAAGTTCACGAACCCTTACGAAGACCAGCCCACTGGTCGTTTGCAATATAGTTTTTTTAGCAATAATCTGTTGTGATGTGTAACCGCAGTTTCAGAAGCGATCTTTTCATGAAAGTGCCGTGCAGTGGATTTCAGGTTCACTGCCGGTGGATTTGAAATTCAGGATATGAGAACAAGGGTAAGCTCCACGGCCAACCATCACCGTCTCACCCAGGAAACATTTGCACATCCAATCGCAATTTCTCATTTTCCGTGAGGTCAATAACCTCACACGTAGTTCAGGCAGCTGATGTTTCCGTGCAGACACATGTTTGTGTGGCTGGTTATCGCCTAAGTCGATTTCGGTGCACCATGCTTCTTACTCACGCTGTCAAAGAGCGGACTATTAGTGCCTGTAATAACGTCATTACTACCAATATTGTACTTTGTGGTACCCCCCCCCCCTCTTAAACCAAATTAAACAACCAAAGAAGCAGTTGATGAAAAATGTGTGAGTGAATGTATAGCTCGTATGAAACACGCGCATCCGAGCTCAATCCTCTGTTAATTAGAAAGCGTGCCCGTAGCACCATTATTCGCGGAACCGGCTCACGATGCCCGCAGAATGAACAGCCCCTGGTTTCGCCGCTAAAAGATTTATGATAGGAGCGTATACATGCATGCATTCACTCGCGCCGAATACGCACCCACGTTTACGGCACTTCAGCTCCTCTAGTTTTACGCTCTATGGGCTAAACTGCTTTACGCTTGCAATCAGCGAGTCAGTTAGGTGAAACGTGTGAGCAAAACTGTTTGTATACACATGTGACCCCAACATTATTCTATTTACACTTAGCATTTTGCCGCACAAAATATCCGTATAGCAGTTTAAATCAGCATATTTGCACATAAATGGTTCTTGAAAGTCGAGACCATTAACCCGGCATGGTGGCCCAGTTCTTATGACGCTCGACTGCTGAACCGCAGACCGCGGGATGGAATACCAACGCATGTTTGATGGAGTTGAAAATGTTCGCGGCCCGTGTACCTACTCTATTGGTGGACGTTAAAGAATATCAGGTTGTCAAAAGTTTTGGAGCCATTTTCTAAGGCGTCTCTCATAGTCAGATGTTGTTTTGGGGACGTTAAAACAGAGTATTTATGAATAAAGTGATGCTCCTAGATGCCTCATAAAATTGATTGTTAGCGTTGTCTGCGCCGCGCTTTAGCGGCGCAACACGTATTTAAAAAACTCGTCTCCACGCGACGACATCACCATACGACGTCATTGTCATGGCACGGATGCCTAACTTTAGACCTCATCATTACGTAATCACAATATCACTATGACGTCACAATAGGTGAGAAGTGACGTCCCATGACGACGTCATCGAATGACACCATCACATGCACAAGTTTGGGCTGATCCCGGAGGCTACGTAATACCGCAGTGAGGTACAGAGACCTCTCAGAGGGGCTAGGAAGTATCACTGTACATCGACAGAAAATAAAAAAAAAGATTGCGCCTTAACGTTCATGCGCGAGAAAAGGATAGCACAGAAGGAAAGGAACAAAAGACAGCACAGACTAACTAGTTTGCTAGTTTGCGCTGTCTGTTGTTTCCATCGTTCTGTGATGTCGTTTTTTTCGCGCACCATCATTAAGATGAGTAACCAACTCACCCAGCAGTCCATGTTCTTAAGTTCATTCCGCCTTCTCGTCGTCTCAGTCGAATGTCTAAGGGGTCCTGTGACTTACTGAAGTGCGATTTGCCATTGGCTCCGTACATTCATGTTTTCCACGCCAGGCTAGTAGGACGTGCTCTTTCATTAGAAGCGACACTGTGGCCACAAAAATTTTCCGGTGAAATTCGCCAATATAGCAGACCGATTTAAATGCTATTGAAGTCAACTTCACGCAACAGTGCTCGCATTGTGAAAGTCTCACTCCTGCACAACAATAAAATTAGAGAACAGAAACCACCAGACCAGAAAATAGGCGAAAAGAAAGAGTGTCATTGTACCTTGCTTCCTACGTTGTACTCAAGTGCAAGTATCAAGGCCAATAACACGCACAATCAGACATCAAAACATTTTTCTCTAGCACTATTTGCGACAATTTTACAGCGAAGAAACGTTACGCACCTTGAATGTATGTCCATGCTGCCTATTGAGCGGAAATAATGCAAATGACTTCTTCCACTAACCAATATTTCCAAACGAAAACGTTGTTTCTCGAATGAGAAGACATCATTCAGGTGTGAAGATTAGGGTAAGATGAAAGCAGGCGCACCTATTTTCCAAGTCACACTTAGTGCTGCAATACATAGGATAAGTAAACATATTTAATATATGCTTGACTGGGTAAGGTCATCGGAAATAAAATATTCTCTGGCCACGTTAAGTGTTTATTCTTTAATTTTCAAATTTGCGCTTACGTTTCGAGACCCATTCGGTTTCTTTTTCAAGGAACGGGGCAGGGCTGGAGAAGGGACTGTCCGGCTGGCGTCAAAGCTAACGCTCTTTAGTTTTTGCCTCCCTCTCCTGTGCGTCCAGTTTTAAGTGCATTGCGCTGGTGCGCGTATATAAGTACGATTTAACAACTCCTAATTGTCTTTTAGTTGTTTTTCTCCTCTGCACGATTGCCTACCGTGCTTCACGACGGTGGAGAAAGAGTCAGCACTAAAAAGCGCTATCTTTGGAGCCGGCTGGACAGTCATCCTCTGAATAAGACACCAAGCGGGTCTCAAAACGTACAAGCAATTTTTAAAAGTGAAATTGATAACTAAACGCAACTGGAGACCGCGTTTATGTATTGTTATATGGGAAGTACCCTTACGTGAACATGCCATTTGCTATTGTGTTGACAAGAGATTCACCACTGCATGGCAGCCCGGGGGACGGTATAGCTGTATGTCAAGCCGAACGAACCTCGGCTTACACCAAGTTCACTCATTTTTCTCTCGTGTATGTGAAGGTGAAAGTAAAATAATTCGAAATATTGATTCATAAAAACTGAAGCTTTAACACAAACAAGCATGGTCCATTCTACAGAGAAAGCTGTTATGAAGTCACAACGCCACGCGCGGCGCCATAGTTTTTCTGCTCCGCCACCGCCAGTGTCCGTGACCCCTTTCGCACGAAATGATATAAAAAACTTAGTACATAAAAGAACACCCAGGACACAGTGTGGTTCGAACCCGGCTCTCCTGCGTGACAGTCCAGTACTCTATCACTGAGCCACACCTGTTTTTTCTTTCTTTAATGAATGGAATTATCACCAGTAAAGTACACAGAACATACTTCATGAGAAGTCAGGCAAACATACCTGTTTTTCTTGATTGTCTTACATCTGAGCCACGCCTGGTTCCACACCGGTGTTTGGGACTTGTTCGCAAACTTGCCTTGGGCAGACTTGATGACGGCGGGGAACGAATCGCGTTAATATTAATTACAAAGCATTTTAGAACCGCAAATGAAGAACCAGGCGTCGCACAACGTGAATAGCGGAACAAATGGATTGACCAATGCTCCAACCTGCCATGTTAACTTTGGCGCTTACCCACTTAGCCTCATCGTCGTCAGCCACTGCACGAACAATTGG
Organism: Rhipicephalus annulatus; assembly: GCA_013436015.1. NCBI lineage: Eukaryota > Metazoa > Arthropoda > Arachnida > Ixodida > Ixodidae > Rhipicephalus > Rhipicephalus annulatus. The sequence goes on along the minus strand of WOVY01013179.1, from coordinate 2,819 downwards.
CACAAAACTCTTCGACTGTTTCGTGGATACCACACTTCTACAAAGAATAACGAACGATAGCATGGCGAATGTCAGCCTACTACCAATAAATTATGATTATCAATGGCTTAGTGATTACCCAGAAAGTGTGCTTGTAGCAGGTGCCCAAAGAGTGTTTAGAAAAGGCTCTGAAAAAGAGCTCTTCGTGCCTTCGCTGTGACTGTGCGGCGCGTTCCGCGAAGGCCTGCCCTTCTTACTTTGCTGTTTCAATACTATGGTATAAAACATTTCTGTTTTTAACCTTTATTACTTGCCTGACATAAGCTTAACTATGTATGAGGCAAAAGCGAAGGATCAACGCAAGAAAAAAAAAAGAGAAGAAGCTTAGCCATGTGAAGCACAATGTGCTATCAAGCAGGATGGGGGGGGGGGGTTGAAAATGGTACGATGAATGCAAGATACTACGCCCGACTTACGCACGTCACGCAATGCAGTTAAAGGTCGATCTAACAAAACCCAATTTTGCGAAGTACCCGATATATAGAGCAAATGCCCGTTTTCTGGTGGGTAGCTAGAATTTGATGCTGTAAATGACTTGAAACAATTAAATAACCTAGCTAAGCGTCAAACCCTATTTAATGAAGTTTTTTCTCGAAATAAATCTCTTAAAAGCAGTACTTTTTTTCAAATTTTGGCGTAGTCGTTTTCATTGAAGAGAGAGAAAAGAGAGAAACAGAGAGGAAAGGCAGGGTGAGTTGACCAAGCTCGGTTTATTCAAGCTGTACCAAACCTCGCTTGCTGTACCCTACGTAGTGACCATGCAAGTCACTTGCGACGACTTGAATAGTGAATGAACTTTGAAACCTAGAAAAGTAGCAGTAGTGTAGCAAATTAAACTACCATTTCACAAAGCGAAAATATTTTCGTCGCATAACTTGGTTAAAGGTTATTATGCTCGAAAAAAAAAGGATGCCTCGGTGTCACTGTGCTACGAGATTGTAGTATTACTTACATCATTTTAATTCTGAGAAAAAAAGCGCTATGTTGACCGACAATAGTGGTTGCGCAAGATAGAGAACTGAGAAAGTATTGTATGATCGCTTATCGAAGTTACACTGTTTTACTTGTTTGCTTGCGCATGTAAGTTGTGTTTCATCCTGAAAGGACAGCTGGCTTTAGGCACCATCATAGTATAGAGTGCATATTACTGTGAATCATCTGCCATTTCTTCTTATCTCTGGCACGGCTTTCTCACCTCCTACCCTAAACCCCTGTGAAGTGCGAATGCATTTATTAGTCGGGCTATGCCAAGCGTCCGCCGTTGTCCGCGCTAGTGTCCGCCCGCTGGCAGGTGTCATCTCTCTGCCCTTGCTCCCTCTCCAACAGCAACAGCTGCGGGCTTACACGTTTAGCTTCGCCCCTAGCAGCCGGGTCTTTTTATGCGAGGGAGAGTAGAAGAAGGTAGGTGCAATGCTTCGCCACTCCTTCTTTCGCCATTCGTTCTCTCTCCTTCCTGCGCCCCACTCTCCCGTCCGCTCGCGATTCCCTCTCGACCGTTCCCTGGCTGGGAGCTTCTCAAGAGCATTCAGAATTGTGTTCTCCAGACGCCGCTGTGAAACGCCAACGCCGAGTCGAGAACGATGACGGCCCACTCTCCCGTCTGCTCGCTCCTCACTCTCGACTGTTCGCTGCGCCTCTTAAAGAGTGTCTGAAACGGTTTTTCACAATCCGTTAATGATTAGACCACTACTGGAGCAACTCATTGGCAGCCCCAAAGTAGTTATAAGAGAGAGAAAGGAAGGGAAAAGTGAGCCCCGTAACTGTCTGCTTCAGCGAGTGACACCTCAAAAGTAGCTCACAAGAAATGGGGGTGAGGAGAGATTAAAATGATAGGAATAAAGGTGTAGAGAGAGAGAACAAGTATGCCAGAGAGCGACGACATATGGAGGGGATAGGAGAGATAGGAAAGATGGAAACATGGTCACAGGAGTCTGAGGACGGGGCACCACTTGCGAGAGCTCTTGTCGGCATCAGAAGATGGCGTAGGGGCAAGTCCGGTAGGTCAGAGCTGCGCTGTCGTCGAAGGTCGGCGTCAGGAGATGACTTAGGGCCAGCCCAGTCGGCCAGAGCTACGCTGACGTCGAATATCGCGAGAGTTCAATCGAAACACTCATGAACAGAGTTGCGGGTATAAAAAGTATCCTCCTCCTCCACTCTGCCTTTCCCCCTCAACTGCTCTCAACTTTTCCTCCAAGCGGTTCGGGGCTAAGCTCCGCCATCACGGCGCCTGCGTCTCGAAGTGGTGACGCGTAAATCCAGCCACCAATACGATACCGGTAGTCTGTGCTGCGCGTTCGACAGCATATAAGATCATATAAAACAATAACGTCAGTGGGGCAGAGCGTATCGCTTGGTGTATGGGCGCTTGAAAACGTGTTCGGCCGAGTCGCAGCGCTCTGCAGCGATCTGGAGCGATTCTCAGTTTTAAAGCGTTGTAATAAATTACACAGTTTTCGCAGTAAGCTAGCATTAGTCTCTAAAATAACCTTGGAACTTAATCTACCGGCCCAATCTGTTTGTAAAAAAATTGTCAAAAACCGTTTGATTGAGTTGTGGGGTGTAACGTCCCAAAACCACCATTTGATTATGAGAGACGCCGTAGTGGAGGGCTCCGGAAATTTTGACCACCTGGGGTTCTTTAACGTGCACCCAAATCTGAGTACACGGGCCTACAACATTTCCGCTTCCATCGGAAATGCAGCCGCCGCAGCTGGCAATGGCACCCGCGACCTGCGGGTCAGCAACCGAGTACCTTAGCCACTATACCACCGCGGTGGGGC
>WOVY01013178.1:0-26332 GCA_013436015.1 Rhipicephalus annulatus | reverse complement strand
TTTTTCTTTCAACTACACACCGGCACACTCCCGGTAAAATCCTTGTCACAAGAAAGGGTTGATTTGTTCCATGGTCTGTTAATTGTCTGTTATGTCACTAGTCAGAGAGCATTGATCACCTATTTTTAGATTGTTTGGACGCTACATTTCATTGGGACATTCTGCAACGAACATTAAAAAAAGAACTACCCTTAACACTTTATGGAATCTGTTTTCTACCTGTTTAGAGTGACACTGGCGTACGCTATGATATGTTTATGTTGTTAAGTATGCACGCTATCTAGAAAGCATGCATGGTATTTCGGCATCTTGATGTTAATGCACGCTCTGCCAGAGAATAGTTTATTGAAAGCATAGCCTATATAAGAGATGTATATCCGTGGAGGCGGAAATGCTGTAGGCCCATGTGCTCAAATTTGGGTGAACGTTGAAGAACCCCAGGTGGTCGAAATTTCCGGAGCCCTCCACTATGGTGTCTCTCATAATCTATGATGGTTTTGGGACGTTAAACCGCACATATCAGTCATCAATTATAAGAGTTGTATACAATGCAGGCGAAGAGCAGCCAGAGTGGCTGCCTGTATTGAATGAACTTGTCACACTTAAACGTTTTTAATTATACTACGCCGAACACAGTGTGTTTAGTGCTTTTAACGCTTTTTTGTACTATTTGCGAAAGTGTTTGTATAATTTGTGCACATGATGTATTTACCTGTGAATAAAGAAAAAAAGAACTGGGTTGTGGTATAGCGGTAAGCATACGGGACTCCTGATTCAATGGTCACAGGTTCAAATCCCGTGTATCTGTCTCGCATTTTCTGTAGTACACTTTCGAATTTACTTCTTGCGTATTAATCGTACATGTACTTAAATGCATTCGTCAAACTACAAGTTCTCGTTAATTCAACCAAAAATCGTAAGAAATTGATTTTTTTTGTAGAAGCCGTGACTGTTGGTCCCATCAGAAGCAACAGTTCGTCTCTATACGCAGTCACTTCCTCCCATAAAGGGGTAACTTTTACTCCTTGACATTTTGTCCCTCAAAACTACTGAGGACTAACAGTGCGTCCCCTGACAGTTATTCCCAAAAAAAACGAATCGTTATACTTTGAGGAGTAATGCTTGTGGCATTACCGTTACCCCCAACAAGGACGAGCCGCAGCACCTTTTTCGCCTTTGCCGACTGAGGCTTAGAGTGCATTATCATTCAGACTCAGACCAAGTCGTTAGTGTGAGTCTGGGTGAGTTCGGCGGAAAAAAAAGTTTAGTGAGTCTGAGTGAGTCCTCAGAGCATATTATATTTCTTCTGTTAGTCTGAGTGAGCTCCAATATTTACAGCGAAAGCGGTTATGAGATCACAACTCGGGTCACGTGCAATTGTCTGCCGCTGCCGCAGCCAGTGTTGGGCTCAAAACCAGGGTCTGCTGGGTATTTTACCACAGTATTCTACCACTGAGCTGCGCCGGTTCTTGTGACTTGTTGGCAAACATAGCACCAAAAACACAGTAGGGCTCGAGACGGGTCCGCTGGGTGCTAGCCCGGTATTTTACCACCGAGCTATGCCGGTGCTTGTAGCTCACTTGCAAACTTGCCGTAGGCAGGCTTGAGGTCGGGAAAGCAATCGCGTTAATACAGCTTATAAAGCGTTTTAAACAGAGAAAGAACAACCTGTCGCCGCACAATGCGAATAGCTTAACGAGTGGGCCATACAATGCTCCAACCCATTACAAAAGCTTGTTCTTGTTCCCCTATAAACTGTGGCGCATACCCCACATATAAATCAATTAATAAGTAAATAATTATTAACTAATTAATTAGTTAAATAATTAATCACTTCAGCTATAATTCCTCGTCGTCTTCAGCCACTGCATGAACAATTGGCCCGAAATCTTGACAAGTGTATAGCGGTAGCATGCTTATCAAAGAATGACGAAAAATATCATAGCGAGTGCCGGCCTACTACCGAAAAGTTTATTATTAATTCCCTAGTGAACACCAAGCAAGCGTGCGTGGAGTAGTTACCCAATGAGTGTTTTGAAAAGGCTCTGAAAGGCCGCTTTTCTAGCTTTCGCTGTGACAAGCTGTGCTGTGGCTTCCGCGCAATCCCGGCGTTTTTTTTTTCACCGCAGAGCCACCTGGGTGGGCAGTGTCTGACGTCTTCGAGGCCGGAGCACGGGACTCAGGCTCAGCGCCTTTTTATGGGGCTCCAGCGTTAGAGCCTTTTATATTTTGCTTTTAAGGGGAAGGGGGTTCACATGCTTTTAAACGTTAAAACTTGATTACATATATATTCTATATAAGTGGTCGAATAAAATGTGCACAATGTTAATGCAACATACGTGCTCATGAACGAGAAAAAAAGAAAGAGAATCAGGAGAGTCGAGACGGCTGAGAGGTTTATTTCATGGGACGCTTGATGTTCATGTTCTTTTTTTCCTCAGCGAATTGCTGTTGGAAGCTTCTTATCTTTTCATTGAATTTCGACAGGGCCACCATTTTCTCAGCAAGCAGATCCTTGAGCTTTTGCATGTACAAGTGAAGATCGTAGTCAACTTCATTGGTCATACATAGTAAGAAGGTCCAAGTCGTTGTGCACCCATTGCTGGCTGGCCTCAACAACCGTTTTGTGTAGGTCTAGGACATCTTCTTCCATATCTTGGATGTGGCAGACTGTTTCGTTGACTGTGTACATATCACCGGACATCTCCCCATTATTAGACATCCTCAGAAGAGCCAGGTGGTCTTCTTCACTCTCCACTGCCAGCTTCTCATCCTCGTTTGAGGCAGGCTTCAGCTCTGGGCTGTGCTCGATTGATGGATATGTGGGGTTTAACGTCCCAAAACCACCATATGATTATGAGAGACGCCGTAGTGGAGGGCTCCGGAAATTTCTACCTCCTGGGGTTCTTTAACGTGCACCCAAATCTGAGCACACGGGCCTACAACATTTCCGCCTCCATCAGAAATGTAGCCGCTTCAGCCAGGATTCGAACCTGCGACTTACGGATCAGCAGCCGAGTACCTTAGCCATTAGACCACCGTGGCGGGGCTGGGTTGTGCTCGAGGCCAAGCTCCTTCACTCTGTCTGCATAGCGCAGTGTGGTGAGAGAATGCTTACAAGAATTCAAGCCGGGAGAGAGGGTGGCGATCACGCAGGTCCGAGAGTTCTCTCCGATGAAGAAATACCTGAGGACCTGTAATAGCTTGTTGGCCCGAAACGGAAGATGGGCACCCCGACAACTCAACGCCTTGATGCATTCCTTCAGGGCAAGCCGGCTCTTGTTTATATCGGCTCCCTCCACCATTGTCTGCCAATTGGCGCTCGACGTGTCCGCACCCCATTCGTTACCAGGCCAGGTCAATGAGGAAGAATTAGCCGTACAGCCGGCTGGACTTCTGTTGCCTCAAGATGATCTGGAACACTGCATGGGATTGCGAGGAGTTCTGGTTGGCCGATGTCGGCCCGGATGTTCTCACACTGTTGCCATGGTGAATGAGTTGAGGACCTCGTAAACGGAGTCCACCTCCCTCTCCACAAAGCCGATAACCTGTACCTGCTGCCTGAAATCTTCCAGTACACGAAGTATCGCCTTGACATTGAGCAGGTCAAACACCTTCCGGCTGTATATTTTAAAGAAGCTTGAGGGCACAACTAAATCTTCGTTCTTGTATTTCAGAGACTTTAGCGGATTAAACCTGTCGTTGGTTGCTAGCGCATAGATGAAGAATGGCGATTTGGGCTAGTTGGTTTGAATTCATAGTAATAAGGGCTGCAGCGCGAGCACGAATGTGCTAGCGCATAGATTCCTTTAGAACAGTCTTGTGTCTTTCCAGAGAAATCTCCGCCCATTGCATGTGTTTTACCGCTGCTCGTCTGTAGATAGGCGAAGCATGTTGCCATTCTTTCGTCAAATATAGTCTGTACAAGGGGCCTTGCGGTGTACTTGTAAACGAGCTCAATGTTCGCCGTCTCGTCGAAGGGGTAATCGAATCGAAACGTTGAATTTTCTAGGAAGTTTGTCAGGTCAGCCTTTAGCTTTGGTTTGTGGACTACTATCAGATCCCTGTTAGGCACAGTGAAGACGTTCACCTCCTTTCGATTTACCTCTTTTTTATTAGGTTCCCTTTTGCGTACAGCCATGCAAACCTGGTGCACCCCAGATGGGTCGCTCAATGATAGAGGCTTTGAAGTCTAGTGTCAACCTGTACTCTCTTATCAAGAAAAAAAAACTCTCAATTGAGATTTCTTGAGTTGACGTCATACGCTCGCGCTTCTCATCGATCTTGCTGAGGCTGTCTTGCCCTCCGCTCTGTCTCACTGTTCTTGATTCGTTCCACATCCTTGACCACATTAGCGCGGCGCCTGCTGACCGCACTCTGGTCCGACGCACGGCCGCCAGGCGTAACCAGGGGCCCGGGAAGCTTTCTGCTGCTGGGACTGCCGCGTCTAGACCGAGTTCATTGGCATGTCCTTCTCGGCCAGCGAGGAAATTATATTCCTAGTCTTGGTTGTGGGAAGTGGTGCGGGTGGGGGCCCCATGGCGCGGTCATGACTATTCTGCTTGTGCAGTGCCGGCCTAGCAAGCTCCGGTGGTCTTAATTTGTAACGGACTTCGCCGACGACAGGGGCACTTGCGTATGCTTTGGAAGCTTTTTGACTGATTACGGTTGACGTCCTGAAGTCCCGGGTTCAGCGCGACCACTGTGCTGAAGTCGAGCTCCTCGCCCTTGGTCTTCCCTTCTCGCTCCACTCCGCCACGATGACCTGTTTGTCCTGCTCCATGCTCACCAGTTTGGCTGAATGTATGCACACGTCCGTTGCGTTTGAATGTCGACGCTGGCGCCGATTCTAAGTCCACCCAGTAGCGCAGACATTGTTTTGATGGACGCAAGCAGCCGGGTTGAAACAGAACGCTAAACATTCACTCACACACACGCTGCTAAGCTAGGATCAGCTGTGCAAGAAGCGTGGCGCGGCGGTCAAAAAATGGGGGTGACAGCACTACAGGGCTCCCCCTTTAGCGCTTTGCGCGATTTTAAGGTACATGAAAAAGACATAAAACACAATCCGTACAGTGTGTCGTTTTGCAAGTCCAGGTTGTCAACTTGAAAGGACCATCGGGAACCAGTGAGTCTCTGGGGGGCGACACTGGGAAAAACGGTGTGGACGAAGAATAGACGTCGGATCGTTGTGGCTGTGCACAAGCGCTTCCCATGTGTATTGGCGTCACTAGATGTTGCCTCTGTCGTGTGACGCGGTTTGCATAGGACGAACTGGTAGGTGTGTTAATGACCATTTGACGAGCACTGTTACACTGTAAAAAAATTGTCCGCAGCTTCCCTCGGGGGAACACTGAGGAGGATGCGGAGCATATAATTGGTTAACGGGTGTGTTAAAGTGCGACTTACTTGGGTCGATGGCTAAATTGGTTAACGTGGTTTTGAAATGGGGTGTAAATTGCGACTTACTTGGGTCGATCGCTAAAATTGGTTACGTGGTTGTAGGAGGGGTGTTAAATGAGTGAACACGTACACACTATGTCGAAGGGCAGCAGCGCTGGTCGAAGGGACGTCGATCATTGTGTTTTGTGGATTTGTTGGAATTCATTTCACCGCGACCTTGGACGTCGACGCGGCCCGTACAAAACCAACCGACCGAGCGGCAACTGAGCGATGCGAGCGCCGACCTTGAGTATATATTACGGCGCGACGGCGCATGCGCTGTCAGCTGTCGAATGTTCTCGAAGGAGAAGCGCGCGCGGCATAGATGGTGGGCGACGGCGCATGTGCGCGCGTCAGCTGTCGAATGTTCGAGAAGCGGTGCGGACGGCGCGGACGGCGCACTACAAGGCGCGAGTATAAGATGCTTCCGCATCTAAAAGATTTCTTTTGGTGGTTTCCTGGCTATGCGTGGCAAGACGTGTGCATGCACTCAATTCTTTGACCAGTGTGTCATCTCGAGCCGCAGTCGTACTAGTTGACGCGAGAAATTATTTAAGTGATTGCTATCGCAAAATGTGCAAATGTGTGTGCGAGTACGCTATCTGTGGCCTTATCTGAAAAAGAACTCAATTTTCTGGAACGTGTTCTGCGAAGTGTTGATATATGATTGGGAATTCGAGATCAGATGACAACTAGGTTTTTTTGGTAACGTGTGCTGCACCACACGTTTACGGTTTTCTTAGGTGTCCTGGGCATGGGGTGCGCTATGTGCAGTAAGGTAACGGAGTAAACAAACGTTGGAAGTTAGCGCTTACACTATCGTCTGTTCTTCCCTTTCTTGACCGTATAGCATCCTCAGGCTCGAACTGAACTGTGGCTAAAGCAATGTCATTTTATCATGCACCAACTCACCCACTCAGCAGTACTTATCCAGTGGAAGTCATTAGCACCTTTTAGATGCGGAAGCATCTTATACTCGCGCCTTGTAGTGCGCCGTCCGCACCGCTTCTCGAACATTTGACAGCTGACGCGCGCGCATGCGCCGTCGCGCCGTCGCCCACCATCTGTGCCGCGCGCGCTTCTCCTTCGAGAACATTCGACAGCTGACAGCGCATGCGCCATCGCGCCGTCGCCATCTGTGCCGCGCGCAGCGCTTCTCCTTCGAGAACATTCGACAGCTGACAGCGCATGCGGCCGTCACGCTGTATATATACTCAAGGTCGGCGCTCGCTCGCTCAGTTGCCGCTCGTCCGTTGGTTTGTACGGCGCGTCGACGTCCGAACTCGCCGTGAAATGAATGCCAACGAATCCACAACACAATGATCGACGTCCCTTCGACCAGCGCCGCCCTTTCGCATACGTGTGTACGTGTTCACTCATTAACACCCCCTCCTACAACCACGTTAACCAATTTAGCCATCGACCCAAGTAAGTCGCAATTTAACACCCCATTTCACAACCACGTTAACCAATTTAGCCATCGACCCAAGTAAGTCGCACTTTAACACCCCGTTAACCAATTATATGCTCCGCATCCTCCTCAGTGTTCCCCCGAGGGAAGCTGCGGGCAATTTTTTTTGTACTTCCCGCCTTCGGGTAGCTAGGTGGTGAATTTCTAAACTCGCATATTTGCAATCAGCATTGCTTGATTGGCAGTTTTCTTTAGTGGCTAATGGGCATCGTGAGTACCTTCGACGAGCTTCAAATTTGGCCAAATATTTTTAATAATATTTGCGCTTTTATGAAAACGGTGTGATGGAAAGGCTGCAAAAAAAAAGCGAAGCTGCAGTGTTTTCATCTGTTCCGTCACGACGACTTCATAGTCATGAGTACACACTAACTTGCCCGAATGTAAGCTTTACCATAGTGATCTTTCTGTGAAAGTCCGCTGGTCTAAAAGGTATCAGACATGGAGAACTTGCATAGTAAAGGTACGCGGCGAGAGTTATTCGGCACGTTTCATGTGCGTTTGAAGTCAAGAATTTTCTTCGTTTCACTGAGCAGCAACCACACAAGGTGCGTACAATTATACGTAGGCACGTACACGCTAAGAAGTTAGAACGACGAGGTTTCGTTTCGTCCCAGTATTATGCATATTAGTATCGCCTTCGCTTGTCCGCTCAGAACATCATATCTTTATTGAATGAAAAGCGGTACGTGGTTGACTTGTGTTTTGCCTTCTCCGCACTGCTGTAGCGTGACTGAACTGCTTATATACATGTTTGTCATCTGCATACTAAAAAAAAGAGAGAGAAAGAAGGATCGTAGAAAGCCTGCATGTCTGTGCGATAATTCAGTACACCCGTTCGAACCTGATGCGCTCAAGATTTTTTTTCTCTCATTCTGTTGACCATGAAATGTGTGACAGTCGATAATTCTAGTCAGGAAAGTGGAAAGCGTAGTGGCTGATGGCGCTTGTGCTACACTGCGTTTACCACGTGTATGCACATGTTTCTTGTACCAGTATAATATAAAATATTATCTAAGAGTTAAGCAGAAGGTTTTCGTGGATGGATTACATGTATGAAGGTGCTATAAAAGCTTGGTTAATGGGAGAAGCAAGTTTTTTTGTAGGACAAAAATGGCCACTGCCATTCGTTGGTCACTAACAATGCCACACAAACGCTGAAGACAACGTAAAAATGATGAAATTTTCAGAGCAATTATGTGACAATATATATAAAACATGCCGTCTAAATTGATTTTCAGTGTCTGGTCTCTTTAAAGCGTTCTCAAATCTTAGAACACGGTTGCGCATGGTAACTCTGTTTAAGTACAGTTTAAGTACCGATGTGTCCCAGTTTATGTAATAGTAATATTTCTATGTAGTGGTACCACGGCAAGATAAATAAAAGAAAAGCTCCTCACATGATCAATAAACTACAGTGCCGTAGTTGTACACCTACCAACAGCGCGAGAGTGCATGACCTAGAGCCAGTTTTTTTGCAACTGAGTCGTTATAAAACGCTGCATCCAAACGTCATTTATTAGTCCTCATTTTTAGGGGATGCCAAGAGCATTTTGCTATATGCTTGAATAAGAAAGCGCACCCACTCAGAAAGTGTTCTCGTGAATGGAGGGTATACGGCGAAAATAAGCAGCCCTCTGGAAAGTGCATTCGCCGATCCTATTACAATGATTAGCAGCCTAGCAAGACAAAATGCTTTCGTACGTCGTTTCAGGCGTACGTAGAAACACTTACACTCGCACTGACATGACAGAACAAACCACACTTTGAGAACGTGCATGACGTACGCGCACATAGAAACACGACGTGGCTAGAAGACGACGCATGGAGGAATTCACACTTCGCTTCTTTGGCCAGTATCCGCCAGGTGACTACTCTGCTCGATCTCTCAGTCAATCATGGCAACGACCTGCGCATGGCTCTTGCAACCACTGCAAGCAGGAACTTCTACGAGCTGCACGCTCAACAAAATAGTCTAGATGGCGTTGTCTCAACACGAAAACACGGTGCAAAATGTTAAATGGAGCGGTCGTCCACATATAAATTCGCTCTACACTTAACGAACTCTTACCAGCGGCGACACACTACGTATAGCCCTTAGTACCAGCATGCGCTGCCCCCAGGAGGAGACGCTTCTCATCAACGCCGTCACTACGCACGAGGCTTGTTGTAGTCATGCACTGTAGCCGTGCCGCAGAAAACTTGGTTACTTAGGAAGCGCATGTTTAGCACAAATATTATTGCTCTAAAATTGCCAGCCTTCCTTTGTAAAACATTCGAATATTTTGTAATCGAATTCATTGCTTCGACCTTTTGGCGAAACTTTGATGTTTTATTGTGAACAAAACCAAACACAGCAAAGAAACAAATGCGTTCGAATCCCGCAAGCATGAAGACTAGGCAATTTCATGTACTACCCACAATTCCCATGGTCGCTGAAAGATCACAGCGGCATACTTCTCTCCGGTTAATTTTAGAGAACTTTATGGTCGCACATCCACCTCCATTGTCGCTTCTCTGTCGAATGAGCCGAACCGTGCCAATACTGTGGTCGTTTGTTTGCGGAACGTTATAGTGCACTAGAATCATCGCACGCACTGGCGTGTAAGCGGGCTTGTCACGCTGGCACCTGTAGTACCTGTACGTCACGAGGGCACCTGTAACGGACATGTCACATGGGCATCTGTAGTACTCTCACGTCACGAGGGCACCTGTAGAGGGCATGTCACACGGGTACCTGTAGTACCTGCACGTCACGAGGCACCTGTAGAGGTCATGCCACACGGGTACCTGTAGTACCTGCACGTCACGAAGGCACCTGTAGCGGGTATGTCACGCGGGTACCGGTAGTACCTGCACGTTCGCCAAGTTAGGGGTCAGCAGCTGAGTCAAGCTGTACGATCCTCGGATTTTGCAGCTTTTACTGCGGGCCCCTGTCATCATGTACACAATGATGATGAAATAAACGTATTATTGTTATTATTATTATTATTATCACGTCACGAGGGCACCTTCAGCGGTCATGTCACACGGGTACCTGTAGTACCTGCCCGTCACAAGGGAACCTGTAACAGGCATGTCACGCAGGTACCTGTAGTACCTGTACGTCACGAGGGCAATTGTAGCGGGCAACGTCAAGCGAGCAGCTGCCCGTTACGAGAGCATCTGTAGCGGGCATGCCACGTGAATACCTGTAGTTCTGTACGTCATGAGTGCACCTGTAACGGGCATCGCACGCGGACACCTGAAGTAGATAGAACATTAGCAACTTATTCAGGCGTTTTACGAATCGATCTCCAGCCTTGTCACTGGGTTCTTCTTATTCAACTTCATTGTTTCGAAAGTGCATTTATTAAAGTGACCTAATTAGGCAATTGGCCTTAATACATAAAAATCTGGTGTACTCCAGGCAATAGTCCACAACATGTATTTGTCCGTGGTGTCACTGAGTGCGTTGGCATGTGTCTAAACTCAGTTTAAAGATAGCTGGCGTGTGCACCCCGTGATGCTACGGGGTGCCACAAATAACGTTATAGGAAAGAGGACGATCTTTAGGGCGAGCTCGTGCAGACCGGGCTCCATATTGTATGCCTGCCTGTTTACCTAAAGTAAAGGTATTTTTCAGACGCCCTCTCCCCGTAGCATTTTGGTGGAGGGTGCGGGTCTTCCCTCAGTCAACAACCACGACGATTCTACGCAGCAGACGTTCCTTGGCTGCCTTTGCGATGCCTGATCAAGACCAGAACGAGGATTCTTCTAAGACTACCCCAACCGTGCTTCGTCCAACTACGCAGCAACAAACAGCACCGCATCCAGCCGCTACTAACCGCACCGTCGTCGTTACCCAACCACGTTACCCAGGCACCTTTTCGGGCAGTGACAGTACTGACGTAGAGGACTGGCTTCAGCTGTACGAACGGGTGAGCGCCCTTTACAACTGGGATCCGACGCTCATGTTGGCCAACATTGTTTTCTACCTTGATGACACAGTTAAAGTTTGGTTTCTAACCACGAGGGATATCCCTTGCAACCCTTGCCCCGGCCGGCGACTACCACATATCCGCCTTAACAGTGGATACACCGTCATCTGCCAGTATTCAGTCGGGCAGTACACTAGACTGCATAACTAAAATGATTGTCTCTGATCTCCCGGCCGAGCATGTGCCTGCGCTTCGTGGCCTTCTTGCGTCGTATCAAAATGTCTTTGATCTCCACGACCAACCCCTAGGTCAAACGACCGTCGTAAAGCATCGGATCAACACCGGCGATGCAAATCCAGTACAACGGCGACCCTATCGAATTTCCTCCACCGAGCGCCATGTGATCCAGCAAGAAGTCGACAAGATGCTTGCCCGAGACATCATTGAACCTTCTTCAAGTGGGCTTCGTCCGTTGTGCTCGTGAGAAAGAAGGAAAACAGCTGGCGCTTCTGTGTCGGCTACAGAAATCTTAACAAAGTTACAAAAAAAGACGTGTATCCTCTGCCACGGATAGATGACGCTCTTGACTGCCTTAGTGGATCAAATTATTTCTCTTTCATCGACCTTCGTTCCGGGTACTGGCAGATATCAGTTGACGATCTGGACCGTGAAAAGACAGCATTTCTCACTCCCGACGGGCTATATCAGTTAAAAGTAATGCCGTTCGGGTTATGCAGTGCCCCGGCTACATTCGAACGAATGATGGACGCTCTTCTTCACGGTTTTAAGTGGTCAATCTGCTTATGCTACCTTGATGACGTCATTGTCTTTCCGCCAACTTTCGAAAATCACCTCGAGCGTCTCTGAACAATTCTTTCAGGTTTCCGCAAAGCAGGGCGCAAAACAAGAAGAGGGCAGAGTGAGTCAGGGACAACTGGGGTTAAAGGGACACCGAAACACTGAAAAAAACGAGATTTTAGCGTCATGATTTTAGCGTCATGAATTTGGTGTGGCAAACTAAAAAATCAATTCGACATTTTGCATAAACCAACGCAAATAACTTTATTTTGCCGAAAATTAGCAAAAGGCGCCGCGGCCGCCATGGTGAATCTCGCCAATATAGGAACATCGGCACTCGCTTTTAGCCACGTATTGGCACGGTCCGCACTAGGCGTGAGCAGCGTGCAGAAACATCAGCTGTTCGTGGGTTTCACAGGTCAGAGTGCAGCGTTGTTAATGCAGTCAGTATCGTACTTCACAGTTGTCAAGGCGCATTCGATCAGATAGTTTGCTACCACGAGAAAAAAAAACAAAAGACAGACGAGTGCCGCTCTTGCCACAGTGGTGACATTTGCTCTGAACTGCGCTGCAAATTGCGTAAATATAGCTTGGCTCATATATTGCAGTTCTGTATTTAATTTTTAATACCGACACTTTTTCTAAATTTTGCCCAGTACTACAGTGACGATGTGTTAATATAGATACGGTATATATAAGCTGCACTAGAAACATGCGACCGTCGTGCAGAATATCTGATCTAGATTATGCGGACTGATATATATTGTACACGTGTTTTCGCCAATGAGGAAAGAGAAAGAGTGCTGCTGCTGCCTCTAAATTCAGCAGATTCGCGACCGCCACAGAGCCCTTCATCTCGTAGCTTTGAAGTATTTTCTTCTAAGTGCAGTGGTTCATTTTGCAGTCATGTTATGATCCCGAGAAGAATTGTGAAAAGGATCTCATGGCGACCGTAAGTGCTGCGGCAGCCATATGTCGCGCGGTAACTCGGCATCGCCAGTCCACTTAAACCTTGCACGAAACAACTATAGTGAATTTCGGATGGCGAAAATCCCTAAGCGGAAGAAGAGAACGGTGAAATGGCAAGAAATTTCTACGACCTGGCAGAGCTGATGCTTCGCCTGGCATAAGAACGCAACAGAAACAAGGCACAACCGTGAAGCAAACAAGCTGAGCTGACTGAGCGACGCAGGTGGCCCGGCGCAAAGTTCCCGCCGGGTGGCGGCTTGACCCTAACGGTGATGTAACCTCGTCACGTGTCTATCTCTTCCGTGCTCCGGCCCTGCGCGCGCGCGTGATGATGGGGGTGGGGGGGCGTTGACATGTTGCAAGAGGTCGCGGATACTGAATTAACAATAAATTCGTGAATTCAAAACCTCTTCAGATAGTTGAATTCAAGAAGAAGAAATTGACTGGTGTCGGGCAAGCCTAGCACGTAGGCAAGATAACCGCTTGTCCCTAAGAGTAACTGAACTGACTACCAGAGAAGGCGAATGCATGCATGGGAGACAGAATGTTAGGTTGGCTGAATAAATTTAAAGTTATCTCAGAGATAACGTGACAACGGAAAGCAGAACACCGGGTTGAGTGGCGTATCATGGGAGAGGTCTTTGCCCTGCAGTGGGCGTAGACAGGCACATCATGATGATGATGATGATGATGATGATGATGATGGCCATGACAAGGTTGAACTCAACCATCCAGAAAAAAGACGGCAAATATTTGACATTGATATAGTAGGGTCGTTTGGGCCAAAAAACAGTTAAAAACAAGTTCGTACCTGCGCGAACACGCGCAGATGTAAAACGTCCCACTTGTAATATATGCGGCAGGAAATTCGCGTAGAAAGGCAATGTCGTCGTCCACAGGTGAACGATCATGGGCGAAAGGGCCGTACGAAAGCTTGCCGAGCCCCAACACCTTCAGGAAGAGTCAACATTTAAAGGCACATATCGTGGTGCAGACTGGCGATTCACGCCAATAGTGTGCAGAGACAGACCTACCCAGAAATCAAGCCTTGCACCCGACAAGCGGACTCATTCTCGGAATGATATGTTTGGATTGCAATGCCTTCCAAGCTAAAGTGGCTCCTCGCAGTAACCGTGGCATTGCTTCGTGCGTTCGATTAGAGCGAGCATCGTGTTTCGTATAGCGTGACACGCCTCATAGAAAATGCGCAAGCTAACATAAATATGTCTGTGTGGTATGTCACGAACCCGGGACATGGAGCTCCCCGAGAGAGACAGTGTGGGACTCTGGGCGCTGTATTAAAAGAAGGGACCGTCCAGCAACGCACGGTCCGGTTGATAACCTCATGCGGAAAGGGAGCCCGCCAACGGTGGACCAATTTCGACGCAGGAGAAAAGCTAGAGGCCCATGAAATTTTGTTCAGCTAATCAGATTTAGACGCACGTTACGTAACGTCATATAGGTGACAGACTTTGCCGGAACCCTCCAGCGCAGCGTAAATCACTGATACCATCGTTTTGGGATGTGAAACCCTTACAATCATAATGTGAATGTATCAGTTAAAATGTGCTCGTGGGTTTTCAGGAAAGATCTAACGTGCATAGTGTGTGGCCTATTGCTCGGACCATATACTTGCAGCAACTTCAGTTCAACCCCCCAAAGGCTTTTCAATAAATTACACAATCATTCGACGCAAGTAAGGGCTGTATTTATCTCATACAATGAGCGAAATGGAGCAGTACGTAAATAAAGAAAAGTGGATCAACAAATAGTTGAAAGTTAAGTGACCCAGGCGTGTTGCGCTGGTGCTGGTGGCCGGCAGCACCTACACCCCGAAGACGCCACAATTAGGGATTGTATTTGTCTCAGACATCAAGTCATATCGAGAAGTACGTAACAGAAGAAAAGTGCATTACAAATGCATCATTCTAAGTATAAACGTTCGAGGCTAGTTGCGCTGGCGCTGCTGGCTGGCAGCACCAACACCTCAAGCACCCCTCTTTTCCCACCCTACCAAGACCTTGCGCCTGCACAAACTCCGGTCCTTGAGCGAGCTTATATGAAGGCATCACCCCGGAATCATTGTCCTGCAGGCTTCTGAGCATTGCAGCCACTCCGGCATCTGAACACATCAACGCGGGCCGTGAAGGTTGGAGGCAGCTCTGGTAGAATGGCAGGCCTGACTCACCGCGCTGACGACGCCGACAGAGTTTACTGGGAAGTCGCGTAGCTTGAAAGCCGTGATTTGCCTCTGGCTGCACTCGCTCTCACCAGCCCAGTCGCCGCCGCTGCTGTGCTCGTGCAGGTGTACTTTGCTGAAGACGTTGGAGCAGCCGCTCGAAGATCGTCGTCCTCGAGATTGTGGGGAGGAGATCAGCTGCTGCAGCTCTCCTCGATGTGAACCGCGCTGTGGAGTCCCTTGCAGCCGGCGAAGTTTGTAGAAAATGCAGTAACGCTTCTTTGGCTTCAGTTGTCTGGAACGTTCAGTAACACGAGTCAGATTGGAATCTCGCCTGTAGCCACACTGCCGAAGGGCGTGTCGCTGTGAAAGCCGAGGCGTATGGCTCGCGATTCCACGTACTGGCTCCATGACGCCTTGGCAGATACTCAGGGTCGCCTCTTCCTCGAATGAAAGCAACTTCTCGCAGGACGACGTCGCTCGATCGTTGTTGTTGTTCTCATATTGTAAGTGGCGCATACCCACTGTGGAGGATTGGCCAAGAATCGAGTGGTTTCAAAATTTACTGTTCAGATTTTGAATGATGGAGGTTTAACAGAAAGATTACCGATAGCCCAGGAAAGTGTGTTGCTTAATGTAATGCATGCAAATATTTACATAAACAAATTTATTATTAGAATAGAGCAATAATATGATTTTATACGCATATTATTATGTGGACCTGTTAGGATAATGAAACTGGTTAATTAGTCAACCTATTAGTTTCATCAATATAGTCCCGGACAGCCGCGCATACTGTCACATTAGAGAAACCAGAAATGGAAGCTCCAAAAGACAAAATGACAGGCAGAGATAAGTCCATACCAATACCACATAAAGGCATTTCTCATAGGGTTTTTCGTAATGTGTTAAACCACCTGCAGGTCAAAAAGAAATGGTCTATTGTTTTCAGTTCATCACAGAATGCACACAGTGGTGAAGGTGCCTGAGCAGACCTGTGTTTATAGAAATTTAGATTTGGTACCCGGCAACGCAGCCTTGTGATAGCTACTTCTTGTTTTCGAGTGCGGCAAAAGTATCTTCTCCAGGGATATAATAAATGGCGATATTCTGTAGAGTTTGTTAGTGCTGAACCTTTAAAGACTTGCATAAGCGTACGTCTGCGGAATCGAGCAGCAGTCACATAAGCGGATGATGGACAGAGTGGTAGAATTGGTTCGCTGATTGATGACTTAGCTAAGGAATCGGCTATTTCAATTAGAAACAAACCTTTATGTCCAGGCACCCAAACTAATCGTACTTTTCTCACATGCACAGGTACTAGAGCACGGAACGCCTTTGTTACTTGATTATCAGCACCAACAGAAAGTGCCGCACAGAGAGATAGGGAATCTGTTATTATGACAGCTGATGTAATTGCTGTATCTAAGTTGCGTAAGGCGAGCACCACTGCCAGAAACTCAGCCACAAAAACGGGTATGAAATCGGGTAGTCGAAGGGAATAAATCCAATTTAAAATCGGGCTGAAAATACCAACCCCTGACTTTTCGTCCTACTGCGATGCGTCTGTAGCAATAATAACGTTCGTTGTAATACGGCGCAGGTGATCTAGTAGTAAACCATCCAAAATAATATGGGGAAGTAATTTGGCATTATTAGGAAAAATGTCGTCCAATTGAATTTCCATCGGGGCTAAATCGATCGCATTCAGCAAATCAGGCTTTGCACGCACGAGCTGATGTTCCTTCTTCATCGTCGTCGTTATGGTTTTGCACGCGCGCGAAGTTCATTTCATATCAGGCGGGAAAGTTGGAACGAAAAATGGTCGATAACTCATTGCCCCAGACATCAACACGGCGCGTACGTTATTTGAACAGATTTATAGTTACTGGAATAGCCTTGACACTACAGTGCGAGACTAGGTGAGGTGGGGCAAGTTATTCTATCTTGAGAACTCATCGTGGAGCCGGATTGCCAACCATATGGTTTGTAGATATATTGATATGTGGGCTTTACCATCGCAGAACCAGCATATTATTTTGAGACATGCTGTTGTGAGGAGCTCAGGAACTCTTCACCATCCGGGGTTCGTTGATGCGCACCCAAATCTGAGCACACGGGCCTGCAGCATTTTCGCCTCCAAAGAAAATGCAGCTGAAGCAGCCGGAATTCAATCCCTCGACATGGGGTTCAGCAGCCGAGAACATTAGCCACTAGACAACCACTGTGAAGCTGTTAAACATACAAAAAATACTATATTTGTAGGGTACTTTTGAAATTTCGGGATGGCGGGTGGTATAGTAGGGCGGTAATACGATTTTCTTCTCCGGTGTAGGGTAACTTCCAGTCTTCACTCTTGTTCGATAAGCGAAGAATGTGTACGATCAACGCGACAGCGCCGAGGCTGTTATTCGTACTTATATTATGGGAAAAGTAAATATTTCTTTGAATAAGAGTGGGAGAATCTCGATTCCGATGTGAACAGCATAGGGCAGACGCAAGAGATAATGCGCCAGTCTTTCTAAGGCGGGCGATATCTGCAGTCAATTAGAAGATGAAAAAGGTGGCAGTTGGCTTCTTCTCCTTCTCCTTCTCCTCCTTCTCCTTCTCCTTCTCCTCCTTCTCCTTCTTCTCCTTCTCCTTCTCCTCCTTCTCCTTCTCCTCCTTCTCCTTCTTCTCCTTCTCCTTCTCCTCCTTCTCCTTCTCCTTCTCCTTCTCCTCCTTCTCCTTCTCGCCTCCTTCTCCTTCTTCTCCTTCTCCTTCTCCTCCTTCTCCTTCTCCTTCTTCTTCTCTTCTCCTTCTCCTCCTTCTTCTCCTTCTCCTTCTCCTCCTTCTTCTCCTTCTCCTTCTCCTTCCTTCTCCTTCTTCTCCTTCTCTCTCCTGCCGGCCGCTCTTCTCCGGCTCCTCCTTCTCCTCCGTCTCCTTCTCCTCCTTCTTCTCTCTTCTCCTTCCTCCTTGCTTCTCCTTCTCCTTCCTCCTCCTTCTCCTTCCTCCTCTTCTTCTCCTTCTCTTCTCCCTTCCTTATTCTTCCTTCTCCTTCGCCTCCTTCTCCTTCTTCGCCTTCTCCTCCTTCTCCTTCTCCTCCTCCTTCTCCTTCTCCTTCTCCTTCTTCTCCTTCTTCTCCTTCTCCTTCTCCTCCTTCTTCTCCTTCTTCTCCTTCTCCTTCTCTCCTTCTTCTCCTTCTCCTTCTCCTTCTCTCTTCTTCTCCTTCTCCTTCTCCTTCTTCTCCTTCCCTTCTTCTTCTCCTTCTCCTTCTCCTTCTTCTCCTTCTCCTCTCCTCCTTCTCCTTCTTCTTCTTCTTCTCCTTCTTCTCCTTCTCCTTCTTCTCCTTCTCCTTCTTCTCCTTCTTCTCCTTCTCCTTCTTCTCCTTCTCCTTCTCCTTCTTCTCCTTCTCCTTCTTCTCCTTCTCCTTCTTCTCTTCTCCTTCTTCTTCCTTCTCCTTCTCCTTCTTCTCTTCTTCTCCTTCTCCTTCTCCTTCTTCCTTCTCTTCTTCTCTCTTCTTCTCCTTCTCCTTCTTCTTCATGCTGTACATCTGCCAAAGCAAATTACGGAAGCTCAACTCTTCCCTTGCTGTTATTCATAAAGCTGAATGCAGTCGTGTTCGCCAACATCTGTTATTACAAGGTGAAACACAAGAACTCGTTAACGAGAAGTAACATGTAAACTGTTGCACGTGAAAGATGCAGACCGAAGCACAAAAAACTCCTCTCGCTGTTTCCTGTCTACGTCTTAGGCGCGCCACAGTTAACGAGTATACAGAACAACGAACACGCTCGAGAAAACACCTTTCCGACATGTTATATTGGGTTGTTTTGCAGTTTTAATGCTGTGCGTCTGTGTTTAATGCTGTGCGTCTGTCAGAAATACTATTCAATGAAGATACTCCAGTCTTATTCGTTTTTGTGCCAGCCGTCATGCTGGTGAGCTAAAAATTCAGCAATGGTACTTGTCTACCTACCCAACCCTCACAGAGATCTACATAAAAGCTTCTGTTGAGATGGTATAAATCACACAATTGATACATTTGGTAATTACTTTCATGTAAATGAACAGGTAGACGTGCTCATATGTAGTTCATTACTTATGCTTTGCAAAAAAGGTTTTGTTATTAAAACAGAAGAAATATATATTGCACAAAAATCTTTTTAAAGTGAGACAGCAAGGATGACTGTGCCTGGAGCCACAGAAATGCAGTTTTTTTCACCAATGCGCCTCAGGACTTGAGCTGTTAGGAGCTGGTGTTGCAGTAGACTCCATGTGCTATGCTAAAAAGCAGTTGTGAAATAATCTGCACAAAAGAAAGGCAAGTGTACAAAATGTACACCATTGTCCTAAATTGTTATTTGTTTCTACCTTAAGAATCTTGGGATTATATGTTTCATGATGATGCTTAGATTTTTACTATAATGACTAGATGCACAATGAAAAATAACTGTGGCTTCGAACAGGGGAGTTTTTAACACATTCGCATACACACAGGCATAGTTTTAAAATAATACGGGCATGATTTTTAGCACAATATAGTACTAGCTACTTTTTTAAGTGAGTGTGCAAGTACAAGTTTGAAAAATGCAGACCAGCCGTTACCTGATAGTGCACGGCGGACAATGGACCATATGCGAAATTGCTTTGGTGCTCTGGCAACACTGTGCATTTTTACCCCACCGCCATTTTAATGTGGGCGAGCGGTCGACGGCAACGCGTTCGCTAGTATGGCCGTACGACTCCTGAACACTTGTTTCACTGCGCTGAGCTACTGCGATGGCCACAGCAAGACGTTTCCCAGTGCCCAAACATGCGATGTAAACAAACGTTTGGGAATATTGCTACATCTTGCCACTTGTAGTCATTGCATCTTTCGGAAAGCGGTGGAAGGATACCTACAAGATATAAGCAAACAAACATTCAGTGCGACGTCATGAGCTAGGTTTCTCTTAGCTGTTTAAACGATTGTTGTTACAAACACAGGCACTATCACAAATTCATCTCACAGGGAATAGAGGTCACACTTATATGTGCATTGGCAGGACTAATGATGCACTTGTAATGTGACCCCCTCTCCTCAGTTTTTTTCTGTGCACACTCCCGTTTCCTAGCAGCCTTTCCTAGTTATGGCCCTTCACAGCAAGCCTTAAGAGAGGCATTAGTCATTTGTGGACACTCGGGGGAAATTTAAATAAGTTAATTTTTATATCTAAGTAGCTTCGAAGGTTTCTAGGAGCTGCGACTGTAGGCAGCCAAAATGCTGAATCCCATAAAACTAAGTTATGGCTGTCTCCACAGCTCTATGTTTTATATGCAACATGAAACATTTTTCAAGTGAGGTGAGTTGCAACTAAAAAAAACCAGCTGCAACGCAACTGAGCCAAACAGACTAAAATGCAGAGAATAAATCCCGTCTTACGAATAAATAGGACTGCCGCGCACTGAACTCATGCAGAACGTCATTCAGTCAAGCCCTGGCGATACTAATGGTGTTAGTTTTCGAAACCTACGGCGGTGCGGCCCGCTATCTTTTCGATTTTATTTCGTTGGTAAAGGAAAATTAGTGAGGGAGGGCCCCAATGGAAAAAGTTGCGTCTGCGCATGTTGGGGGAATGGAAGTTAAGTGCCTCAGCAGATACTTTTCTGTTCCAAAGTGGACATAGCCCTTATCTTCCGAATGACTGTTTATTGCTGCGCGGTGACTGTACTTGCGGACACAACGGAGCTTGAACGCGGACAAGCAACTGAGCTGCCTTTCTAGGATGCGTGTACGGCATGTTACTCGGAGTAGCGGAAGCTCTGCTCGTCTCTGTGCGCAATCACCTTCAAAAATAACATTTCTAGTCTACGTCGTCTACCTACATGGTGTAGAATATTCGTCACAAAAAAGCCCGTCCTAACAGTTCGGTTATGTCACACTTGTTACCACCTACCCCACCAGCAGTGGCGGACTCTCTATTTGACTGCAGGGAACCACCGGCGCTCTTCGATTTACATCTCAGACTCACCGCGGGATAGTCGGCGGGTAGTCCGAGGCTTCCCCGAAGTCATAAAAAAAATTGAATGCCGCACAGCTTTGAGCGAGTTCGCAAGCGGTAAATCGAAGAGCAGCACTGTCGTGGTAGAGTCCCGACGTAGTGAAAACAACCTAGTCGCAAAGCTGACAAAGCTATAAAAAAAACAACGGCCTGTCTACGTAACACAGAAAAATGGTTAGTCCTGCATTGCTCTCGTGCAGCCCCGCGCACCGCGGAGATACATTCATCCTAGACTGTGCCCATAAATTTTTGTGCACGCCATACCCTGTTTGCGTTTAAATGATCGCTGCAAAATCGTAATTCAATGCCGCATACCTAGCTCCCATCGCTGTCTGTGACTCCGCGCTGCTTGCACAGCGGCACACAGCAGTGTACTGACATTTCGCCAGCAAAAAAAATCTCAACTGCGACAGTCGAAGCGTAAAACGCGTAACGTTCGCATATGGGTCGCCCGCGCGTAGTGGTCAAGCCTCGCAGCATCAAAATGGCGGATATGGTACCTGCTGCGTTCACTAGATGGCGCTAGTAATTTCGCATATTGCCTATTAACACAAAGTATTCTGTGCGAACCATTCCTGGTGTCTTCCCTGACAAAGCTTCCTCTTTATGCCGTTTTACCAACGAGAAAAAAATACTTACTGACAACCTCCATGGTACTTTACCATATCAACATGACATAAGAGTAAATATGTAACATGCACTCATGTTGTTTGGGAGTGCAAAACATTGAAGCTCTGTTTTACAATCATGCAGAATAATGGCAACTAGGCAGCAACACAGTGATAAAGAGGAAAGGTCAAATAAAACAAACACACCTGTCGTTTCTTTGTGTCTGATGCAATAGGCTGAGGCACGACACTCTTATACGAGGGGAAACGAAGTCGAAGTGATTCTTTGTAGAAACACATCTCGCTCGTCTCAGTGATTTTCTGGACTTTTCGCTGCAGTTGTGGGGGTGTATTGCTCCATAGGTTGCGGTAATGGATGTACAACCTCACGAGGTGACGTCCGACTCTGGTTCGACCGCGGCCCACTACCTCGAGGAAGCGAGGAAACACATCCAGTGAGAGCGATGACACTGAGCTGTACTCCGCATCCTGCGACGAGTCCTCAGGACGACGGATGTCAACCTGTCCTGCCTCGCAAGGCCAAGCGACGAATCATCAATCCATAACCCGGTGTCAAGTACAGCCACCGTGAAAACGGCGCCCCAGCGATGGCCCCATTCCATGCTGTTTGTGCCAAAAAACGCTTCCGAAAGTCTGCGTGTTCTGAACAGGCAAGCGATTTCGCTCTATTTTGAGAACACTGTGCCGAACGAGATTAAAGGACGTACGGCTTAATACAAGATGAAACATCCTGGCTGTCCGATGTGCGGCACCCGAGTGCGATGAGAACGCTGTGCAGCAAGTAACACAACTGGGAAACATTGCAGTTAGGTCCATGATACCAGCCGATGGTTTCGAACCACATCAGGAGTCATTTACGACATTAACACGGAAATCCCAAACGCAGGACCTTCCAATACTTATAAAACTAGCGAGTCAAGACAACGTCATTGTCAGCGTTGGACGGCTTGGTAACACACGCTGTGTGAGAGTAACGTTCAAAAGGTGAAGGTTGGCCACTTTTGTCAACAAGTTCGACCGTTCATTCCTAAGCCCGTGCAATGCTTCAATTGTCAGAAGATCGGCCCATGTAAAGGGTGTTTGCAGGACTCCGCAGCGTGCCCCCGGTGTGCCGAACTACACGCGGAAGACAACTGTAGCGCTACCACACTGAAGTGTCCTAACTGTCAGGGTGCTCAACAAGGCTTCTTCGAAAGAATGTCCGCAAATAAAGAAAGAATTTTCTATTCTGAAGCAAATGGTACGAGACAGCTCAACCTACAAAGAAGCTGTCGAGAAAATCCGGCGAAGACGACGTCGCCGTCGAAGGTCTTCACGTCCGAGAGCGCCAACTTCAGGCGATAAGTCGACGCATCAAGAAAGATCGCCAGCTGCAGTTTACAGCACGGAAAAAACAGACGTTGGAAAAAAAGCAAAGGGGCAGATCAGTCTCTACAGAAGAGTGGCCTCCACTTACGTGTACACAACGCTCAGAAAAGCCGCAGCAGAAGCCGTCTTCTTCAGAGCAAGCTGATGCGATGGAGGACTTGCGGAACACAGATCAGCAGTGATAGCTTTTTGCGACCATTAATGAACGCCATCCGCTTACTGTTAAGCAACATGCACACACCCGTAAGCAAGAAGTGCATTGCAATTAGTGGACGCTTTGAGTCCAGTACTCGCAGCGCTTGAGTAAATAATGGTTCACCAGCCACTGTCTTTCAGAGAAGAGGTCCGAAAAACAGCGATTATTCAATGGAATGCTCGGACTCTGAGGTCACGCATCGCCGATTTCCTTTTCCGTCGCTTCGTGTACACCACTAAGTTCCCCATCATTGTCATCTGCGAGCCAAACTTGTAGAAAGAAATCAGACTTTCTGGTTATGAGTCATTCATGTCGTCTACAACTGTAGAAAATAGCAAAGTTCTGATGTTTATTCGTCGCGACCTCACCTACAGTCATCATACGGTGTCCCCCCACGACGACAATCAATATATAAGTATAACAGTGAAAAGGAGACTTACCATCACGGTTGTGGGTGCCTACCTCTCTCCGTCAAGCCGTTTTCGACCATACAAGACTACAAGGTATCCTGTCAGCAACTTTTCACCCATACATTATAACTGGCGACTTCAACGCCCATCATACAATCTGGGGAAGTTCGAAGACCAATGTTAAATTGAGAAAGTTGGTGTCCTTCGCCTCCGACAACCAACTTTTCTTGCTAAATGGTGGCAGTCCAAAGTTCCTACGTGGTTCAAGGTATAGCAGCTGCCTTGACCTGGCCTTTGTCTCACGAGGCCTCGTCAGGCATGCTGACTGGTTTCCAGACATAGAAGCGCATGGAAGTGACCACATTCCCACTTACGTCAAAATTGAAGGATTGTCCCATGCTAAGATACGCGATACTGTTCAGAGAGTGGACTGGTTGAAATTCCAGTCTCGCATGGAAGAGCAATGTGAAGCAAACATATCCCTCGACATAGAGGAGATAATTAAAAGCACAATACACGATACTACGTGTACCCTCACCTGCTGTCCCAAAGCAACGGAATTTGACATCGAGCTCGAACGACTTTCGAGCAATCCGACGGCGTGCTGAATGAAGATACCGACGCATGGAGGCAATAGAAGGACTTACGGATTGCTCGACGTATACAAAACGATTCAGCGCAGGATAAATAAACTCGAGTCACAACGTTGGACTGGTTTTTGTGAGTCACTTGATTCACGAAAACCTTTATCCCCAACTTGGAAGATGGTACGAGGTCTCCGCACAAAACCCACTCAGTGGTCATCATTCAGGGCTCTCGCACTTTCTGAACAGAGACGCGGCATTGAAGTGGCAGAAGACTTCTGTGCCAGAGTATCTGGGCCACTCGCAGTGCCCAATAGCCTATTGCCCTCGACTAACTCTACACAAACACTGTATTCCCGCATGGATATGCCTTTTTCCATCGTGGAGCTCAGAGCAGCACTAGCTTTTTGTGGACGCACGTCGGCACCAGGGCCCCATAGAATTTATTATAGGGCCTTGTGTCATCTGGGTGAACACGCGAGAATCCTCCTTTTGGAGTTGTACAACAAATACTGGCAAGATGGAACGCTCCCGACAAGCTGGAAGACAAGTTGCTAGTTCCACTTCTGAAGCCAGGCATGTCATCGTTGGACCCTCTCATCTTATCGTCGATCGCATTGGCCAGTTGTGTAGGCAAGTTATGGAGAGGATGATCCTGGGATGCCTGGAGTGGTTCTTGGAGTGTAACAACATCTACCCAGATGCCATGGCAGGATTTCGGCATGGTCGATCATTGATTGACAACGTAGTAGACCTGGTCACTTATGTCCAACACGAGAAATGCCGTAAGCGTCTCTGCGCATCTTTGTTACTAGACGTCGAAAGGGCGTATGACAACGTTACGCATGAAGCTGTTCTCACCACTCTCGAAGATATAGGAGTAGGTGGTCGGATGTATCGCTGGATACGTAGTTATTTGTCAATGCGATCCTTCTTTGTGAGCACTGAAGACGGTCCAACCTCTCCACATTACAGCCACCGTGGCGTCCCCCAGGGTGGCGTACTCAGCCCTGTGCTGTTCAATCTTACGTTAATTGCTCTCACTGAGCATCTGCCAAGCACTGTCAGGCTATCAATGTACGCAGATGATATCTGCGTTTTGGCATCGGCTGTAACACGCCTGCAGTTACGAGGGAGAATTCAAAAAGCTGCCACTGAAACATTACGCTACCTCCAAATTCAAGGCTTGGAAATTTCTTCCGAGAAATGCGCCCTCGTAGCTTTTACACGAAAGCCGACGGATAAGTACACTATACGCATCAATGGTCAAACTGTACCATACATTTGATCGCACAAGTTTTTGGGCGTCATAATTGACAGGAATCTATCATGGAGCAATCACGTTTCGTACATGAAGAAACGGTTAATGGACATCTGTAATATACTGAAGTTCTTCGCAGACAAGACTTGGGGATGTCTCCCAGTGCAATGCTACAGCTGTACAGAGTACTTTTTCTCGGTTTCCTGTGGTACAGTTTACCGGTATTGACCAATGCAAGCAAAACAAGCCTTCGAACGCTACAGAGTGTTCAGTCCCAGGCACTCCGGACTTGCCTCGGCTTGCCTCGTAGTGCGTCAACAATGGCTACTATAGCTATCGCTGGTGACCACCTCATCACGACATATTCGACGTTGAGGCACTCAGGACACATATAAGGCATATTGCTCGGACGCTCTGCCACCACCTAGCCTCTTTACCAGCAGACAGACCACGTTCGTCATTTTGCCAAACGGTCACCACATACCGCGATTCTTTGCCAACATGCTTCACACACCCGCCGCCAGGCCTTCGACTCCTCCCTGGTGCCTGACTCAGGCTAATATCAGGCTAACTATACATGGCATCAAGAAAAAAGCAGATATGTCGTCACCTGCTCTTAGGCAGTTTGCTGTGCTCTTGTTATACGAGACATAGGAAGGCTGTATACACGTATACACCGACGGCTCTGTTTTACAGAAGAGTTCAGAAGAAATGTTGTGATGTAATGTGCGACTATGTGTTCTAATAGCTTACATGACGTACACATTAAGGAATAGGCCTGTAGTTTGCAATGTTTAAACGATCCCCTTTCATAAACACCGGTACTACACGTGCCATGCGCCAGTCATCAGAAATGAAGCAATTTTCGAAGGAGAGGCGAAAACGCTTGTTAAAATGTGCGCAACGGGTTCGGCATATTTACGCAAGAATGTTTAGGGATATTATCTGGACCAGCTGAAGATTTATTTTTCAGGTTAAGCAGCAAAGAATATATGCCCTCATAAGTTATGAACTCGGAAGACATTACTGAAAGAAGGTTGTCATGTGGTGATTCATGTTGGGGAGCAGAAATACGGAGCAGAAGT
>WOVY01013177.1:0-111298 GCA_013436015.1 Rhipicephalus annulatus | reverse complement strand
CCGCACCGCTTCTCGAACATTCGACAGCTGACGCGCGCGCATGCGCCGTCGCGCCGTCGCCCACCATCTGTGCCGCGCGCGCTTCTCCTTCGAGAACATTCGACAGCTGACAGCGCATGCGCCGTCGCGCCGTCGCCATCTGTGCCGCGCGCGCGCTTCTCCTTCGAGAACATTCAACAGCTGACAGTGCATGCGCCGTCGCGCTGTATATATACTCAAGGTCGGCGCTCGCTCGCTCAGTTGCCGCTCGTCGGTTGGTTTGTACGGCGCGTCGACGTCCAAGGTCGCGGTGAAATGAATTCCAACGAATCCACAAACACAATGATCGACGTCCCTTCGACCAGCGCCGTTTTTCGCATACGTGTGTACGTGTTCACTCATTTAACACCCCCTCCTACAACCACGTTAACCAATTTAGCCATCGACCCAAGTAAGTCGCAATTTAACACCCCATTTCACAACCACGTTAACCAATTCAGCCATCGACCCAAGTAAGTCGCACTTTAACACCCCGTTAACCAATTATATGCTCCGCATCCTCCTCAGTGTTCCCCCGAGGGAAGCTGCGGGCAATTTTTTCAAAGCGTGTTTCAATTCTCCCATGTTATACCTTCTTACATCGCCACCGTACGTCTATTAATCAACTTCGAAAGATCTGCCAGTTTCTATTTTGTCTGTTGTACTTGACACTTTCATGATTTGACGCTTCTTAATTAGGTTCTTCGTTTCCTTGGAAAGCTTGCCAGTGTCCTGTCTAACTACCCTGCCTCCAACTTCCACTGCACACTCCGTAACGATACTCGTCAGATTATCATTCATTTTATCTACGCTAAGGTTGGTTTCCTCACTCAGAGCCGAGTACCTGTTCTGCAGCGACACTCTGAATTCCTGTACTTTCCCTCTCAGTGCTAGCTGATTGATTGGCTTCTTGCGTGTCAGTTTCTGTCGTTCCTTCTTCAAGTCTACGGCGCATTCGAGACCGTACCATTCTATGGTCACTGCATCGTACCTTGCCAATCACTTCCACATCCTGCACGATTCCTGGGTGTGCAGTCATTATAAAGTCTATTTCGTTCTTATTTTCGCCATTAGGGCTACTCCATGTCCACTTGCGGTTTTCTCGTTTTGGTAGAAGGAATTCAAAATCCGCAAATTATTGCGTTATGCGAATTCTACTAGTAGCTCTCCTCTGGCGTTTCTAGTACCGATGCCATAATCTCCTACTGCCTGGTCTCCAGCCTGCTTTTTCCCTACCTTTGCATTAAAGTCGCCCATCACTACAGTATACTGTGATTTTACCTTACTCATTGCCGATTCCACGTCTTCATAGAAGCTTTCAACTGAAGCGTCATCATGGCTGATGTAGGCGCGTAAGCCTGTACTACCATCATCTTGTATCCTTTATTCAGTTTAATTACAATACCTACCACCCTTTGATTAATGCTATAGTATTCCTCTATGTTGCCAGCTATGTTTCTGTGAATTAGGAACCCCACTCCCAGTTTTCTTCTGTCTGCCAAGCCCCTGTAGCAAAGGACGTGCCCATTCTGTAGCACCGTATAGGTGCTCATCTGTCCTCCTAACCTCACTGAGCCTTATTATATCCCATTTAACACCCTCTAGCTCCTCGAATAGTACAGCTAGACTTCCCTCATTAGATAAGGTTCTAGCGTTAAACGTTGCCAAGTTCAGGTTCCAATGGCGGCCTGTCCGGATCCAGAGATTCTTAGCACCCTCTGCTGCGTTGCAGATCTGACCGCCGCCGTGGTCAGCTGCTTCGCAGCTGCTGGGGACTGAGGGCCGTGAGTTATTTGACGTAAGCATGTGGGAGGCAGTGGCCAGATACTGCACCAGGGTGGCCAATCCTTCTCTGGTGAGGGAGTGCGTTCTCGGCGGTTTTTGCCGGTGAGGCCGCACACCAGGCCTCTTAATGCAGTTCCATCAACACGCGGATTTTTTTTAATCCGGTTTGGAACTGCGCGGTACCGGGATTTGAACCACGGACCTCTTGCATGCGAGCTGGATGCTCTAACCACTACGCCATCGCCGGAGTACCCACTTGTAATATATGCGGCCTTAAATTCGCGCAGAAAGGCAATGTCGTCATCCACAGGCACACGATCACGGGCGAAAGGCCGTAGGAATGCTTGCCGAGCCGCAACACCTTTACGAAAAGCCAACATCAAAGGGCAAATATCCTGGCGCACACTGGCAAACCTCGCCATCAGTGTGCGGCTAGATATCTACCCAGAAATCAAGCCTTGCACGCCACACGCCGAATTATTCTCAGAACAATATATTTGGATTGCAATGCTTTACATGCTATAAAGTGACTCCTCGCAGTCACCGTAGCATAGCTTCGTGCGTTCAATTTGTGCAAACCTCGTGTTTTGTATAGCGTGACGCGCCTTGTAGAGAATGCGCATCTAACATAAATATGCTTTGTGGTATGTCACAAACACGGGACATGGAGCTCCCTCGACAGGGACAGCGCGAGACTTGGGACGCTGTAATAAAAGACGGCACCGTCCAGAACGTACGGTCCGGTTGGTAGCCTCAGGCGGGAAGGCAACCCGCCCACGGTGGACCGAATTTGACGCAGAAAAAAAGCTAGAGCCACATGAAATTTTATTCCGTTAATCAAAATTAGACGCTCGTTACGTAACCTTATAGGTGAGGGACATTGCCGGAACCCTGCAGAGCAGCGTTAATCTCTTATACCATCATTTTGGGATCTAAAACCCCTAACAATCATATTGATTGAATTAATTGATATGTGGGGTTGTCCTAAAACCACCATATTAATATGAGAGACGCCGTAGTGGAGGGCTCAAGAAATTTAGAGCACCTGGGGTTCTTTAACGTGCACCCAAATCTTAGGACACGGTCTTACAACATTCCCGCCTCCATTGGAAATGCAGCCGCCGCAGCCGAGATTCGATCCCGTGACCTGGGGGTCAGCAGCCGAGTGCCTTAGCCACCAGACCACCGCGCTGCCGCAACAATCATATTGTGAATGTTTCAGTTAAAAAGTGCTCGTGGGTTTTCGGGAAAGATCTAACGTGCATAATTTTCGGCCTATTGCTCGGGCCATATACTTGCTGCAAATTTAGTTTAACACACCAAATGATTTACAAGAATTACACAATCATTCGACGCAAATAAGGGCTGTATTTATCTCATACAATGATCGCAATTGAGCAGTACGTAAATGAAGAAAAGTGGATTAACAAATAATTTGTTGAAAGTTAAGTGATCCAGGCGTGTTGCGCTGGTGCTGGTGGCCGGCAGCACCTACACCCCAAAGACGCCTGTTTTTCCACCACACCGATTCCTTGGGCCTGCACACACGCCGGTACTTGAGCGAGCTGACGGGAAGGCATCGCCACGGAATCATTGTCCTGCAGGTTTCTGGGTATTGCAGCCACTCGGGTATCTCAACACATAACGCGGGCAGTGCACGTTGGAGGCAGCCCTGTTGGAATGGCAGGCCTGACTCACCACGCTGACGACGCCGACAGAGTTTACTGGGAAGTCGCGTGGCTTGAAAGCCGTGATTTTCCTCTGGCTGCATTCGCTTTCACCAGCCCAGTCGCCGCTGCCGCTGTGCTCGTGCAGGTGTACTTTGCAGAAAACGTTGGCGCAGCCGCTCGAAGGTCGTCGTCCTTGAGTTCGTGGTGAGGAGAGCAGCTGCTGCAGCTCTCCTCGATGTGAACCGCGCTGTGGAGTCCCTTGCAGCCGGCGAAGTTTGTAGAAAATGCAGTAACGCTTCTTCAGCTTCAGTTGTATGGAACGTTCAGTAACACGAGTCAGATTGGAATCTCGCCTGTAGCCGCACTGCCGAAGGGCGTGTCGCTGTGAAAGCCGAGGCGTACGGCTCGCGATTCCACGTACTGGCTCCATGACGCCTTGGCAGATACTCAGGTCGCCTCTTCCTCGACAGAAAGCAACTTCTCGCAGGACGACGTCGCTCGATCGCATTCAGCAAATGAAGCTTTCCACGCACGCGCTGGTGTTGCTTCTTTATCGTCATCATTATGGTTTCACATACGTGCGAAGGTCATTTCATATCGGGCGGGAAAGTTGGAACGAAACGTGGTCGACAACCTATTGCCACAGACATCAACACGGTGCGAACGTTTTTTGAACAGATTTAGAGTTACTGGAATAGTCTTGACACTATTGTGCACGATGAGGGGAGGTGGGGCAAGTTATTCTGTCCTGAAAACTCGTCGTGGAGCCGGATATCCAACCGTATGGTTTGTTGATATATTGATATGTGGGCTTTACCATCGCAGAACCAGCATAATATTTTGAGACATGCTGTTGTGAGGAGCTCAGAAACTTTCCACCATCCGGGGTTCGTTGATGCGCACCCAAATCTGAGCACACGGGCTCGCAGCATTTTCGCCTCCAAAGAGAATGCAGCTGAAGCAGCCGGGATTCAATCCCTCGACATGAGGGTTCAGCAGCCGAGTACATTAGCCACTAGAAAACCACTGTGAAGCTGTTAAACATACGAAAAATACTATATTTGTAGGGTACTTTGAAATTTCGGGATGGCGGGTGGTATAGTAGGGCGGTAATACGATTTTCTTCTCCGGTGTAGGGTAACTTCCAGTCTTCACTCTTGTTCGATAAGCGAAGGATGTGTACGATCAACGCGACAGCGCCGAGACTGTTATTCGTACTTATATTATGGGAAAAGTAAATATTTCTTTGAATAAGAGTGGGAGAATCTCGATTCCGATGTGAACAGCATAGGGCAGACGCAAGAGATAATGCGCCAGTCTTTCTAGGGCGGGACGATATCGGCAGACAATTAGAAGATGAAAAAGGAGGCAGTTGGCGCCTTCTTCTTCTTCTTCTTCTCTTCTTCTTCATCTTCTTCTTCTTCTTCTTCTTCTTCTTCTTCTTTCTTCTTCTTCTTCTTCTTCTTCCTTCTTCTTCTTCTTCTTCTTCTTCTTCTTCTTCTTCTTCTTCTTTCTTCTTCTCTTCTTCTTCTTCTTCTTCTTCTTCTTCTTCTTCTTCTTCTTCTTCTTCTCCTTCTCCATGCTGTACATCTGCCAAAGCAAATTACGGAAGCTCAACATCTTCCCTTGCTGTTATTCATAAAGCTGAATGCAGTCGTGTTCGCCAACATCTGTATTACAAGGTGAACACAAGAACTCGTTAACGCGAAGTAACATGTAAACTGTTGCACGTGAAAGATGCAGACCGAAGCACAAAAACTCCTCTCGCTGTTCCTGTCTACGTCTTAGGCGCGCCACAGTTAACGAGTATACAGAAAACGAACAAGCTCGAGAAAACACCTTTCCGACATGTTATATTGGCTTGTTTTGCAGTTTTAATGCTGTGCGTCTGTGTTTAATGCTGTGCGTCTGTCAGAAATACTATTCATGAAGATACTCCAGTCTTATTTGTTTTCTGTGCCAGCCGTCATGCTGGTGAGCTAAAAATTCAGCAATGTACTTGTCTACCTACCCAACCCTCACAGAGATCTACATGAAAGCTTCTGTTGAGATGGTAATAAATCACACAATTGATACATTTGGTAATTTACTTTCATGTAAATGAACAGGTAGACATGCTCATATGTAGTCATTACTTATTGCTTTGCAAAAAAAGGTTTTGTTATTAAAACAGAAGAAAGATATATTGCACAAAAATCTTTTTAAAGTGAGACAGTAAGGATGACTGTGCCTGGAGCCACAAAAATGCAGTTTTTTTCACCAATGCGCCTCAGGACTTGAGCTGTTAGGAGCTGGTGTTGCAGTAGACTCCATGTGCTATGCTAAAAAGCAGTTGTGAAATAATCTGCACAAAAGAAAAGGCAAGTGTACAAAATGTACACCATTGTCCTAAATTGTTATTTGTTTCTACCTTAAAGAATCTTGGGATTATATGTTTCATGATGATGCTTAGATTTCTACTATAATGACTAGATGCACAATGAAAAATAACTGTGGCTTCGAACAGGGAAGTTTTTCAACACATTCGCATATACACACAGGCGTAGTTTAAAATAAATACGGGCATGATTTTAGCACAATTTGGTACTAGCTACTTTTTAAAGTGAGTGTGCAAGTACAAGTTTGAAAAATGCAGACCAGCCGTTACCTGAGAGTGCACGGCGGACAATTCACACAAAGTATTTCTGTGCGAACCATTCCTGGTGTCTCTCTTACAAGCTTCCTTTTCATGCCGTTTCACCACGAGAAAAAAATACTTACTGACAACCTCCATGGTACTTTACCATATCAACATGACATAAGAGTAAATATGTAACATGCACTCATGTTGTTTGGGAGTGCAAACATTGAAGCTCTGTTTTACAATCATGCAGAATAATGGCAACTAGGCAGCAACACAGTGATAAAGAGGAAAGGTCAAATAAAAATAAAAAAAACACACCTGTCGTTTCTTTGTGTCTGATGCAATAGGCTGAGGCACGACACTCTTATACGAGGGGAAAAGGAAGTCGAAGTGATTCTTTGTAGTAACACATCTCGCTCGTCTCAGTGCTTTTCTGGACTTTTCGCTGCAGTTGTGGGGTGTATTGCTCCGTAGGTTGCGGTAATGGATGTACAACCTCACGAGGTGACGTCCGACTCTGGTTCGACCGCGGCCACTACCTCGAGGAAGCGAGGAAACACATCCAGTGAGAGCGATGACACTGAGCTGTACTCCGCATCTTGCGACGAGTCCTCAGACGACGGATTTCAACCTGTCCTGCCTCGCAAGGCCAAGCGACGAATCATCAATCCATAACCGGTGTCAAGTACAGCCACCGTGAAAACGGCGCCCCAGCGATGGCCCCATTCCATCCTGTTTGTGCCAAAAACGCTTCCGAAAGTCTGCGTGTTCTGAACAGGCAAGCGCTTTCGCTCTATTTTGAGAACACTGTGCCGAACGAGATTAAAGACGTACGGCTTAATACAAGATGAAACATCCTGGCTGTCGATGTGCGGCACCAGAGTGCGATGAGCACGCTGCAGCAAGTAACACAACTGGGAAACATTGCAGTTAGGTCCATGATACCAGCCGATGGTTCGACCACATCAGGAGTCATTTACGAC
The DNA here is from genome assembly GCA_013436015.1 of Rhipicephalus annulatus. Classification (NCBI taxonomy): domain Eukaryota; kingdom Metazoa; phylum Arthropoda; class Arachnida; order Ixodida; family Ixodidae; genus Rhipicephalus; species Rhipicephalus annulatus. The sequence goes on along the minus strand of WOVY01013177.1, from coordinate 104,219 downwards.
ATTAACACGGAAATCCCAAACGCAGACCTTCCAATACTTATAAAACTAGCGAGTCAAGACAACGTCATTGTCAGCGTTGGACGGCTTGGTAACACACGCTGTGTGAGAGTAACGTTCAAAGGTGAAGGTTGGCCACTTTCGTCAACAAGTTCGACCGTTCATTCCTAAGCCCGTGCAATGCTTCAATTGTCAGAAGATCGGCCATGTAAAGGGTGTTTGCAGGAGCTCCGCAGCGTGCCCCCCGGTGTGCCGAACCACACGCGGAAGACAACTGTAGCGCTACCACACTGAAGTGTCCTAACTGTCAGGGTGCTCACAAGGCTTCTTCGAAAGAATGTCCGCAAATAAAGAAAGAATTTTCTATTCTGAAGCAAATGGTACGAGACAGTTCAACCTACAAAGAAGCTGTCGAGAAAATCCGGCGAAGACGACGTCGCCGTCGAAGGTCTTCACGTCCGAGAGCGCCAACTTCAGGCGATAAGTCGACGCATCAAGAAAGATCGCCAGCTGCAGTTTACAGCACGGCAAACACAGACGTTGGAAAAAAGCAAAGGGGCAGATCAGTCTCTACAGAAGAGTGGCCTCCACTTACGTGTACACAACGCTCAGAAAAGCCGCAGCAGAAGCCGTCTTCTTCAGAGCAAGCTGATGCAATGGAGGACTTGCGGAACACAGATCAGCAAGTGATAGCTTTTTTGCGACCATTAATGAACGCCATCCGCTTACTGTTAAGCAACATGCACACACCGTCAGCAAGAAGTGCATTGCAATTAGTGGACTGCTTTGAGTCCAGTACTCGCAGCGCTTGAGTAAATAATGGTTCACCAGCCACTGTCTTTCAGAGAAGAGGTCCGAAAAACAGCTATTATTCAATGGAATGCCCGGAGACTCTGAGGTCACGCATCGCCGATTTCCGTCAGGTTCGTGTACACCACTAAGTTCCCCATCATTGTCATCTGCGAGCCAAACTTGTAGAAAGAAATCAGACTTTCTGGTTATGAGTCATTCATGTCGTCTACAACTGTGGAAAATAGCAAAGTTCTGATGTTTATTCGTCGCGACCTCACCTACAGTCATCATCCGGTGTCCCCCAACGACGACAATCAATATATAAGTATAACAGTGAAAAGGAGACTTACCATCACGGTTGTGGGTGCCTACCTCCCTCCGTCAAGCCATTTCGACCATACAAGACTACAAGGTATCCTGTCAGCAACTTTTCACCCATACATTATAACTGGCGACTTCAACGCCCATCATACAATCTGGGGAAGTTCGAAGACCAATGTTAAATTGAGAAAGTTGGTGTCCTTCGCCTCCGACAACCAACTTTTCTTGCTAAATGATGGCAGTCCAACGTTCCTACGTGGTTCAAGGTATAGCAGCTGCCTTGACCTGGCCTTTGTCTCACGAGGCCTCGTCAGGCATGCTGACTGGTTTCCAGAAATAGAAGCGCATGGAAGTGACCACATTCCCACTTACGTCAAAATCGAAGGATTGTCCCATGCTAAGATACGCGATAGTGTTCAGAGAGTGGACTGGTTTAAATTCTAGTCTCGCATGGAAGAGCAATGTGAAGCAAACATATCCCTCGACATAGAGGAGATAATTAAAAGCACAATACACGATACTACGTGTACCCTCACCTGCTGTCCCAAAGTAACGGAATTTGACATCGAGCTAGAACGACTTCGAGCAATCCGACGGCGTGCCTGAATGAAGATACCGACGCATGGAGGCAATAGAAGACTTACGGATTGCTCGACGTATACAAAAAATATTCAGCGCAGGATAAATAAACTCGAGTCACAACGTTGGACTGGTTTTTGTGAGTCACTTGACTCACGAAAACCTTTATCTCTACTGTGGAAGACGGTACGAGGTCTCCGCACAAAACCCACTCAGTGGTCATCATTCAGGGCTCTCGCACTTTCTGAACAGAGACGCGGCACTGAAGTGGCAGAAGACTTCTGTGCCAGAGTATCTGGGCCACTCGCAGTGCCCAATAGCCTATTGCCCTCGACTAACTGTCCATAAACACTGTATTCGCGCATGGATATGCCTTTTTCCATCGTGGAGCTCAGAGCAGCACTAGCTTTTTTGGACGCACGTCGGCACCAGGGCCCTATAGAATTTATTATAGGGCCTTGTGTCATCTGGGTGAACGCGCGAGAATCCTCCTTTTGGAGTTGTACAACAAATACTGGCAAGATGGAACGCTCCCGACAAGCTGGAAGACAAGTCGCTAGTTCCACTTCTGAAGCCAGGCATGTCATCGTTGGACCTCTCATCTTATCGTCCGATCGCATTGGCCAGTTGTGTAGGCAAAGTTATGGAGAGGATGATCCTGGGATGCCTGGAGTGGTTATTGGAGTGTAACAACATCTACTCAGATGCCATGGCAGGATTTCGGCATGGTCGAGCATTGATTGACAAGCGTAGTAGACCTGGTCACTTATGTCCAACACGAGAAATGCCGTAAGCGTCTCTGCGCATCTTTGTTACTAGACGTCGAAAGGGCGTTTGACAACGTTACGCATGAAGCTGTTCTCACCACTCTCGAAGATATAGGAGTAGGTGGTCGGATGTATCGCTGGATACGTAGTTATTTGTCAATTCGATCCTTCTTTGTGAGCACTGAAGACGGTCCAACCTCTCCACATTACAGCCACCGTGGCGTCCCCCAGGGTGGCGTACTCAGCCCTGTGCTGTTCAATCTTACGTTAATTGCTCTCACTGAGCATCTGCCAAGCACGGTCAGGCTATCAATGTACGCAGATGATATCTGCGTTTTGGCATCGGCTGTAACACGCCTGCAGTTACGAGGGAGAATTCAAAAAGCTGCCACTGAAACATTACGCTACCTCCAAATTCGAGGCTTGGAAATTTCTTCCGAGAAATGTGCCCTCGTAGCTTTTACACGTACAGATAAGTACACTATAAGCATCAATGGTCAAACTGTACCATACGTTTGATCGCACAAGTTTTTGGGCGTCATAATTGACAGGAATCTATCATGGAGCGATCACGTTTCGTACATGAAGAAACGGTTAATGGACATCTGTAATATACTGAAGTTCTTTGCAGACAAGACTTGGGGATGTCTCCCAGTGCAATGCTACAGCTGTACAGAGTACTTTTTCTCGGTTTCCTGCGGTACAGTTTACCGGTATTGACCAATGCAAGCAAAACAAGCCTTCGAACGCTACAGAGTGTTCAGTCCCAGGCACTCCGGACTTGCCTCGGCTTGCCTCGTAGTGCGTCAACAATGACTACTATAGCTATCGCTGGTGACCACCTCATCACGACATGTTCGCCGTTGAGGCACTCAGGACACATATAAGGCATATTGCTCGGACACCCTGCCACCATCTAGCCTCTTTACCAGCAGACAGACCACGTTCGTCATTTTGCCAAACGGTCACCACATACCGCGATTATTTGCCAACATGCTTCACACCCGCCGCCAGGCCTTCGACTCCTCCCTGGTGCCTGACTCAGGCTAACATCAGTCTAACTATACCTGGCATCAAGAAAAAGGCAGATATGTCGTCACCTGCTCTTAGACAGCTTGCTCTGCTCTTGTTATACGAGACGTATCAAGGCTGTATACACGTATACACCAACGGCTTTGTTTTACAGAAGAGTTCAACGGCATCATTTGTTATACCAATAAAAGACACGACAAGAAAATTCAAGACCTCCCACCTTACGACATCAACGGGAGCAGAGCTCACAGCTCTTCGTGCCGCATTGCAATTCGTCAGCGATCAACAGCCACAAAAATAGACTATTTTCAGTGACTCAAAGGCGGCACTGCAATCCCTTCTATCACCTTTATGCCACGGCTCGTACGAACAGCTGGTATTTGAGATTGCAGAAAAGACTCACCAATTCATTGAGTAAGGACATGAAATAGCCTTTCAGTGGCTTCCAAGACATTGTGTATTAATGGCCAAAGAACGGGTCGATCGAGCTGCCCGTTCTGCCCATACTGAAAGCGATAAAATATCAATTCCGCTTTCCAGAACTGACGCTGCACGGAAACTCCGCATGCTTGCTCGCAAGCGCACCACGTCACAATGAAACGAGTCACATTTCATCCATGCATAGTTAGGTACTTTAGACCCAACTCTCAGTCTTAGAATTCCTCCAGACTTATGCCGACGAGACGCTACTATGCTGTGCAGATCATGGTTGGGCGTCGCATTTACCGATGCGTACGCGTTTCGCATAGGAATGGCTGACACTGCTGCATGCGACTATTGTGGCAGTGATGAAATGACTTGGCACATTCTGTGTGAATGCCCACAAAACTGCTCGCAGAGACAGTCACTCTGCATTGAACTAGACGAACTGGACAACCAGCCTCTTTCGGAAGAAAAAATCCTGTGCTGCCGACAGGGCTTAATGTCTCAGAAGAAGGCTGTGAAGGCGCTCCTGCGCTTCTTGCGTTACGCCGGCCTGTCCAAACGACTGTGATCGGAACTCCCTGAATGTGTGCGCGTGTGGTTTTTTTCCTAATTTATTTTATATCTCTCTATATCTATCCTCTTCTGACCCTTTTCCCCACCCCCGTCCAGGATAGCAAACCAGTTCGTCTAGGTTAACCTCCCTGTCTCTATTTTTAAGTATTTCTTTCTCCCTCTCTCGCATACGAGTCTTCCAACACGTCACTTGAAGAGCGAAGCACACTGCTCTCATGCGAGTCCAACATGCCATTTCTAGAGGCAGATTTACTAATATCGTCTGATGCGACACAGACACGCGGAAAAAAAGTGGATTACGCTGTATGCATTCTGTCCGTGTCAGTTGAACGTCGCTGAACGTTCGCGGGCTCGGTAAATTCACACATTGACGGCTCGACAGCAGTATTGAGCCGACACTTCTTTGGACGTGAAGATAAAGCTTGCAGTGGCTTTTTGTATTCATTACCGAAGCTAGAGTGTCTGAGAGTGTTCATCTGAAAAATGAGTCTGCCTAATGACCCCAAAATATTCTACGTAACTGCACGCGTGAAACTGTTATGACTTTTCCTTTATGCGTACTCATAATTTTTTTTCTTGTGTTTGCGCCATAGGGGCTCATGAACGCACTGCGTGCAAATGAGGAAAGATGAAGAGTGCTGCTGCTGCCTCAAAATTCGGCAGATTCGCGACTGCCACAGCGCGCTTCATCTCGTAGGTTTGAACTATGTTCTTGTTAGTGCATTGGTTCATTTTGCAGTCATCTTCTGATCCCTAGAAAGCTTGTGAAAAGGGACTTCATGGCGAACGCAAGTGCTACGGCAACCATATGTCACGCAGTAACTCGGCATCACGAGTCCACTTAACCTTGCACAAAACCAGTGAATTTCAGATGGCGAAAATCACTATTCGGAAGAAAGGAATGGTGAAATGGCAAATAATTCCTATGTACTGGCAGAATTGATGATTGCGAGGCAGCAGATCGCCGCAGAAACAAGGCACAACCGTGAAGTACAAGCTGAGCTGACTGAGCGACGCAGGCGGCACGGCACATTGTAGCCCGCCGGGCGGCGGCTCGACGCTGACGGTGACGTCACCTGTCCACGTGTGTATCTTTCCCGTGCTCCGCCCCTGCGCGCGCGCGTGTCGGGGGGAGGGGGCTTCTCGGTCAAAGTTTGCTCACTCATAGCACCGTTGTTTATTCGAACCTCGCAATAAAGAAAAAAATTGCCCGCAGCTTCCCTCGCGGGAACACCGAGGAGGATGCGGAGCATATAATTGGTTAACGGGGTGTTAAAGTGCGACTTACTTGGGTCGATGGCTAAATTGGTTAACGTGGTTGTGAAATGGGGTGTTAAATTGCGACTTACTTGGGTCGATGGCTAAATTGGTTAACGTGGTTGTAGGAGGGGGTGTTAAATGAGTGAACACGTACACACGTATGCGAAAGGGCGGCGCCGGTCGAAGGGACGTCGATCATTGTGTTTGTGGATTCGTTGGAATTCATTTCACCGCGACCTTGGACGTCGACGCGCCGTACAAACCAACGGACGAGCGGCAACTGAGCGAGCGAGCGCCGACCTTGAGTATATATACAGCGCGACGGCGCATGCGCTGTCAGCTGTCGAATGTTCTCGAAGGAGAAGCGCGCGCGCGGCACAGATGGCGACAGCGCGACGGCGCATGCGCTGTCAGCTGTCGAATGTTCTCGAAGGAGAAGCGCGCGCGGCACAGATGGTGGGCGACGGCGCGACGGCGCATGCGCGCGCGTCAGCTGTCGAATGTTCGAGAAGCGGTGCGGACGGCGCACTACAAGGCGCGAGTATAAGATGCTTCCGCATCTAAAAAAATATCCCGCAGAATGGTTGTAAGGGGTCACGGATACAGAATTCACAATAAGTTCGCGAATTCAAAACCTCGTCTGATAGTTGAAATCAAGAAGGAGAAATGAAAATGGGCCGGGCACGAGTACCATGTAGCTAAGATAACCGCTACTCTCTAAAGGTAACCGAATGGTATTCCAGAGAAGGCAAACGCATGAAGGAGAGACAGAAATTTTGGTGGGCCAATGAAAATAAAAAAAATCGCAGGGATAACGTGGAAACGGAAAGCTAAAGACTGGGTAGATTGGAGGATCATGGAAGAGGCCTCTGCCCTGCAGTGGGCGTAGGCAGGCGCATGATCATGATGATAGTTGCCATAAGGGCTTCGAACTCGCCAATCCAGAAAAAAGACGGCAAAAATTTGACATGGAAATCTTGTTTGGGCCAAAAAACAGTTAAAAACAAGTTCGCGCTTGCGCGAACACTTAATCGTATACACGCGCAGATGTAAAATGCCCCACTTGTAATTTATGCGGCCGGAAATTCGCGCAGAAAGGCAATGTCGTCGTCCACAGGCGCACGATCACGGGCGAAAGGCCGTAGGAATGCTTGCCGAGCCGCAACACCTTTACGAAGAGTCAACATCAAAGGGCAAATATGCTGGCGCACACTGGCGAACCTCGCCATCAGTGTGCGGCTAGAGATCTAACCAGAAATCAAGCCTTGTACGCCACGCACCGAATCATCCTCTGAACAATATATTTGGATTGCAACGCCTTACACGCTATAAAGTGGCTCCTCGCAGTCACCGTAGCATTGCTTCGTCCGTTCAATTTGTGCAAACCTCGTGTTTTGTATAGCGTGACGCGCCTTGTAGAGAATGCGCATGCTAACATAAATATGCTTTGTGGTATGTCACAAACCCGGGACATGGAGCTCCCCCAACAGGGACAGCGCGAGACTTGGGACGCTGTAATAAAAGACGGCACCGTCCAGAACGTACGGTCCGGTTGGTCGCCTCATGCGGGAAGGCAACCCGCCCACGGTGGACCGAATTCGACGCGGAAGAAGAGCTAGAGCCACATGAAATTTTATTCCGTTATTCAAATTTAGACGCACATTACCTAACCCTATGGGAGAGTGACATTGCCGGAACTATCCAGGGCAGCGTAAATCTCTGATACCTTAGTTTTGGGATGTAAAACCCCTAACAATCATATGATTGCTTTGTTGAATATGTGTGGTTTAACGTCTTAAAACCACCATACGGCGGTGGTGGAGCTCTCCACCACTGCCGTAGAGGAGGGCTCCAGAAATTTAGACCGCCTGGGGTTCTTTAACGTGCACCCAAATCTTGGCACATGGTCCTACAACATTTCCGCCTCCATCGAAAACGCAGGCGCCGCAGCTGAGATTCAATCCCGCGACCTGCGGGTCAGCAGCCGAGTACCTTATCTACTAGACAACCGCGGCGGCGCAGCAATCATATTGTGAATGTTTCCGTTAAAAAGTGCTCGTGGGTTTTCAGGAAAGATCTAACGTGCATAGTGTGCAGCCTATTGCTCGGACCATATACTTCCTGCAACTTGCTGCAACACACCAAATGATTTTCAATTAATAACACAATCATTCGACACAATTAAGGGCTGTATTTATCTCATACATTCAGTTAAATCGAGAAGTAAGAAAATGAAGAGTAGTGCATTAACAAATAAATATTAGAAATTTAGGCGACTGAGGCGGGTTTCGCTGGTGCTGGTGGCCGGCAGCACCTACACCCCAAACTCGCCTGTTTTCCCATCCCACCGATTACTCGCGTCTGCACACACCCCGGTACTTGAGCGAGCTGACGTGAAGGCATCGCCACGGAATCGTCGTCCTGTAGGCTGCTGGACATATCACCCATGCCATCATCTTAACACCTCAACGCAGGCTGTTAACATTGGAGACAGCCCTGGTAGAATGGCAGGCCTGACTCACCACGCTGACGACGCCAACAAAGTTTACTAGGAAGTGGCGTGGCTTGAAAGCCGTGATTTTCCTCTGGCTGCATTCGCTTTCACCAGCCCAGTCGGTGCCGCCGCTGTGCTCGTGCAGGTGTACTTTGCTGAAGACGTTGGCGCAACCGCTCGAAGGACGTCGTCCCCGAGTTTGTAGTGAGGAGAGCAGCTGCTGCAGCTCTCCTCGATGTGAACCGCGGTGTGGAGTCCCTCGCAGCCAGCGCAGTTTGTAGAAAATGCATTAGAGCTTCTTCGGCTTCAGTTGTCTGGAACGTTCAGTAACACGAGTCGTATTGGACTCTCGGCTGTAGCCGCACTGCCGAAGGGCGTGTTGCTGTGAAAGCCGTGGCGTACGGCTCGTGATTCCACGTACTGGCTCCATGACGCCTTGGCAGATACTCAGGTCGCCTCTTCCTCGACAGAAAGACAATTCTCGCAGGACGACGTCGCTCGATCGCATTCAGCAAATGAAGCTTTCCACGAACGCACTCGTGTTCCTTCTTAATCGTGATCGTTATGGTTTCAGACACGTGCAAAGGTCATTTCATATCGGGCAGGAAAAATGGAACGAAACGTGGTCGATAACCTATTGCCACAGACATCAACATTGCGGGTGCGCTTCCAGAACAAATTTATAGTTACTGGAATAGCCTTGACACTATAGTGCATGACTAGGTGAGGTGGGGCAAATTATTCTATCCTGAGAACTCATCATGGAGCTAGATTGCCAACCGTATGGTTCATTGATATATTGATATGTGGGGTTTAACATCACAGAACCAGCATATTATTTTGAGACACGCTGTTGTGAAGGGATCCGGAACTTTCGACTACCCAGGGTTCGTTGACGCGCACCCATATCTGAGCACATGGGTCTGCAGCATTTTCGCCTCCAAAGTAAATGCAGCTGAAGCAGCCACGATTTGATCCCGCAACAGGGGGGCAGCAGCCGTGTACCTTAGCCATTAGACAACCACGGTGAAGCTGTTAAACATACGAAAAATACTACAGTTGTAGGGCACTTTTGAAATTCCGGAATGGCGGGTGGTATAGTAGGGCGGTAATACGATTTTCTTCGCCGGTGTAGGGTAACTTCCAGCCTTCACTCTTGTTCGATAAGCGAAGGATGTGTACGATTGACGCGACAGCCCCGAGGGTGTTATTCGTCTTATATCATGCGAAAAGTAAATATTTCTTCGAATAAGAGCGAAACAATCTCAATTTGAAATGTTAACAGCATATGGCAGACGCAAGAGATAATGCGCCAGTCTTTCGATGGCGGGACGATATCTGCAGTTATATAGAAGATGAAAAAGAAGGCAGTTTGCGCCTTACAGCGACCTCAGGTGAGCGAATTGGGAGACGTACTAGTTTTTTTCGATGACCGTGAATGAATGGATGAAAAAGTGTTCCCTCTGTGACGCGATGGCACCCTGCACTTCACCAAGCTCAATTTTTTGTTGTTGTTATAACATAATCTTGTTCTATGAATTAAAGATATCACCCATGGAAAGAAGAATTTCGCCGCCGATACTTTGGAGTCTTAGCGCAGAAAAACCTTACTTTGGCACTGTTCTTTCCTTTTTCTGTTTGCCTGATATTTCGCCACAAATACCCCAGTCATCTTTCACCCATTTCTATCACCGACCTGATTGCATGTCCAAGGTTAGTGTCCTAACACGCACCCGGATTAATGCCTTCTCATTTGATTAAGCATGTTTCGTCGTTTCTTACCTGCCTCCGCGCATGTGCATCTCTCCTCTTCACTAATATTCGATTTAGAACTATGCATACTATGACAAGCCATCCTCGTTTGAATCAGCAAAGCCCGCTCCCTAATTATTGTAAAGTGTCTCCTTGCCTATTTCGTCGTTACCGTTTCAGTAACTATAGAGACAGCTTTCTCCCCCTCACTACAATTTCCCCCTTGAGAAGTGAGCTATTCTGGCATCTTAAGGCATAAGCGGTATCAAGGGGTCATGACACGCTTTAATCTTGTCGCCATGAACCATGCACGACCGCCATGTCGGACAGAAGACGTGAGTCTTTTGATGCGATATAGGCGCCATCATAGCGCTCCAAAAGCTTGTTCGTGGCTGTGAAACGGAATCCACACCCAAACGAGAGAACCAGTCAGGAAGTCTGGGGAAGACGCGTCATTGTCATGTCGCAGCTTTTTGCGACTATGACGGTGGTAGTTGTATGTTAACGAGTGAGCATTTCGCGCCTTTCGGACGGTGGCGGGCATTCACAAACGTCGGGTCGGTATGGAAGCAGTTTGTACATGGTACAAGAGTGTTTTCGTCCGTACAACAGGAAAAACGCGTCAAAAAGCCAGTGGTAGCTTGTGTGGCAATATTGTAGGCATAAGTGACTAAAGGTGAAAAAGCGTCTCATTTACTCTGATCTGATGCGACGCACACTTTTATCATGTCACCCTGTGTGTGGTTGAACCTCCCCGTCCAGAAGGCGTGTGCGAGTAGTGAATTCTGGAACAGAATTGATTAGTGATGACACCGAATCAAGCACGAATAGTGGCATACTATTTGAATAGTTTTTGAATGGTGAGGCAATCACTCTTAAAACACTGAAAATTCCACAACAGTTTTTCAACAACAAGAGCGCTGAAAAGATGGAACAAAAAGAACATAGAAGTACATCCTTGCAATTCTAATTAAATTTGCGGGCAAGTTTAACTTCAATTGGAATTGTGTTCCAGATTTTAGCACCTGCAAACTCAATTAACCGTCCTCCATATACATTCCTACAATTGGAAGGTTAAAGTTGCCATTGCCTGCATACCTTGTTGGCGGATAGGGACAGAAAACGTACTCACATGTAGTGGAGGGTTGGTGTTAATGATTGAATTATTCAATACCGCAGTTTTATAATTTCGCTGAGATGTGAAAGGCAGTATCTGAGTAGAGGAAAACAGATTCGAGCTTGTGGTAGTAGAAGACGTAATGATTCGTAGGGCACTTTTTTGTAACCGTACGATCGGTTCGATGTGCGTTGGATAAGTAAAGCCCCATATCTTGCTACAATAACCGATTTGAGAGGTAATAAAATGTAGAGAAGTCTAATGATCGAAGCATGTTATATGGAAAGCAACATGTGGCTGTAATGAGCTTGAGGCATGCGAACGCGAGCTTTTTAAATATGTAATTAACTTCATCTTTCGCAATCATGTTTTCGTCTATTTGAATTACCAAATATTTAAACGTGGAAAGTCGCTCAATGGGAACGTTGTTAACTTTCAAGTGCAGATGACTATAATCTAGATTTTTTGTTAAAATAAAATATAACGTACTTAGTTTTTGCTATATTTATTGCAAGCTTGTTGCGGGCGAACCATGTGAAAATATGTGATAACTCTGCCATGACTTGTTCTTTTAGCGAACGGAGTGAGTTACCTCGAAAAAGTAATGAGTTTTCTTCAGCGTCCATTATGATTTTCTATGAAAGAACAGACGGTAGGTCATTCATGTGTAACGAAAATAACAAAGGGCCTAGCATGGTTCCCTGGGGTATTTCACATGTTATTTTTCTAAAGTCTGAGGATATGCGATCAAACACAACGCATTGTTTTCTACCTAACTAGAAAAAAACTGAAGTGTCTTGTCGGTAAAGCATTAATGAAATTCCAAATTTTTTCAGTAGTATGAAATAGGAATCCGTCGCGAATGATTTTTTGATAACCGGGAAAACGCTGACGGCAATTTTATGATCATGAAGTACTGAGTTGACGAACTGTGCTAGAGTAAAAACACGTGTTCATTGACCTATTTGTGATGAAACCATGTTTTTCGGTGCAGATTAGATCAATGCAGCTTAGAACCTTTCAATGACGCAATTCAAATATCACATAAAATATCTCCTCATTAATTAGGAAAAGTAAACATGTTTTCAATAAATTTCTCGCTAGGTTCCACATATGTTATACTCTAACCTTTAAGTACAAAACGCTTGTATATACAGAGTAATGTACACATATATGTGCAGATGTATGTATGAATATATGAGTGCTCTATATGAATGTATTAATATGTAATGCAATACTGTAAGTGTGTGTCTTTGGGAGTTATTTATATGTAATGAAAAGAGCTTCGATGTCTGATTCTGTATGTCTATGTAGCCTAGTTTTGCATTTATGCTATTGTGTTCTGTTATTTTGCTGCTTCTTGTATTTTGATAGTTATATTCAATGTAGCACTGTTTGCTTAACGTTTTATCATTTCAGGTAGCGAAGCCAGGTGAGGCCAAATGACCTTTAGCATCGCTTCGTTTTCTGTATCTTTCCAGAAATACAATTGTTTCATTCATTCATTCATTCATTCATTCATTTATTCATTCAATCATTCATTCATTCAAACGAAGGTGGCAGAGACGGGACTTACCTACTTTTTCAAAAAGCGTCTTTACGATGCAGAGCACCGAGATGGGACGATAACTGCTCAGATTTTCTCGATTCCGGATTCGTAGAAAAGTAATACCCTCGCAATCTTTAGGAATTTGGGCATGTTCAATTTTGAAGGCAGTTATTCATGATGTGAAAAAGATGCTCCGAAAGAAAGTCTGCGTTTTCTCTCAGCACCTTTGCAATGATGCCATCATGCTCAACGGGTTTATTGCAAGGAAGATTGAAGATTTCTGACTGAATTTCCTCAGTGGTTACACTATTGAGCTCGAAGTATTCACCAAATACTTTCTTATCACAAGAAGGTAGAAAAGCTGCTCGAGACTGAGATGAATAGATTTTACAAACACTGGTAAAACATTATTGAAGTTATCAGTGGTACTTGTTGTAGCATTATCAGGAGCAATGTGCTTTTTCACGCCTATTCCCGTGACTTCACGCAGTAGCTTCCAGACTTGCTGACATCACCACTCTGTTGCACGGATTTTACACTGTAATATTGCTTTTTGGCTTTCCTTAGTATTCCGACTGATTTGTTTCTGAAATATTTAAACGTGTTTTAGAGTATTCATGTGTTTTGTTCTCTTTCCATCTAGAGAAGTATGCAATTTTTTCTTTATAACTTTGAGAATGTCCGCGTCACCCAAAGACATATTGCTTCCTTGTGTCTGCGGCCTGTGTATTCTTGTGTTGATTGGCTAATTACATCCATTATATGACACAAACTTTTCGCATTCAATATGAACATTGGTATGATACAAGACTTTAATATCGGTACACTGAAGTAGTTTGCGTATTAAAGCGTAATTTGCCCGCCCAACTCGTTTTGAGTAATTATGACACGAAGGTCCCAGATTAGTATTGCGCATAGGCAAGAAAGTGGGGCAGTGATGAGCAATAGTGACGTCATACACTCCGGCAAAAACATTCATATCAGTTCCACAATATATATGATCTAAGAGTGATGAACAGTTGTCACTCCTTCATGTTGGGGTGTTTATTACATTTATTAGATTATACGACTGGAGCATCAGTACGTAATCAGGATGTTCATATTTGAGAAGAATGATACTAAAGTCACTACATATAAGCAGTGGGAGGTTGTAGGCTAACAAAGCGTCTAAAACAGTTTCCATAGCTGAAATAAAGTTTGCTACAGACGAGCTATGTAGGTGATAAATAGCTCCGAGTATTACGCCACATTGGAAATGAACAAACATGGCTTCACATTCTGGTTGGCTTGTACAGTGATTGGGCATGCACTGATAATCGATGATTTTTTTTCAAACGAACAAATCAATGCCACCACCACGTGAAGTGCTCTTCCTAGGTTGCGATAATGATGTGTATTCTTGAATAGGGGCAGATGCTCATTTTTTCAACTACGTTTTGATAAGAGCAATAACGTCGTACGGAAATGAGTGACGCGACAAATGAATGCAAAATTCTTTCAAGGTTTTTTCGCGCACATCGAATGTTGCAATGAACAACAGATGAGTTATCGTACTCATGCCAGGCTTGGTCAATTCTTTAAAAATAAACAGCATTGCTCAGATAATTTATTTATTTATTTATTTATTTATTTATTTATTTATTTACATATACTGCCAATCCCGAATAGGGATTATTGCAGGAAGGGCACATACATTGTGAAAGGGCAAGATTTATACAGAGGGTACTCACTGAATTATTCTAATAACGAGTGAGACAAAGCCGACAGAAATACATTTGATGACTACATCAGTACCACTAAAATACATTCAGTAGCATAGGACATCAATTCCAACTAGTACTGAAAAAAAAGAATAGTGAGCACTTCAAACAGTGGACAAGAAAAAAACACAATTCGTCAATTCTGAAGACAATAAATAACATTCGAGCAGGGATGAAAAAGTTTCCAGTAATTGACTGTTTGTTATACTGATTGGCAAGTTATTCCACTCGCGAATTGCCAGTGGAAAAAAAGAATGTTTCAGACAGTCTGTCCGGCACTGATATTCATTCAGTGTCTGAGAATGCTTTTGTCGTGTTGGCCTTGTTTCTTTAAATGACATGTACTTTGAACTGTCTATGTTTAGCTGTTGGTGAACTAAGTGATATAAGAATTTCTGACGTGCCAGTTTAGCGCGGTTTTTTATTGTTAAGAGACCTGCTTTTTTTGAAAGTTCTGTGGGTGAGTCAGTTATTCTGTACTTTTATAGACAAATCTTATCGCTTTTCGTTGTATTTGTTCTAGGGCATTTATGAGATTGTTTGTAAAAGGAAACCATGCGACGTTTGCATATTCTAAGACAGGTCTGATGAACGCTTTGTAGGCTAGAAGTTTCATTTCAGGTGGCGCGGAAGCGAGACTTCTACGAAGGAAAAACAGCCCTTTTAATGCAGCTGATGTGACATGACTAACGTGGATACCCCATCTAAAATCTTGCGTTAAAGTTAAACCTATATATTTGTGTTCAGTCACTACCGGAAGTGGAGAGTTATTTATAACGTAAACAAATTCAGATACTTGCTTTTTTCTTGTTATCCTCAAGAGAGCAGATTTTTTAACATTCAGGGTCATTTGCCAAAGAGCACACCACTTAGATATGAACTGCAAGGTATTGTTCAGTTTTACATAATCTTCTGGGGCGTTAATTTCCTGGTAAAGTATACAATCATCAGCGAAAAGCCTCACAGTAACACCAATGCCAGCAGGTAAATCATTAATGAAGATCAAAAATAAAATGGGGGCCAAAACACTGCCCTGCGGTACACCTGACGTAACGTTGGCTATGGTAGAACTTTCGCGATTGACTTGCACATACTGTGTTCGGTTACTCAGATAATTGTCGATCCAGTCGGTAAGTGGGCCTGCGCCTATAGTTGCTTCTAATTTTTTTTATAGATCTATCAATTTAATTGATTTAAGATCTATCAATTCTATAATCTATCTATAATTTAAGATCTATCTAGATAATTTAGGATCTATCTATAATTTAAGATCTATCAATTTTAATTGATAGATCTTCTGCGCACGTTATGTGCAATATACAGGGATTTTCTGCCTTTCCCATGAGATGGGTGCCAGGACACGAGGGTCTGCAGGGAAATGAAGCGGCCCACGTAGCTGCCCGCGAGCACGTCAGCTGGGCTGTCCCCTGCCCACAGAACATACGACCCGTCGTTGAAGAGACGGAAGTTCTTCAAAACACCGACTCGTCGTTACTCCAGTATTACAGGCTGGAGCGACGAGTATACCCTCCACCACACTCAAGACTGACAAAAGAGGAAAGCGTGATACAGGGACGCCTGCAAAACAGCACATACACGCATGGGGCCCTAATGCACCGTCTCTACCCAACGAGATATAGCTCTATGCGCTCGGCAACGTACCGAACATCCTGGCACACTTGCTTCTTGCATGCCAGTGTATTGACAGACGTAATCTGCAACAACACTCGACTGATAATGAAGCAGGATGGATGAACGAAGACCTAACAGAAACCTGGGAGGCGAAGCTCGCCCCCGAGCACCTGGAAGACCAACAACAACTCGTCGCCAGGGCCGAGAGGGCAGTAGAAGCCAGAGGGTTTCTGGGCTAAGGAGCTCTTCCACCTCAGGGTGACACCGGGCATTACTCGGGACACCGTTTCAAAATAAACGTTTACTTCTCTCTCTTGCAACGAGAACTTTTTCGCCGGTTATCCAAGTGAACTTCCAATTATTTCTGCGCTTCGCCTTTAATGCCTTGCCGAGCAGTATTTTATTAGCTGGACATAGGTGGTCATTAATATAGAGTAGGGTAGAAACTTCGAAGCCTAGAATTGAAGTGGTCAGTCTATATTTCTTCGTGGCGTTTATGAACCTATCTCTACTGATGCGTGAGGTGAACTCAGCAATTATGTTTGATTGCGACTTTTCCCTGGTTGGTACACAATGTACCACCTCGAGATCAGATTCATTTATATCCACTTTAAGATGGGTTGATATGGTCTTGATCACTGAAGGTTCTCTTTGTCTTGCACGGGGACACCTTTAATTTCCACATTGTTACGGCAGCTGTACTGTTGCAGCTCTGTTAGCTCTTTTTTGTTTCGCTTAGCTCAGCTGCGTGCCTGCTGAAATCGTTCTTGATCACCTTGTTTTTCGTTCTGACAATTGCAATTTCATTTTTCAAGTGGCCAATTCCCAATTTAAATTCCTCAAATTGCTTGTTCATGAACTTCATTGCTTCTTTGAGGTGTTTGAGTTCTTTTGCAAATAGTTTAGGCAGCTCTTCTTTAGTGCGGCATGCTGATGCTCAATCAACTGCCTTATCGGTTGTATTTCTGCTTCAGTTATTGTCCTGAAATCTTCCTTCAGGTGATCATTTTTAGCATCAAGTTGAGCGCTCAACTCCGCTAATGCTAAGTCAAGTTCCTTGATAGTCGTGGGAGCTTTACAACTCATATCTCTCGCAGCACAATCAAAGCACTCGCGGAGCAGTCCAGGCACAATAATTCTTATGTTCTGGGTGGACGTTAAAGAACATTAAGTGGTCAAAATATCCGGAGCCATCCACTACAGCATCTCTCATAATCACATGGTGGTTTCGGGACGAAAAATCCAAGCTATAAATGAATTCCTATGTTCTAGGCACGAACAAACGCAACTTGTACGCACCTGACAGAAGAGACAATTAGTTTATGCGTGAACCAGCGGCTGCGTGGACTGCTCCGTACAAATACCGGCTTTCTTTTGATGAACTGGCTTTATAGCCCATCCATGACGTCGACCACGACGAGAGAGCAGGAGCAGTCGATTTGGTTATAGAGCGCGTTACTTTCACTGCTCCGTTATAAAAACCAGCAGATTCAACCGGTCGGCAAAGCAGCACAGTCCTTGAAGAGCCCAGATTGCAGTCAACACGGATGTGCGATGCATCAGTACCGGTAAATAACGTTGTGCTGCAGATACAGAAGAGACGATACAGAAGAGATACAGAAGAACCACGAAATTTGGTTCAAATGCAGGTGCCGGATTATTCCCAATCCTATATTTACTTTAACCGCGCGATGAAGGAATCGTTTAAAAAAAAAGAAAGAAGTCTAAGGTGCAGCCACACTGGCGACCACCTGCTGGTAATGCACTCACCAGAGCAGGGTTGGCCACCCTGGTGCAGTATTTGGCCCTTTTGAACGTATCATTTAACCTTTGGTCCTCAGTCTACAGCGGCAACGAAGCAACTGTCTAAGAAGGCAATCAAGCCTGCGACGCAGCGGAGGGTAATCTCTCGGTCCGGACAAGCCGCCATTAGAGTCTGAACATGGCTATGTTTAACGCAAGAACGTTACCTAGTGAGGCTAGTCTAGCTCTGATATTCGAGGAAGTAGAGGGTGTTAAATGAGATATAATATGGCCCAGCGAAATTATGAGAACACCCCAGGCTTATGCAGTGCTGAAGAATGAACACGTCCGCCCTTGGAATCTGAACATGGCTACGTTTAACGCAAGAACATTACCTAGTGAGGCTTGTCTAGCTCTGATATTCGAGGAAGTAGAGGGTGTTAAATGAGATATAATATGGCACAGCGAAATTAGGAGAACACCGCTGGCTTATGCAGTGCTGAAGAACGAAGACTTCCTATGCTACCATCGATTACTTGACAAAAAAGAACTAGGAGTGGGGTCGCTTCTACTCACGAATATCACTAGCAACGTAGTAGGATACTATAGTACTAGTGAGAGAGAAACAAGAATGATAATTAAGTTTAACAAAAGGTAAAAAATGAAGGTGGTACGGGCCTACGCGCCTACATCGAGCCATAATGATTATTTGGTTGAATGCTGCTATGGTGACGTAGAGTCAGCCCTTCATATAGTAAAGACACAGTATACTCTGCTGATGGGCGATTTAAATGCCAAAGTAGGGTGGAAACAGGCTGGAAACCATGATATGGGGGAATATAGCATCGGATGTAGAAATGCCACAGGGGAGCTAATAGTAGAGTTCGCAGAACGCAATAATTTACGGATCTTGAATACCTTCTTCAGGAAACGGGCTAACCGTATAAGTGAACACGTTGAAGTCCTAATGGCGAAACTAAAAATGAAATATATCTCATTCTGTGTGCGCACTGATATGGTCAGCCTGCCTGCCTTGGCGCCGCTTGGACGCATGAGACGTTGCAGCTCAGCGTATCCTGACTTATTCCGGGTCAGCGCTCCTAGAGATGCGCCAAAAGGGGCGACAACACGACAGCAGTCGTGTTGTCGCCCCTTTTCGTGTTGTCACCACACAACACGACGCCGGACAATATGCCAGGCGTCCGGGACCCGTGTTCGGGTGCATTTTCCACGTTTTTTGTGGTGCCTTCATGCTGCCGTTTTCCACGAACCTTGGCCTGACGGCGCCGCATACGCATCACTGCAACGGACCAACCAGAGTCTCTGCACGTACGCCCCAACGGGTTTGCCAGTGCTGTTTCGTGTAGTGTTTTCTCCCTCGCTATGGGACGTACTGGGCGTGCCTCTTCCCTCTTTCCCGGGTTGGGAAGGAGGTGGTGGTTCACCTTTCCGATTTCCGGGTGGAAGTGAAAACGGCATCTTTATTGAACTGTCCTGGCT
Organism: Rhipicephalus annulatus; assembly: GCA_013436015.1. Taxonomy (NCBI): domain Eukaryota; kingdom Metazoa; phylum Arthropoda; class Arachnida; order Ixodida; family Ixodidae; genus Rhipicephalus; species Rhipicephalus annulatus. The sequence goes on along the minus strand of WOVY01013177.1, from coordinate 84,925 downwards.
TTCACTGTTTTTCCCTGAAGGGAATCCTGGGAAGACCAGTGCATAAAATGCGAGCGCCGATACGCTCCCGACCATCTCCCAACAAGCTTCCGTCGAGAGCTTCCATGTAATTATGCTACCATTAATATGTAAATATTGTAATTAAAACTTCCTGTTAACAGCTCCGGCTACTCTTCTTGACATATCCTGATACTTTGGCTAGCTCTGGTTCTATGGGAATACCCCATATTACATCAGCTTGCAGCAGCGCTGGTTGGAAGCGATGGGATGACCTATGCTTGACTCGGACATCAACTGGGGTTAGTGCTTAATTTTATTTGCGTTTTGCCAGGTGTTTAGCTTTCGAAGTTCTGAAAACTATGCGTAATGTTTTGTGCGTATAAGCTTCGTTGTACTGCTATCATACGTCACAAATATTCAGCAAATTTTAGCTTTCATATTCTAAAACCGGCAGTAAGTTTTACCCTGCGTGTAGGCTTTGCTACATAACGTCACGGTGGGTAAGAAAGTCCTCACTTGCGAAGACCATGGAGTTGGTAAAAAAGCTAGAGAGACCAGACCTCTTACTACTTTGTGAAGAGCTGTAAATTAAGGTGGGGAGAGATGAGAGAGAGTGGCAGCTGATTAGGGCAATTGAGGAAGGAGATGCGGAGGAATATGAAATTGAGGAAAACTGGTAGAAAGTTGAAAACAACAAAAGACGGGCTTACGTAGACAGGGTAAATAAGAAAAGATGATTTGCTTTAGCAATTTATCAGGCAACAAGTAAGCCTAATAATGGGAAAGCACTCTCCAAATAAACAAAACACGAAAGACCATAGCTTCTACGACCACAACCGCGATGACACATGTACTCAAAATGTTGAGAGAAACAATATGCGTTTAAGGCTAGAAATTCAGTAGTATATATGCCACCGTTGAAAATAGCTAAGTCACATTGCTATCGGCTGCCGTAAGCAATTGAATGTTCTCTTTTTTGATGAGACTCTCATTTTCTAGTAGGGCGCGGATTTTGCACAATGGGAGGAGAAAAGACGAACGTAGTAGATGAGAAGCACTTGTGTAGATTCTTTAATGAAATTTTCAAATGTGTTAAGTTCAACTGTGATCTGTTATCCGAGCATGCATGCCTGTTTACTAATCGGTTGGTAGTGTTTTCAGTTCATTCTGTGAGCAGCTCCGGCGGTGTTCTGTTTCGAATGAGAAGTCGCTCAAATTCGTAAAGAAGCGTGGATAAAAGGCAGCCACAACGAAAGCGAGTGCTTACGTGGAGAAATATGTGAACATTTTGTATGTATTGGACAGTGCCTTTTTGATCTTAGAAATATTTATACGTTGGACTTCGCATATGCTAATATTTTTACTGAATATTTTTGGTTACGTTATTCCATATTTCATTATTCTTCTTATTTTTACTTGTTTTTGTTTCTTTCCTTATTACTACGTTCATGTGCACGGATAGGACAGCCGGCGAGAACATTGCGTAAATCGGTGTTTTACACGCATAACTTTAAATATAATGTAAAAAAATGATGCATGCGGGTTTTTTCATCATTGTTTTTCTTCCGGGCTCTGCCAGAGCAGGATGATGTAAGGGGAACCTGTAAACTGTAAAGCTGGCTTATACAGGTCCACTCTTGAAATGTCTGGTTACGTTCAACGGAATAACACGCAGAGTCGTGGATGAGTCAAACATAGTAAAATGCAATTCGTTTCCCGTTAGTAAAAACCACCGAGTGCAGTGTTGCAGTAGTGCCTCGCAATCTATCAGTCTTTTTTTTTTGTCGCCCTTCTGTATGCTTGTAAGCGTGGCGGTTAGGGCTAGTTGGTATGACATGACGAGTGTTATAGCGCGAGCTCAGAACGACGACAAAAGGACAAGGAGAAGACGAGCGCTAAGTTCTAACGAATTTTATTGTACAGAGCGCGAAAACATAAAAAGGAGACAGTAAACCATGTGACAAAAACCATGTGACAAAAAAGAGCAATCCAAGAGTAAGGGAAAAAGAAAAGCCAAGAAAGAACTCCGTGGAAACAATACAGAAAACTGAAAAAACTATAACTAGTTGTGTATGCGGAGGCTGAAAGTATGCGTTCCAGAGGCTGAAAGCAGTGGAGGGCCGGGTGAAGGTGTTAAATAAAGAAGTACGTGAGAGGCACATTCGGTAAACTATACGATAGCCATGGAAATGAACAAATATAGGGGAGAGTACTCTGCACAGGCGCTGTATACACATTTCGATAGTGAGTCACCAATCATCACAAGCTTACATTGTAGATGTTACCAACGTAGAATTTTTTAGATGCGGAAGCATCTTATACTCGCGCCTTGTAGTGCGCCGTCCGCGCCGTCCGCGCCGTCCGCACCGCTTCTCGAACATTCGACAGCTGACGCGCGCGCATGCGCCGTCGCGCCGTCGCCCACCATCTGTGCCGCGCGCGCTTCTCCTTCGAGAACATTCGACAGCTCACAGCGCATGCACCGTCGCGCCGTCGCCATCTGTGCCGCGCGCGCGCTTCTCCTTCGAGAACATTCAACAGCTGACAGTGCATGCGCCGTCGCGCTGTATATATACTCAAGGTCGGCGCTCGCTCGCTCAGTTGCCGCTCGTCGGTTGGTTTGTACGGCGCGTCGACGTCCAAGGTCGCGGTGAAATGAATTCCATCGAATCCACAAACACAATGATCGACGTCCCTTCGACCAGCGCCGTCCTTTCGCATACGTGTGTACGTGTTCACTCATTTAACACCCCCTCCTACAACCACGTTAACCAATTTAGCCATCGACCCAAGTAAGTCGAAATTTAACACCCCATTTCACAACCACGTTAACCAATTTAGCCATCGACCCAAGTAAGTCGCACTTTAACACCCCGTTAACCAATTATATGCTCCGCATCCTCCTCAGTGTTTCCCCGAGGGAAGCTGCGGGCAATTTTTTTTGTATTTCAGCGTATCCACCAAGTTAATTTACTCTTAAATACGCTCCTGTCACATTATATCTGACACGCTGTGACTTATATTGCGTGCTTTGTCCTCTTACTTTCCAAGGATGTTTGCTTTCTCCGCCCAATTGAAGTACCTTTTACTATTGAATTACTGACTGCACAACGGGTGCCAGAAAATGTTTCGTGGAGGGGGGTCGGCTTGATTTCGTGAGGGGCACCCCATTGAAATTGCCGTTTTTCGCTCTCGATGCCATGGTGAAAAACCTTTAGGGGGGGGGCACGTGCTTGGTGTGCCACTCTCTGGCTATGCCCTGCGGGTAACATTTTCAGTAAATGTGCTCAGTCTTAAAATATAAGCTCTCAATCTAAATTGCACCGAGATTCTTCCTGTTCATTCTGATTCGCACTAGCTTTAATAAACGACTGTATAGCTTTATTGGCGCTCATATGAGATCAATAGCGTGTTTTGTTTTCTTGTCAATGTAATCATATGTGTGCTCGTCTCCTTCACAGAATTCACAGCGCTGCAGAATTCACCTCGTGTGCTACGCTGCCTTCAACTGTTCCGACAGCGCTCCGCAATGGCTTCCTTCTCAATCCTGCGCATGGGTTGCTGCAAATGTTTATATCTTATGCACAACGGAGCATTCGCGTAAGCGAGTTGGGTTCTCGGCGCAAGCGAGATGTTTACCACAGGAACAAGACAAAAATACTTTAATAAAATATTGGACTGGGTAGTAAATAGATATTCACAAAGGAATCTGTTGAACTTCAGCACTATCCCTCGCAAACGAACAGTTTGGGCTCTGAATCGCTTTGTTATGCAAGCCATGCACTATACTATATATTCCAAGTTTTAAAGGATGGTGAATACGAAATTAAATTTTCACGAACGAGGAGGCGCACTCAGCTGAACGAGGTTTGAGTATCCGGGTGCCGGGTAACGCATCATCTCCTGGGTGATCCGAGCCTCTCTGCATGTACAACGAGATATGCAAGCACCGTTATTTCTTAGGAAGAGTGCTACCCCTGCCACACTCCTCATTGTGCAGGGCCCAAGCCGTTACTCTCACACTGCTCTAAATAAGAACTTACCCAAGCCCTGCGGCACTGCACACAATATACTCCGAATGGTTCTCAAACCCAGATTGTCCATTGTGGGGAGTTCACGCGGACTTTGAGGATTTCCTGTGGGGCCCGTGGAAGGATGGTCAGGTTTAACCTGCACGTCCCCGAGTGTGGCTAGCCAGGTGACGCTGAGTTAACTTACGTCTATTGTGATCCTAATAAAATCGTTTCACTCACTTCTTTCATTCAGTTACCCTTGTAGGAAAAAATAAGCATGAAAAAATTTATACTAGCTTTAAAGCTCAAGAATATGAATGTTTTTTTTGGCAGTCACTCTTGCAAATTAGAACTGGGATATGCTTATTGAAACATGCTTATTGAACATGCTTATTGAAAGTGTGTTTGTTGTTACATTGAAAATAGCATGTGTACCCAAACAAGCAGACGTCTGGGTACCCAATTCTAAAACTCTGCTCAACTGCCGTTGACCGGCTCAGAATTTCTTTCAGTCATGTTAGTCACCTCATTACCATGCATGACAACGTTTATTCAACATCACATTTGGAATGCGGCAGGCTCTTGGTGTGGGCTATTGGTTCGATTTGCGTATTTCCTACTGAATAATAACATTCAGGTACGTGTTTTCTCTTTCATTTTAATGCATTTCCTGATTTATACATGCGCCATTCCTACATTCGATGCATAACTTCACGTGTCTTCTTTTGTCAGTTATTGAACCACACAACGTCTATTTAAAGTATGGTCAACAGCCTCCACCTACTCTGTTTTTCTTTTTTTTTCAGTTGCAATCTGTCACTCGAGCCATTTTCGTGCCTCAAAAACTACTCTGTTGCCATTTTTTTGGAAAAATACTGTCGAAATTCGCTGCAATTAGCTTTCATTTATTTTCACTTCTTTTAAGCTGGAAGGCTTCATGCTTACCCCGGCGACTTTGGTCGAAGCATTCTCATCTGGATCTGTGCAGAAAGCAGTGAACTCGAGCAGACAAACGATCAGGTAGAACAGGGCGATGAAACTGTCCCTCACAAGCAGCTGCAAAGGCGTCAGAGTTACAACGCCAGTGTCATACTCGGAGGACGCCAACAAAAGAGAAAGCGTAGCATGTCTTTGTTTCCTGTCGTTTTATTATTCTCAGTCGTCTTCACAACTTAAAAAAGTGACCTTAAATAATCTACTTTTGAAAGTTTCCTAAGTTAGGGAATATTTACATTGTCGCGGGTTTTATGCGCTATCAGTCGCCAAAATAATTGCACAGAGTGGTTTCCGTCTGGCATACAAAAAATATACTCGCTGTGGTTAAATGGGTATAGTGGATACGTATTTTGCTAGTACGGGTAACTAGAGTGTACTTTCTTGATACAGTCAAAGCCGCATGCAAATAACTCACGAAAATGTGCGGAGTAGTTTGATATATCGCAAAGTTGGTGAAAAGTTTTAAAAACGTGCCATATTGCTTGTGGAAATTTCAGTGCGTAAGCTTGTTTCACGACACTGCTTTACAATATTTCAAGAAGTGGCTGACTGAGCTAGTTGGTTTAGCATACTTAAGGTTTAGCAGCGCGAAAAAATACACGGTGGACAGGAAAATAACGGGACAAGCGCTCCCCCTCCTTTTCCTAACTCTCCACCATGTATTGACATCAAATTTACTCATGCCAAAATTTTTGCGTCAGCCAGTAGCTATAGACCCTGTAGCAGCGATTCGCAACCTAAAACAAAACTTAGGGATAAATAACTATCACTTTTATTGATTTATATCACTGGTATCCAGCACTATTCAAAACGGCCGGCAATTCCGCCATTTCTAGCGCTGGAAGCAGAAGCGGTGGCGCTACCTCACGGTCACCTCCAGATCACGCCACAGCTGACCACTTCTCCACAGAAAAGAGTAATGTCAGACTCAGCTGCTCCGCAAATATTTCGTCTGTAGGCGGACATATTCAGTCATGCTTTGTCACCTGCATTGCTGACGTCGCCGTACAAAGGGTCGACTCGGGTTCAATACGATAGTCTGGGGCTTGGAATTCCCGCGATTCACGACGTCACAAATTATTTTTGCTTCGATCGACCTTTTGCACAACAGTGATTCCGAAATGAACGCCGTTCCAAGCAGCACTGCAGAGGTGCCCGACGATGGACGCTTCAGCCATGTTCGCTCGTGGGTCTCAGCTATATTGGTGTGTTTTGGCGTGCGAAGAATTCATGTATGCGCAAAGGTGTCAATGCAATATAGCTATCGCGAATGACCATCAGCGGAAAAATAGAATACGTTTCTTGCTAGCCAGGTTCTTTTTTGCCCTTCCAGATAGCTCCACCAATCCCGCCTCTCGCGGTTAACACGGTATTAGCACTTTTACGTGGACGCAAAGTCTACAGATGAACTAAAATTCAACGATAACTGCGTGTTACTTGTTAGCAATAATATCTGACTATACGCTGCTTCACTTTTGATAGCTTGCAGTCGTGTGGATGTGTAACACATACGTGATATGAAAACACACCCTCATTGCGCTTAACCGTGTTTCGAACTAGACGACTGCAACTCATCTGCAACTCACAGGGATTCCCCGACTTGCTGACCAACAAGCACACGTTTAATCATGCTCTTTTCGGTCGCCGTTATTTTAAAGGTGGTTTTTATCTTGATAATTTCACAAAATCATTCAAACCGGTGCGATGAAGATCAGACGTGACGGGCGAGTGCGTTTCTGCGCTTCGCCACCAGTCGGCGCCACGATAAGGACACTCGGATCGTACACGTGACCCCTACTAAGGCATCATCACTCAGGATGGTATTTGTGGAATGTATCACCGAACACGTAGCACTATTGTCGATGTCACTGGGCAGGTATATTCTGTTTTTTCTCTTTAATATTTCTACGCTGTTTGACATCGAAATAAATTACTTCCGCGCGACGGATGCCGTTCAAATTTGGCCAAGAAGACCTATGCATACCAAGCTACCGAATGAGGGGCACATCTTGATTTTGAAATTTGATGTCAGTGCTCCTTTAAACTAAAATTTCAATAAGGATAAATTGCCGGCAGTACACGTCACTTTCATTGAAAAACACAGCACATCTACAGAATGAATGATGATGAGCGGGGCGAAGCGTCCATCCACCCATCCGTCCGTACGCACGGACGGACTGACGATCACATGGACGAACGCACGGTCGGACGGACGGAAGCATGGATGGACAGACAGCCAGATGAACGCAGGGACGAACTCACGAATGGACGCACGAATGGATAGATGAAAGCACGGACAGACAGACAGACAGACAGACAGACAGACAGACAGACAGACAGACAGACAGACAGACAGACAGACAGACAGACAGACAGACAGACAGACAGACAGACAGAGAGACAGACAGACAGACAGACAGACAGGAACACAGACGCACGGATGGACGAAAGCACGGACGGGCGGACGGTCATATGAACGGACGGAAGCATGGACGGATGTACGGAAGCATGAACGAACAGACGGAAAGACGGATGAACAGACAGACGGAATAAGAGATGGACAGTCTCACGCACGGACAGACAGACAGACAGACAGGAACACAGACGCACGGATGGACGAAAGCACGGACGGGCGGACAGTCAGATGAACGGACGGAAGCATCGACGGATGTACGCAAGCATGAACGAACAGACAGAAAGACGGATGAACAGACAGACGGAATAAGAGATGGACAGTCTCACGCACGGACAAAAACTTGGACGGATAGACTGACGGGTGAATGGACGGACGCATGGACGGATGGACACAGGGACGGACGGGTGGGCGCTTGGCTCCACTCATCATCATTCCATTCATTGATATGCTGTGAAAACAACTAAAACAATCTAGTTATATTATTTTCAAGGACATATATACACGCAACGCCATATATTTAGCAACTCATAAACTAGAGGTTGTTGCATATTACTACAACGACTACAGAGAATTGAACGACCCACGGCCTAAGGACCTTTGCCCCAAAACTTTTCTAGGGCCGGGGAGGGCGAGGGAGGGTTTTTATCTATGGTTTATAGTTACAGTAGCAGAGGATATGTTGCGGTGAGCAATGTGTGCGAATATACGGTATCAATGTACAAACCAGCCCTTAATTATCTTATACACTGCATACTCGTAAGAAACCGCATGCCTATAACGCACCTCGGCCCTAACCTCGGCCCCGTTCTTCAATCGCACTGTGCGAGCTTTTTGATATGTTGTACGCAGCGGCAACGTTGTGCTTCCTTCCAAGTTCTGTGATAATTATCGTTAGCTTTGCGGAAAATGGCAGGTTCTTTCGTTTCGCGGCAGCCATCGCGTTAACAAAGTGAACCCTGACAGCGCATGATGGACAGACGAGTGCGGCGATAAGAAATCATGGGAGAAATTTTGAGGAGTAATGAGAGGAATCAGGGAGAAAAGCGTGTGGCGGCAAGCAGTAGTGTCTACTCGATTCATGTGGCGTCCTCCAAACCAAACCGCTGGCTCTCTCAAATGCGTGCGGGAAAATCCTACTACACGAGGAAAAACCCAGTTGTGATACGAAGCCAACTTATTGCCATGTATTGTGCTATACTATATTCGATGTATGAATCAGCTATTTGTTTGTTCGATGTAGCGCTAGATTTTCCTACGTAATAAAGCTAAAGGTACACTAAAGAGCAAACAAATTTTTCGGCTATTACTAAAATAAATTTTTCGGCTATTACTAAATATTTCACATTTTGAAAAACACCCCTCTTACTCTGATGTATGCGATGCTTGGTAAGCGACAGAACGTGCGGACAATAATGTGGCTTTATTTTTTTGCTCCTTTTGGTTGGCCTCTTTTATAAATTATTACAGCAATTTAGGCAATACAAGCGTCTAAGGAATTGCGTTAACAAAATCACATGCTCAATGAAATTGACCTGTAACATTTTCCCAATTTTTATACATTAGTGCAACAGGCTTCGCGTACGCAAGCCATGAAAAAAAAAAACCCGCCTGCATCTTCCTAGGGGGGGGGGGGAGTGAGGTGGGCTCGAAGTAAATGCGTCACAGAGTGGGGGGGGGAGGTATCGCGTGAATGTTGTGTAATTGTATGGAATGCCTAATTGTTATTTCGTCTTTATTGTTCTTATTTATTGAAGGAAGGAGAAGCGCTGCCTTCAATGAGGGGTGGGACGCTGATTTGGATCGTCCCCCAACACTGGCTGAAGGTAATGTTGCTTCCATCACATCTTCTCGAGTCGAGCAAAGCGTCAAGTCAAGCAAAAGTCAGTAGGCCCTTGACTGAATCCTGTATGCGCGATACAGTGCCTACACGTGCGGGTGGCCAGTGAACGGTCGTGGGGGAAGGAAGCGACAGTTTTGCGGGTGTCTTCTTGGGCTGGCACGATACGTGAGCATGGACAGTGGGTTGTGGACGGCGCCGCCGACACCGGATCCGTGACATCGTGCCACTAAGAAATGCTCCGCATTTAAAAAGGGTCAGCTTATTCTCAAGTGACTGAATTAAGTGGCAAATAAGTGGACTCAAGTGGCAAGGTAAAGGAGAAGACCCACTGGGCCCCCGCCAGCAGAATGGGGGTGTCATTTTCTTTGATGCCGAGGCAAGCCACTTTGCATAGTTCCCAGTTGATGCAAAAAAGGACGCTCCGCTGTCACATAGCGCGCAACGTAACAAAGTGGGCACCACTTGTTCAGCGTGAACTCTCGGTATTCCATGAGCTCACTTCTCAAACAGCTCTTAGCACGCCAGTGCTCACAGCAGATGCTTTTTCTGTCGACGACCTGTATTTGTAGGGCTTCGCGAATAGTGAATTTTAGAACCAGATCGAATGCGAATGAAATAGCTCAATGAGAAACAAACGAATATGAGGTGCATATTATTCAAATAGTAAGAGAACAATTTTCAGAACAGTTGCTTTCGACAATATCTAATGTGAAATTAACAGCCAGCAACATAGCAAAAGAATTGTTACGACTGATTTCAACCACTAAGGATGCCACTATTTGCGTATTTATCAAAATGCGTATAGGCAGTGACAGCCAATAAAAAAAAAGCTTTATGTGTTCATTGAAATACAGTGGTTAAATTAAAACTCAAGGGGTTGTTTGGTCGCAACCTTTTAAATCAAAGTGAGGCAAGAAAATCAACAGTGAGTTTGCTGAATTAAGATAATAAATTTCATGCATAGCAGATTGACATTATCGCTTGGCGACCATTAAGTTTTAAATATAAGTACCTTTATTTGTGATCAGCGCAGAATGAATAGCTCCTTAAAAGATTGCTCTGCATGCATGCATCTTGATAATCCACCATTTTAAACAAAGAACTTCTGTCACGTTCTAATCTGCGTTCTCCTCAGGGGTTTTTCCGCTGGTGCTTAATCCTCGAAAAAAATACTCGGTGTTTCGAGCATGTGTCTTTCAATACGTGAGATATGAATTTACCAAAACACTATTCCATTTTCTATTCGAGCTTTTATAACTTTTAGAGACCCCCATCATCACCCAAAATTGCAGTCAGGAGTGAAGCAAGAACGTTAAGTCATCTTCGTCGTTTTACAGGGCGTTCTCCTTCTTCACTTCTAAAAAAATGCATAATCTACATGCAATATAAACCACGTGAATGCCGTAAAAAAATGCAGGATGGATGGATTGATATGGCTGTACCCTTTAGATCGGGTGGCAGCTATTGCCACCTAGCCGCAATAGTTGGTGAACCAGTAACTATATTTATGTTTTTTCTCTAAATAGTGAAGTTGAGGACTGCTACTTTGCAGTGAAGGACTTTTTCAGTGAAGGAACTTTTCCTCATGCCTTCATTTTAGCCACCAATCAGATAACCCCCCTTCTAGTTATTTCTACCAGCTTAAAGTCTATTTTGCCCTCACTGTCCCTGAATCCTCGTGCTTTAAAAACTCTGCGCCATCATTCTGAACTATAGGGCGACACCCTTTACAGAACATTATCATGAGTTCGGCTATTTTTTTCTCTTCTCCACACGCATTGCATACCGTGTCTACCCCTTCGTATTTGGATCGATAAGTCTTGGTTCGCAGTACTCCCGTCCTGGCCCAAACAGTAGAGAACTACCCCGAGTATTTTGATAGATCTTTTTCTTGGCAATTTCCTGCTTAAAAGTTCGATAGATCTCTAGTGCAGACTTCTTAAGCATGCTGATTCTCCACATATTGGTCTCCGTTTCCTTCATCTTCTTCTTCACCAATAGTTTTTTTTTTGGTTTGCCCCCTGACGTTTTGTTATGGCTCTCTTCAACTTCCTCACCCCACCAACGTTCGGGTTTGTGTCTCCTTTTAATTAAGCAGTTTAATTAGATTGTGTACGTCCACGCTGTTTTATTATACTCAGCGATTACTTTCTCAATTTGTTTTGTAGCTATTTCTATTTGCCTTTCTGAATAAAAATTCCCCTGTAGTTGCTCATCTTGTCTCCTTCCCACTTTCATTGCTCTTCCGAAACTAGGCTGATCATTACTGGTGGGGTGTCATTTGGGTTACTGCTAGTTCTTATAGTATTAAGGTCGGGGTTGTGGTGGCTGCTGTACAGGTATCTGTAAATTCCTCCGCTATTTTAACTATCCTATCCATATTGGTAGTTATTTTGCCTTCTTTGTCCCTTAGCGCATACATCCGATTTCTGCCTATCCCAAGTTTCCTCTTCACTGCTTTGACGCTTCCTCCGTTTTTGAGAGCGTGTTCGATTCTCTCCATGTTATACCTTCTTACATCGGATATCTTACGCGTATTTGTCAACTTGGAAAGTTCTGCCAGTTCTATTTTGCCTGTTGTACTTGAGACTTTCATGCTTTGACGCTTTTTAGTGAGGTTCTTCGTCTCCTGGTACAGCTTGCCAGTGTTCTGTCCAAGTGCCGTACCTCCAGGTTCCACTGCACACTCCGTAATGATACTCGTCAGATTATGATTCATTGCGTCAACGCTAAGGCTGTTTTCTTCGATAAGAGCCGAGTACCTGTTCTGAAGTGATACTCTGAATTCCTATACTTTCCGTCTCAGTGCTAGCTCATTGATTGGCTTCTTGCGTATCGGTTTCTGTCGTTCCTTCTTCAAGTCTAGGCGAATTCGAGACCGTACCATTATGTGGTCACTGCATAAGCACTTGCCAAGCACTTCCACACATCTTGCACGATGCCTGAATGTGCACAGAATATAAAGTCTATTTCGTTCTTATTTTCACCATTAGGGCTCCTTCATGTCCACTTACGGTTTGCTCGCTTTCGGTAGGACGTATTCATATTCCGTAAACTATTGCGTTCTGCGAATTCCACTAGTAGCTCTCCTCTGAAATTTCTAGTGCCGATGCCATAATCTCCCACTGCCTGGTCTCCAGCCTGCTTCTTTCCCACCTTTGCATTAAACTTCTATATGCAGGTGTCTACTCAAGCTGACATTTCAAAATTCTCCTCGTTTTCCCCGAGTGATTTTGCTAGGATTCCTTAAGTCAAACAATTCTTTTTTTTTTGTCAAGACAGGCTGACACTACGTCACATGTATGCTATATATGCTCGTAAAAATAAATCTGACTTAATCTCATTGAAATAGTACAAAGTACGCATAAACCTCGATATAGCTAACTTAGTAAAATGGGAAACTTACATCGTTATATAAAACTTGCTAAACTTAAATTACTCTTATCAAGCAAAGTATACTTGCTGAAGGACTCTTTACACTTGAATTACTGAAACAACGCTCGAATTATGAGGCAGCTTGAAAAACTTTTCTTTTTTTTAATGCGAAAAAAAAATGATTTCATAGAAGCTCACATACTGCAGCAATGGTTTGATGCTGCAACGGTGCGGCATGCGTTAGGACAAAATAGCCACAGGCTCGAAGCACTGTGTCACTGCACCTATTCTGTTGTCGCTGCTTGTAATCACAATGTTGGGTGTTGCCTACAGCAGTGCAACACCGATGCTGTCTCAGTACTCAGCTGAGCCATTTGCTTTCTACTCAGTCCAACAAAAGCACAACAACTGAACATTGCATGTAGAGGAAAGAAAGGTTGCAGTTTCACTGCAAGGCTAAAGCAGTCGACTTGATAACGAGTTGGAACGCTGTATGAATATAGGCTACAGTGCAAACAGGGGCATAGTGTAGCTAGAAATTCTTCACAGGGGAGGAAGGTACTTAATCATGCTTTACACATGCTCGTGGTGAATTTGTATCTGTTTGTGTGCTTAAACACATACAAAATAAAAAGTTTTGGAGTAATTTGAACCACCAAAACCTATGCTTTTGCTCTCTCCCCTACCATCTAGCTGTGCCAGTTATAGCAGCTCACTACTATACAAGCACTGTCGCTGCAGCTAAGAGATCTGTCTGTATTTTTTATAGAAACGTTGCGACCAGAGCACAACACGTGCAAAGGTATGAGCCATCTGCTCACCCCTCTAAACATTAAAGTGAGGTGAGGGTAATATGTTCATTTGGCAGTAAATTGGGACTTCGCGAGAATGTGGATTTCCTCTATTTAGGCACTTCATGGCTTAGAACTTCTTTACTACAGTGAAACCACCTTTACAAAATGTTGCACGTAAATTGATTTATTTAAATAGGTGCTTTTACTGCTCAGCATTTTTTAACTTTAGTGAAACAACCTTTGCAGGGGAGTCACATGCGACCATAATATACACCTATTCGTTCATTTCAAATACTTAAAAATTTACATTAGTTTAAATTCAAATATTTGAAGCATTTGAATATTCGCACAAGCTTAAAAATTTGCGATCACAAAATGTGAAGTCAGGGTTATAGACTTCCATTCGCTTAAAGTGAAGTTACAGTGAATTTCTCTGATGGGAGCCCTTCTTCGTTGAATTTTCTCCAAGTTTTTCCAGACTATCAGAAATCCCTGAGAATTCCCGGTCTTCCAGGTCAGTAGACACCCTGTATATGGTTCAACGGCACCACCAAAAGATTGTAACATGACCTTCTATGACAGTGAATGTGCTCCAATTTTGCCATGTGGCTGTAAAACATGGTATAAAACACAGCATGAAAACGACATGAAAGAAATAAAGGAGACAGGGCAGGGCTTTATGTTGTCTCCTCAATTGCTGTCCTGTCGTTTTCGCACTGTTAATGCATAACTGAGAGGCCCAAACTTTGGTGCATTGCACCTTTAACAGGATAAAATCACTACAGTTAAAGCTTGAATTAATGAAGCCAGATATTTCTGAAGTAAAGAAAAGATTTCCATTCCCCAACAGGTATCAATTAGGTTAAATGGTGCCATCACCCCTAATTAGCACTATGAACTTGACCACCACAACAAACAAAGCGTTTCCTGTATTAAATGAGCAAAGAAGGGGTCATTTCTTCTTATTTTGATGGAGGAATGTTCTTCGAGCAGACAAACCACTGATATTATTTAAAACGTCTTGACACCTTAGACACGGCCTTAGATTTATTTTAACAAGGCTGTCAGTCACACCCATGTACAGAACAAGCTCTTCAGTCAGTATTGCTCTTATGAGCTAGATGATGCTAGGAGTCATAGTAGTTCCTCTGGTTATTTCATGGCACATGGCTGACAGCCTCCTTGAAAATTTCTTGCTCAGCCTGCTTGCACAATCACTGCATTCATTCTCCTCCTCTTTGCAGCATGTCATGGTGCTATGAGCCAGTCAATCTGACCTCTATCGCTTGAACGTGGAGCCCCACCATGTCATTGCTGCTCATGTGGGACTTTTCACAGATTCACACGCATAGGCGGGGGTCATCAGCAATGCAGTGCTGATAGCTTTTATGGGTCAGTAAGTTACAATTTTATTTGATTTAAAAGGGCTGAAAAGCCTCCTTCTAGATTTTATAAACATTCCCAAATTCAAAACAATTTGAGCAGAGACATCCCTTCATTGATATAAATCAAGTTTAACGGCACAAATTGCATGCGAATGAACATACAATGGCAAGGACATTTGTATGCAAATATGTATTTTCCAATAGTGACTGCGTAACAAGTAGCACACGCACACTTTTCACATCTGCCAATAACTATTTAAGTGAGACTAATTCTCTGTTCACTGTGGGACACTTGCCCAAAACAAAAATTTAAATGCATTGAACTTTTGCCTGCAAATAGCAATTGAGCAAATGAGCATCTAAAACTTAAGAAAACCATTATACGAAAATGAGAGATGCCGCGTCGAAGGGCTCTAGGTAACTAGACCGCCTGGGGTACTTTAACGTTAACCTAAATCTAAGCTCATGAGCCTCTAGCATTTTCCCTCCATCGAAATTCCGCCGCAGCTCAAATTCGATCCCACAACTTTCTAGTCGGCAGACAAGCACTATAACCACTCGACTACCAGGTGGGGGCAAATTAAGTTAAGATGACGACACACGAGTAAGCAAGCAAGCCCCAGTGTTAATGGCAGCAGGCGACACTAGCTTGCGCTTGCCCGGAATTAGGCTGCTTGATGCCCGGCACTATACTCGTGACACTGGCTAGATGGTGTATAGCTGTATAGAATGTTCTACATGACATCTCCCAAATTTTGATGAAGTCAACCTGTACCATGTCACAAACACTACAAAACATGACCACACAATGGCGGCAGCCTCACTGATCTTCTTTGATATTTTCAATATTTAAAGGCCTAGAAATCTGCTAATTGATCTTTTTCAGCATACAGCATTAGCGAAATTATCTACAAGTGATGCAAATACCATTATTTGTTTTAGTGATTCAGTCACAATAATTAAAAATAAATAGGACAAAATGCAATAAACCAATATTGGCTGCATGATTCTAGAATCCCCTCTTACCGTCAAGATGTTGTTACCCTTTTTCTAGCACGATATTCATTTTGTCAAGTAAAAATCAGTAACTACAATGTGCCACAAAAATTCTACATGTGCCTGGGCTTACCAGCGACCAATCAGTATGTTTGTGGCAACCAAAAGTTTCGATCTGTACATTCGTAGTGGCAGGTTTCTTAAACATATCTTCTGCAAACATTTACACGGCAGTTATCTGGGACTCATTAAATGTTTCTGCTTTTTCACCAACAAAATGCTATGGTTACCAATAAATTATGGTACAGTCACGACCACATATGGCATAAATATTGACCAAACAGACCTGCATGGTGAATTATGATACGAATCTCAATTTTTCAAGCGTAGTACAGCATTTCATTTCCTTGTACTTGAATATAACTCACCTCTGCAAATGCTGTGACGAAATACATTTACTCTACCACCATTGATGCATAGGGCACCCGGGGAACCGCATCACTTGGTGAAACTGAATTAGAGCGGTACAATATACGTACTTATGACGGTTACGTTTGCACCTTATTTTCGATCTTCGGTTCCCTCGCCAACTGCGTATCCATATACTGCGACTATTCGTCTGGCTGTACTACTGCTGTAACCGAAGGTCAAAATCAAATAGCAGAGTACGGGCGATATGGGGGAAGAGGCTCACATAGCGCGAAAGCATCGTCTGGCTGCCGACTCAAGGCATCGTAAGAGCCCGCAACCACAGTGCCACGACTGCAACTGCGCTAAAAAATAGCAAGCGAGTACAAACAGCGAATTTTCGTACAAGAGCACTCTAATAAGTGGCGTCTTCGACAACAATTTCCAGAAGACATGTCTCACGCGCAAAGCCGCAGCTAGGCTTAGCACATCATGTCTTTTTACAATGCTGATTTACAATGACAACAAAAAGCAGGCTGGTTACACACACTCTCTACCAATTCTCACCTCCTGAAACTTCAAGTACCGCTCGCTTTCACAAAGACGAGCGTAATTTTCCGGACACAGGCAGCTAGAAAAAATCGCTCCAACTTGGCGGTCAAGATGTGCCCTTTTTCGCAAACTTCTACTCGCTGATTGCTGCCACCAGGAAAAAAAATTCTGCCACAGAACGCCTACACCTGCTACAGACGTTGTAATATGTATTTATTTTCTTACGCATTTATATACTGTACATTTTGAGCAAGCACCCGATAAAGCTTTATTATTATATGAACCCCCCTCCCCCCACTTCACTGCTGCCTCACATGATGAATAACAGCCAGTCACAGCATTGTTTTCTGTGGTTGTTGCTGATATCCCAATAAATGGTGTAGATGCGTAATGCAGCGCACCCAGCAGAATGGCATTGTGACATGCGAATCGTAGTGACCATATCTTTCTCCCTTCATGGATCATATAGAGCAAATTGTGAGCAGTCTGAATTCTGCTTGGCAGCCAAACACAACATAACCGATAATACCGTTGTCACACGGACACTTTTCAATCGCGAATAGTGTCTATCCGGGCTAATCATGATCCGGTTTAAGGGCTGCTACATGGTCACCTTTAATCACGATCAGGCGTAATTCGAATCAAGATTATTGCGATGTACGCATTGCGATCTGCCTGAGAGACCGCTATTTCGATGTCGTCTGCACACCGTGGCCGGGCTTGTTGAAAGCACAACAAACGAAAAATCAAGTATAGTTAAAAAAACACTTTAAACAACTAAGTTATAATAAAAAAGAAAATTCTAAACTGTTTACGTTGGAACAATATCTGAAATATTACATATTTTGTGATTCGCATTGACCGCTTGTAGTTACGGGAGGTTACGAGAGAAGCAGACGACCGTTGCCTTCGGCGCTTAGTTCAACTCTCGTACCGTTGGAGCTGAGCACCTCTCGACTACGTCGCAACGCACGCGCACTTCGTGGTTCAATGAAGAGACCTAAATATGCAGGAACTGACCACTGGCAGGAGCAACTCGAACACTTGAGGTGCCAGAAGTGAAAGCGCGTACAAGAAGATTGACGCTTCGCTGCGACTGAACGGCTATGAGCGGGGGGCCATGAGAAACAAAAGCGAAGATTAAGAATCTCACACAGCAAAGTACATGCAAGGAAAACTCTATCAATTGATGTATTTATTTAATTATAGACACTTTCATAGCAGCACGCGAAGTTTTGACGTTCGAGCGGTTCTTGCACGAATAACAATACTGATATGCCAAGTTTTGTCAGGGACGTGTTTTGCTGCACCCAAGTGCCATTTGCTGCATTTCATCTGACCCAAGCTCCCCCAGACTGCAGTTAAGCCATTCAGATCTCACTTTGAGAAAAATCCTATGGTTTCCTATAGGTACTGCAAAACCAGATCCACCACATCAAGGTGTTATACAATGATTTGGTTTTATAACAATTACTTCATTTTACGGGTGTAAGCAATTATTTTATATTATGAATGAATGGACGGAAGGATTCAACATGTATGATAGTTCAAACAGAGAGGGTTAAAGTAAGTCTGCATAAAATTGGCCATGTGTGTGGACCAAAGGAGGCGAGTGGTGGGGAAGCTGGAGCCTGGGGTGGGAGAGAATAAAGCCTTGTAAAATGGGGAGGAGTAAAGAGCACACATGCAAGTATTAAGCAAAAAATCTTGATCGAAAAAGCGGAAAAGAGAGAAATGAGCCGGCACAGAGGAGAGGAGATAAAAAGAGGGGGAAGAGAATAAATAAATAAATAAAATGCAATTAACTTATAGCTATAGGATGGCTACTTGGGCTGGTTGGTACTGCAATTTTAAAGGAAACCTCTTTTTTTGTAAGTTGAACTGAGTGCACTCTGTCCTATCTCAACATTTCTTGAAACGTTTTTGCACACAAGAAAAATGTTTTCCTTCAGGAATTCAAATTGCTTGGCAGGATCTAAACCATAGCTGGTACATACGTTCAAATTAAACGCGAGCATCTGAACCGCAGAGCACGCATTTAAGAGAACCATGTGTCTATGGGCAAGAGAAGGAGAAAATATGGAAAGAAAAATAGAAACAAAGTGATAGAAATGGAGAGAAAAGAAAGGAAAAAAAGAAAGCGGATCATATAGCCATAGTGAGATAAGGGGTGGGGTAACTAATCAAGCTGACCATGACTTGGAGCAGGCTTTTGGCCGAAAGCGGGACAAAATTGTAGGTGCAAAATTTTCTGAAATTTCGAGCGATCGGGAAAAAACCAGTTTTCTTCACGTTTGTTTTTCTGAAATTCTGGAAATAATGAAAAATAACAATTTTTTTGTATATGACAATAGTTTATTGGCAATGGTAATAGTTAACTGCCAAGTGTCAAAAGCAATAACTTTCGTTATGTAAATAACCAAAATGAATGATTTCTCTCTTTTCAGAAACGAATACGGCATTTAACAGCTAGATTGAAGGCAGGCTAGAAGCATCACCATGAACTTCTTTAGCCCTCTGTGAAAGAATGCGGCTTTCTAAAATTGTTATGGCAGTTAGAATAGAGAACCCAGAAATATCTAATTCGTCGTGGTTGCAACTATATGAAAACATTGATGAAGATGAGAAAAATATTAAGTCCAAACTCTCATTCAGAGTCAGTATCATTAGCTTCATCTGTAGCCTTCTTCATTGTGTCAAGAAGTCGCATTGGGACAAGCGCAGCTGCTGTTGCAGTGCTTACAGACAGCGAGTCCCCGTTTCTCACCAACGATCTCCCCGGCCTAGTGCATTCACATGTCAGAAACAAGCCCAACCATTACCGAATCTGCTTGCCCTTGCCTTTATAAATGGACTTCCGTTACAGGTTGCGTACGAGGGAAAGTTAAAACCGAACAATGACGGGTACCAAATCATCAGAAACCACCCTCAGCAACATGACCACGCCCAAACAAGAAAACGGCGCTATAGAATGAAGCTAAGCTTACGCTGCAGCTGACTTTATGAGGTGTCAAAGGCAATTGCCGGTGTTTGGGGTTTTTGGTTTCATGTGCGACGTTTCGGCTTCATGTTTCATGCAGCGTGTTACCTAAGCTTTATTTCTGTATGTTTTACCCCACATAAATTTGGGCGAGTTTTTACAGCTGCGTCGAGAGAGAGAGAGAAAAAAATTTCTTGAATTAAGCGTGTGAGTGAAGGTGGGAGGGTCCCTTATTCCAGTAACCCTCTGGCCTGGACAGCCCGCTGGGCTTGAGCGACGAGTTGACGCTACTCGACCATGTCCAGCTGGGATTCCGCAGCCTCCCACGCTTCACTGAGGAGGTCTTGGTCCGCACGTGGTGCTGCTGCTTGTAGCCTTGGGACGCTTACTGTGCACTGCAGTAGGTGGTGCGCCAGAGTGTCTGCCACATTGCAGTGAGGACAGATGTAGCTGTGCAAAGTTGGCTTCATATGGTGCAATAGTATGCCGTGGATGAAGGTGTTGCTTTGAAGACGCCTGTCAGTGCCTTCGTCTCTTGTGAGTTTTCCATGTGGCGGAGGGTACGACCTGCGTTCGAGCCGATAATGTTGCAGCAATGCATGGTACGTTAGTGGTACGGGTTGTCTTGCCTCTGCTTCTATTGTTGTGTGGGAGGTGCCTCGGATCTCGTGCGAATGACCGGTTGACGCATTCGCGGGCAACGGTGTGTGCCGCTTCATTTCCCCCGAAACCTTCATGACCTGGAATCCACACGATGCATGTGTATGGAGGAAGGTTGTCTATGTGCTTTAGTAGCCCTATTGCTACCGTGGAGGCCCTGCCTTTCAGGTACTTTCGTGCCGCTTTTTGCGAGTCGGTAAAGACCACGATGGGATCCTCACTCATCTGGGTGGCGAGTTCTATAGCAGCCTCTTCAGCTGTTTCCGCTCGTTTGGCGAGGATAGTCGCTGATGCCAATACGGCGCCCTTGTAATCTGTGACGGTAATCGTGAAGGCGTTAAGCCCCGGATATTTGGCAGCGTCCACGTATCGCGCTAGCGGTTCATTGCCATAGTTTTTTCCGAATCATGTTAACCCTGGCGAGCCGCCTTGCTCGGTGATGTTGAGTATTCATGGGATCTCCAGAATTTCCAGGCATTCTCGGAGCTGTGACGGTCTTTTGCCTTTGCGTTTTTCGTTGGCTTCTACGGTGGTCTCGTATGCTGTGTGTCGAAGGATGGCTTGACCTGTGAGTGACAGCTTGAGTCTCTCGACCTAGTTGATGAGGTGTGCTTCGGTGAGTTCTTCCTACGTATTGTCAACTCCCATGCGAAGCGATAGGTCAGTGGAGGCGGCTGGCGGGAGTCCTAGGAAAAGCCTAGTAGCCTTTCCTATCAGCAGATTAAGTTTTAGTTTCTCCGCTGTCTTCAGGTTGAGGTTGGGAGTTCCGTACGCTATGCAGCTGTTGAAGAGAGCTTGTACCATTTTTAGGGTGTCGTGCTCTTTGAAGCCACTGCAGTTGTTAGCCACCCTTTGGATTAGGTAACGATGCTTCATTTTTTTTCTTAAATTCTATTCCTTGAGATCTAATAACAATTCCTCTGACAAAGTTGAGTGTATTACTATAATTTTGTGGAAAGTTCCGCATTTATTGCTCATCAACTGGTCTGAGACCTACACAAAGCTCTTTCATTGTTCCATTCTGCAAGGAGAAGAAAAAGTGTAACATGTTTAGAGCACTTAATCTTCCCCTTATTTCTTCTTCTTGGTTATATAAAAAGTCATTCTTGCTTATCATATAATATGAATGCATCGATTTGCTTGAAAACAAGTGCACAGTTTCACATCACAAATCGATGCAAGGTCTCTGTTTTTTGTGTTGTGAAAATGATGAATTCAAGAGATCATTCTTTCTTAGGCAGTATACTAATTAGAAATAATGAACAATAATATAAAAAGATATTATTTTCTAAGCATTATTGTCTGCTCTTCTCATTAGTGTTATGTAGTAATGATAAAAACAGTACAGATAGTCAATATATGGTACAAAACTTGTCTGTTTATGCATTTTTTATTTTTAACTCGTGGTGTTTATTTTCTTACTAAATCTACCGCAATGGGGTCTTAAAATCACGTGCGCTCAACCTTCAGTGACATTGAGAGCACACTATCTAAATTTGTGCCTCGCATGCAGAAAAAATGAGACGTGGGTGCTAAAGTATCGAGTTAGCATGCAAAGCATCAGGCAAATTCTTCAAAGTGACATGAGACACATGTGTCACCTGCCAAGGCACAGTGCCCACTCAGAAAAAAAAAAAGAATAGCTACAGCACTTCAAAAGCCACTGGCTACAAGCATGCCAGAACCCCCTTAAGAGCAGCCCACTAACACGGTCAGAGGGGTGTCAGTTGCAATCTTGCGAACCCCCCTGCAAACTTGTCTGTGAATGTTAATAATGCTCCCTTTACTCTTTGAACATCACACGAATCCCCACTTTATGCTCTACTAGTGGTGATATTGTAAAGGGCTACCGACTCAGATGAGCACTTGTGCTTACTTTAACACCAAATTAAAATATCTCGAAGGTAAAGCTCACCACAAGGCTGATGCAAATAGTGAATTTTAGGTTCGAAGCGATTTCGTAGCGAATAGTAGTTTTGATAAAATATATTCAAATAGAATTTGAAATATATGTATCACATATAACAAAAAGGAATATTTATCATGACCTAACTAACCTGCACAGTATTTCTTTTCAAGTGAAATAGGGGCTCTGCGCAAATGCCTTTTTTTTGTTCAACCGAAGCCAAGGCAACCTTCTGTAGTAGTTTCGGTAGGATGCGAGTGATAACCTGTAATATACTTAACATTCTGAAATTTATTATATTTGGACAACTGAAGTCGTCATAACAAGCCTAATAAAATGAAAAATTAAT
Source organism: Rhipicephalus annulatus (assembly GCA_013436015.1). Classification (NCBI taxonomy): domain Eukaryota; kingdom Metazoa; phylum Arthropoda; class Arachnida; order Ixodida; family Ixodidae; genus Rhipicephalus; species Rhipicephalus annulatus. Next base: position 62,255 of record WOVY01013177.1, on the reverse strand, counting down.
TCGATGGTAACATGTTCTTTAAAGGGGCCCTGCAACACTTTTTCAAGTTGCCATGGAGCCAGTAAACATGCTTATTGCCTCACAAATTTACCGCCGCAAAGTTTCTAGAAGTAGTCAGGTACGAGCGGAGTTCTAAAAATTTGACGCATGCTGGAATTGCATTCTCTCTTCTCGTCCCATCGATATAGCTAGAAGTTAAGCAGGGGGGAATGTCACGGTGAAAGAAAATACGTTACACGCACCTTGAGCGTGACTTTGAACAACCCCCCCCCCCTTTTTTTTCTTTCTTTGAATACGTGGCTTTTAGGGCAATCGCGCACGTACTCGTGGACAAGCGGCGTCCTCCCACGGTGGCCCCGGAAGCGACGAGCGCGTCATGCTCAAATCAGCCAATGGCTGTGACAAGGGATTTTTGAGGTTGTAGTGTCATTTGCGTAGGGAAGAAAGAAATTTTTAGGTTGGAAAATTTATTGTGAACTACATATCACGTGCTGTGCTATATTATTTGCCTCGGGTATTCTCAGTAGCTTCGACTACCAATGGGCAGCGTTTTCTGACCATGTTCCGTAAGTGTTGCAGAGCCCCTTTAAATTTAAAGGAGGAGCTTTGCGACAAAGTGATTTTTTTATAAATGCTTTCTTGGCTTAGCATTTACACATTGCAGTGAAACAACCTTTACTTGTTGTGACATGTGGATTAATATACATCTATTCGTTCATATCGAATACTTGGAAATATTCAATATTTTAAATTATAATCGAAGCGAATTCATATACTCAACTATTCGTTCGAATATTTGAAGCACTCGATTATTAGCACAAGACTATAGCAAACAGTCTTTAGAGAAGGAAAGGGACGTAATACTAGTGAAGGGTTTGATTAGTTAGATCCGGAGGGTATGATCGCTCACCAACCCTTCTCCGGATTCGCTGCTGTATGAACTGATTCGGCACAGAAAAATTCTCTACTGCAGGCCTAATTGGCAGCATGGATTACGCTTATGCTGCTTATTATCAATGTATCAATGCTGATAGTCTATCAAAAATCTCAATGCACAGTGAACATCCTGTTAGCCTGTCAGAGGCACTCGGTCTTTCTTCTGCACACACCTGATCACTTTTTTTCTTCAAAATTATGTATGGTTACAAAAATATTGAAAGTAATAATAACTTAAGTTTCAAAATTGTTGTGACTTCATAATAATGACGTTAAAAATGTGTGTCAAATAGCACCATATGATTAATTTGTGCTTCACACAACTTCTTGATCCACACATCTACACCGATACCCCTTCATACAGACTGTGAGTTGGCCTTATGCTAACTCTCCACAGAAAACAGTTTTCATTGGAATGACAGTAGTGTTGGTTGCAAAAATTTTAATAAATAAACCCCTAATTAAAAATCAGGTGCATAGTTCCTGCCAACCCCGTCTCTGTTTCCAAAGCACAGTCGTAATAGTGCGCATGTATTCCCCTTTTATTTCAAAATCAAAACAGGTGACTGCAGAAATTGGAGCCTGTTGAGACCACCTCCACTAAACATATCATAATGTGATGTGTTCTAGCAGTAAGAGGTGACCTAGTAGTGACAAATTTCCCTATTAAAAGAACACCAAGCACAAGATGAAAGATAGCAAACAGTGAAAAACGATGAATATATACAATTGTGCAATGTCATGAACAATTGATCAGCAAGATGAAAAGAATATTCCATCACCTTAGACCTTCTTCATTGATGTAAATGGGTAGCAGCAATGGTGTGAGTGCCATTATTAACGTCGCACACAAAGTTTGAGAAAGGTAAACTCACGAGAGCAATGCTTTTAAAATCAAAATACAAAAAAGGGAACAATGCATCGATGGAGTATTCGTCTGGACACAACCAAGGAAAATATCAGTACTAGAATAAGACACCGCATAAATAAATGGTGATGCTGTGCAGTATTAAAACAAGGACAAAATTGTCTATTATGCACTACAAAAAAGCAGTGTATTTACTGCAATTATTGTCAAGAGTCTGATGGAATGCCATCTGGTCCAGGACACAGTGAAATAAAACAAAAATGCTGACCAAGGTAAAATACACAAAAATTTAAAAAAAATGGTTCGACTCCCTGCACATCAGCCTTGCGTCGTAGTGGTACGCTCTTCTTAGGTACAGGCGTGAGCAAAAATGTGCAGACCATGTGATTACAGGGCAAAATGCATTCACACGCCATCTACTAACATGATGCCTGCTCATTTATGCGCATGCCCGCCCCATCGTTATCAGGTGGACTCTCATGTCACTTTGTTTGATGGGTTACGGAGCTCATAGCCAAAGCGACATCTTGGTGCCGCTTTCTTTGCTCCATCAAATCTGTGCCATGTTTTTATGTAACGGCTGCGGAAGGGTTACACTGCAGGGGTTTTTTCTTGCAGTGTTGTTAAACACCCATAGATTCTCACATGGGCTAAATAACCCAACTAGGCACAGCCTGCATCGTATAGTCTAAGAAAGCCAAGCATACAAAATTAATTTTTCTCAGCCAAGTCTAATTGCCTTTCTCGCCAAGTTGAGATGAGCTTTATTAAGCCAAAGTAAGTGTACTCGAAACTAATCAAACCTAGTTGAGCATGGTATGACCTAATAAAGTCAGGCATAAGTAGGTTACTTTAAGCTAAGTCTACAGTAATCAAGTCTAGTCTAGCTTGATCTCATTGTGTTAGGCTAAGTTAAGGGGGTATGATAGTGTAAAAGTCAGTTTTAGCATAGTATCTTAGAAATGGCAGCAAATTATCCCGTAAAACTTTATGTGCTCACAAAAATTGCTACTGAGTATCAAGTGACACCTTTTTTTATGCCTAGGTTGCCTATCTTTCCTGGGGCCCGCTCATAAATTTTAGAGGGGTTCACTTTTTCAATGTGCTTTTTCTCTGCAACTACCAAAGGAATTGTAATGAGATTTAGCTGTGTTATTGTAGAGAATCATAAGTTACATCTGAATTTAAAAGATAATATATTTTCATGAAGTCTTTTTAAAAAAAATAAAGAGAGAGAGAGAGAAAGGAAAGTCCGGGAGGTTAACCAGATATTGGCATCTGGTTTGCTACCCAGCGCTGGGGGTGGGGAAGTAGGGGCAAGAAAGAGGGGTTAGATAGAGGAAAAAAAAACGCACGCGCACACATGTGAAAACGAAAACACGCACAGGAAGGGCGTCCTAGCTACAACCGTTCAGTAAGTCCGGTCGATCGTAAAAAGTGTAGTAGCGCTTTCAGGGCCTTCTTCTGTGAAGTTGCATCTTGTCGATATTGTAGAATTTCTTGCTCCGACAGAGGTTGATTATCTAATTTGCTGAGTTCCTTGCGAAGGCTTAGTCGTTGTTTACTATACGCTAGGCAGTCACAAAAAATATGTTGGATCATTTCTTCTTTGCCACAGTGGCCACAGGCTGTGGTGTCGGCCATCCCAATGCGGAAAGCGTAGGCATTGGTAAACGCAACGTCCAACCACAGCCTACATAACAGGGTCTGGTCTGCTCGGCAAAGCCTCGACGGGACTTGAAGACTCAGCGTAGGGTCAAGTGAGTACAGTTGGGCATACTTGAAGTGTGGCTGATTCTATTGTGATGTGGTTTGTTGGCGAGCAAGCCTGCGGAGCTCCTGTGCAGCATCTCTCCTGGAGAGTGGAAGTCGTAGTTTATGATCTTCTGTGTGGGCTGAGCGGGCAGCTTGATCGGCCCGTTGATTGTCGATGATTCCGCAGTGACTAGGCAACCACTGGAATGTAATTTGGTGCCCTTTGTCTGTCAGGTGATGTATAACCTCTGCTATATGAAGTACCAGCTGCTCGTGTGGTCCACGGCGTAAGGCTGATAGTAGAGACTGCAGTGCCACTTTCGAGTCGCAGAAAACAGTCCATTTGCGTGTAGGTTGATCAACTACAAATTGGAACGCGGCACGAAGTGCTGCCAATTATGCTGCCGTTGATGTTGTTGCGTGAGATGTCTTAAATTTAATTGTCGTGACCAACCTTGGTATCACTACTGCTCCTGTAGAGCTGTCCGGCTGAACCAATCCGTCAGTATATATATGTGTGAAGTCTTGGTATTTCTCATACAAGAGAAGTAGTGTGAGCTGTTTAAGAGCCAGTGACGACAAATTGACCTTTTTCTGGGCGCCAGGTATGTTAATATTAATCATTGGTTGAGCGAGGCACCATGGCGGAGTCACAGGTCTAGCGGCAGGAGAGAACGAAGTTGGGATCGGCTCACCACGTCCGGTCACTGTTTTGCAGTAAGATTTGCATGGTTGGACCACTGGTAGAGAGGCTAGGTGATGTTGAGGAGTTCGAGCAAGGTGTCGTATACGTGTCCTCAGCACTTCCACATTAATGTGGGTCTTGATGAGGTGGTCCCTTGTGATGGCGATAGTCTGCTGTTGATGCACTTTGGGGCAAGCCTAAACATATCCGGAGTGCTTGAGCCTGGACACTTTGAAGCATTCGTATGCTTGTTTTACTTGCGTTGGTTAACACAGGTAGGCTGTACCGAAGGAATCCAAGAAAAAGAATCCTGTATAGTCGCAACATAGCAGCTGTGGACATTCCCCAGTTCTTTCCAGCGAGGAACTTGAACAAATGACAGGTGCCTGTCAATCGCCTTTTAATGTATGATACATGTGGGCTCCATGAGAGGTCTCTGTCAATTATAACACCTCGGAACTTGTATGATCGGAGGTGACGTATCCTTTCGCTGTTTATCAGAACGCTGTAGTTCTGCATTGCTTTGCGCGTAAATGCCACAAGTGCACATTTCTCAGAGGAAATTTTCAGACCTCGTTGACGGAGGTAAATAGAAACTTGAGTGGCAGCTCTCTGAATTCGCACTCGCAGCTGTAGACGTGTTACTGCAGACGTCCAAACGCCGATGTCGTCCGCGTACATTGACAATCTGACAGTACTTGGCAGATGCTCATTGAGAGCTATTAGCGTCAGGTTGAATAGTACAGGGCTAAGTATGCCACCCTGGGGAACACCATGGTGGCTGTAATGTAGCGAGGTGTCACCATCCTCGGTTCTCACGAAAAGGGATCGCTCAGAGAGATAGCTGCGTAGCCACTGAAACATCCGACCGCCCTCTCCTACCTCCTTGAGAGCGGTAAGAACAGCTTCATATGTGACGTTATCGTACGCTCTTTAACATCAAGAAATAAAGAAGCGCAGAGACGCTTACGGCCTCTTTCGTGTTGCACGTAGCTGACCAGGTCTATGACGCCATCAATTGATGACTGGCCACGTCGAAATACCGTCATAGCGTCTGGGTAGAAGTTGTGATTCAATTACTGCCTGCACAAAGCCAGTGAAGGCACGTATTGTAAAAATTTTTTACAGCTTCACTTTTTATGAAATCAGCAGCTCTTTAGTTTAGATTATTTCTTACTTGTTGTAGCTCATGCACACAAAGTTTAGTTAAAATTGATTCAATACCTTTAGAGAAAAAGTACAATAAATTTGAAAATTAGCATAATTTGAGAAATCGAAGTTTTACGTGTGCATTCTGCTTACGCCGAAGGGCCTGCCGCGAACTTTGACGCACCATTTAAACCACTTAGAGCAGTCGCTCGACGTCGGGCTCACACTGGTTTGTTCCTCAAAGTACAGTGAATATTTTGGTGCCAGAATCGCAAATTTGGTTCTTTGGAGGGTTTGCCCTGCCATAATTTATATGTGGGGTTTAACGCCCCGAAACCACCATATGATTATGAGAGACGCCGTAGTGAAGGGCTCCGGAAATTTCGACCGCTTGCGGTTCTTTAACGTGTGCCTAAATCTGAGCACACGGGCCTACAACAGTTCCGCCTTCATCGGAAATGCAGGCGCCACAGCCGGGATTGGTTTGCCCTACCATATAACCTTAAAATGATTCGAGGTAAGTATAGTCAAAGCTAATAAAGTTAATTAGGCATAGTCGATCATGGTGTTCTTTAGTTTATCCAAGCATAATTAGCCTATTAGGGTGAATTTAATCGTGGCCAACCCATCAGAATCAGATCCCTGAGAGCGTAGAGAAGTCATGAGCATAGAGAACAATTATATTTTATTGACTCGACAACAATTGAGCTCTTTAGGTCTAATATATATTACTGGGAGGAATACTAATTATGCCTAATCAATCAGCATGTGATCTAACACATCATGCCTACATACTAGTTTCACGTGACATAACTACACTAAGCATGCATACCTAAGCTAACTAAATGGCACTAAGGTAGGCGTAGAATAATCTGATTAAGCATCAAAGTAGAATAATTGAGGTCTACTTAAGTGAAATCTAACTGAATCTAACTAATTAAATTAAGAGAAATGAAATTTTTTATAAACTCAGCAAGTCCAAGTTCAGAAAGATACTGATTTCTGCTGGCAGAGTCGAGTCTTGTTAAGCTAAGCTATAGCTGATAATCACGAAACAAATTTCACCTATGAATGATTGAAATGAGCCCACCTAAGGAACCCAATGTCGCATAATTATGAAAATTACACCTAGTTAATCCTATTTGAGACACCTAACTGTGTCTGTACTAACACTGAATAGACCTAAATGAGCTGATTTAGTTTGGAGTCGAGAAGGAGTATTTCGCCTGTTTCTGCACTTGGATTTTCTGGGTTAACGAGGAACTCAACTTGAACTAATGGACCACAGGTGTTGACTATTCTGTAGTCACGGGGAATAATCTGTAGTCCCGGGGAACTTAAATAACTGACCACTATAGTGGTCAAAATATTCAAGTTGAACTGATAAACAACAGGTCTTCGCTGTTCTGGGGTCACTGGGAAGTCAAATTGAATTAACTGACCACCATAGTGGTCAATTAATTCAAGTCGAATCCCCTGTGAACCCAAAAAAGCCCAGCCCTGGAAGAAGTGACCATTAGGTTCGTACTATTTAGGCTAACAACGCTCGGCTCAGTGAAGGGATATCATGATCAACTATGCCTAACTAGCTTTGGCTATACTTACCTCGACTCATTTAAGCTTAACTTGACTTGACATGAAGACAGACAGCTGGACTAGACTTGATTAGAACCAGCTTATAATGTACCCTACTTATGCGTGATTTTATCAGGTGATACCATGCTCAAACAGGTTTGATTAGTTTTGGCTATGCTTACTTTCGCTTAACTAGGCTCATTAAACTTATCTTGGTTTAACACAACAAAGACCAGCTGGGCTGAGAAAACTTAATTTTGAAAGCTTGGCATCATCAGGGTTTACGTTGCTAGCTATGCTTAATTAAACTAATGAGGCGACGGAAAAATTACTTGAGCCCGGCAATTAAATCAGTGCAGCCACTACGTGAAAGAATGGTGGAGATTCTATGAGGCAAAGAACCCACTAGCCATTTTGGCTACGGGCGTCATAATCTCATCAAACAAAGCGACATGAGAGATGACCTGACAATGACGGGACGTGCATGCGCACCACAGCAGGTGCCACATTAGTAGATGGAGCGTCGATGCATTCTGCCACACGATCTCGTGGTCTGCACTCTTTTGTTCATGCCTGTACGTGTTATTGTGCATGTGTTGCAGACATCGCGCATACCTGGGGGCAGTGTTTCAATATTTCTGTTTACTGTATGCGCAGTAGTCCGAATGGCCAAGATTCCATGTGCAGTTGCGGAAACAGCTTTCTTTTCGTGGCAATAATACGGGTATTATCCCAGTTAATATTGTGTCCAGTTAGCACAACGTGCTCTTTTAAGGCACTACAAGCCGCTTTTTTGTTCTCAACATCATTAAAATGTTCCCGGAGCCTTCTTTGTTAAAGCGTAGTGCACTTTCTTGGTGCACACACACCCCTTGCAAGTCACTATTGTAGGTTGGCCAGTTTCTTTTTGTGCGATTGTATGCAGCATTGGCTCAAAAGCATGGCTTTGAAAATCGCATGTAGTTGTAGTATACTCTCGAATTCGTCTGGGAAATCGAATTTAATGTGGAGCCATGCAAAGAAGGCATCGTTCTTCAAGATCTGTATCCGGTTTTCGAAATCGAAAATTGTTGCTTGTGGTAACTGCCACTCCGCCTTAAAACAATGCTGATGCCAAACTTCATAGGGAGAAGTCTGTTTAGATGAAAAGTGTGAGATATCATACCTAGAGCTTTGCCAGCCACGTTGAACGGCGGCAGTAGCGGGCAACATGTCCGGGAGTGAAGCAGGCGTAGCAAGTCGGTCGGTTATCGGTCGTCCTCCAAGGATTGGCGACTGATGGTGCCACCCAAGGTGCCGTATCAGAAACCGGGCGTGCGGGCTGTGTGGGTGTGGTATAGGGTGGTTGTGAAAGCCTTTGCACAGCGTCTGCATATGTGAGCGGCGCGGCTACGGGCTGCATCTCTTGTGAACCGGCTAAAGCAGGAGCCACAGGCTGCCCTGTACACGTTAGAGGCACGGCCACAGGCTGCGCGGCTGGCGGATAGGTGACAGGAGCACCTGCCAGCTCTGCGACACACGGGCAGTGAACATGGCTAGATAGAGGTGGCTCGTGGTGCACAAGAGGAACAGCTTGGGCAAGCTCTTCAGAAATAGCAGTGCGAAGCGGAGCAGGTAGACAGGTGGTGGTCTCGTGAGTAAAGAGCAGTAGGAAAAGTTGGCAGGTGACTTCCTCACGGACGAAGGCTCGGACATGCTGAAGCAATGGTGAATGGTGAATAATATCTATCTTGATCCCTCCCAGCCAAATGTGTTTTTGCTATTTGTACAGTGACATGAGAAAGAAACTCCCAGGAGCCGGAGAAACATGAAAGACAATCCTGTTGTAACTATGCCTCCAAGTCTGTTAGATACTTCTAAGACTTGTTCTTGGTGCTTGCTCTTGAACCATATTTCCTATGTTCCTCTCATTTTCTTAATCAAGCCATATTTTTACCAGTAATGTTGTCCTAGAAGTACTGGCACAAAATATGCAAATTATTGGCATTGTGTACTTTACTGTGATATCGCAGAACGGTAGAGGAACAAGCCAACGTGCACATGTACAAAACTGATTCCATGCACCAAGATGCAGTGAGAAACGATACTGTACTAGTCATTGCCACTACAACAGTGTAATGTGTAAACTAGTAAAGATTATGTTCGCATGGTATCAGTTAAAGCCAGTCGCGTGCTGAACTTCCGACGCCGTAATTTCAGAACCGCCCCCTCTGTTCTTAAAGAAGTTCTTTACGTATGAAATGTACGCCAGATTTTAGAATATGCTTGCAATGCCTTGGACCTGGCTACAAAGTTAAATATTGATGCATTGGAGTGCATTCAGAAACGTGCCACCCGGTTTGTGATGGGTGAATACGACTTCTTCAGAAGGTCTAGAGAAATTGTTAGTTCACTTGGTTGGCCATCAGTCTTCTCAAGGCGTAAATATATCAGGCTATGTTTTTTCTACAACCTAAAAAAAGGACAAAACTGGGATCGATAAAAACAAGTACATCAGACCACCAACATACATTTCATCACGACAAGACCATCCTTTGAAAGTGTGTGAATATATGTGCCGAACATCAACGTATGCAAATACTTTTTTTGCTAGAACTATACACGAATGGAACAGTCTTCCGAAAACATTGTGACCACCCCTTCCACAGCGTTTCCTTCCCTTTTAAAGGAGTATGTGGTCACACAATGATATTGTATGCTGAGATTTAGGTATTTTTTATTTGTTTTTATTTTTTGTGCGCTGTGCAATTCAACTTGTCCCCACTGATTTAATTGTACTTTGAATTTGTAAACCCCCTACAACAATGCCCCCAGAGGTCGTTGTAGGTATAGGTATAAATAAATAAAGTGTAAATGACATCACAATTGCAATGCAATACTCTTACAAATAAAATATTACACAGAAGGTACGTCAAACTAAAGACTGACATGTTTCTTCAGGGGCTCTAAATCACTTTTTCCGTAATCTTCATTTGACCTCAGTATCGGAGCTTATTATCACAAAAACTGATCGCTGGAAATATACTTCGAATTTGTCAAGAGCGAGTGTAGTTGCAAAATTTTGTCACAGGTTTTAAATGCTTTCTCTCTTTTTCTGTACCGATAAACGCAGTGGAATTGATACAGCAGCAGATAACAAGAGGAGAAAGAAGCTACATCAGTGCACACACTGATTTTGATCGGGCATTTCGAAATGCCATCACTCCCTCTTTGCGTCATTACTATTGCGGTAGCGTATAGTGGGCAGTTATGCCCCACTATAGAGTGCAGCCCTATCACCCAACTACAAGAAGCACCTCTTATTAAATGCCATTCTTGGTTTATGTCAGCGAACAGCCAATAGAAGCAATTTGCTGCATGACGCCACACAGCAGCCGCCAGCAGTTGCAAAGTAAGGGACTGCGAGCCTCAGTATAACCGAGGGCACTTGTAGACTTTACTTGCTGTGCCTGACAGCCAGATTTGTCTGAGGTTCACAGTAGCAACTGCTTTCCGCTGCACCAAATGTTTTTCCCCAAGCACGAAAGATGGTTCAGGACTTCTGAAATACAAAATATGCCGTCCATTTTGGCAGCTCATTTGTACATAACAAATTGTGTCCATGGGAAAGCTTCCATAGGCTTCACAGTGGAGTTGTCACAAAGCAGTCATGTGCATAGGTCGGCAAGAACAAATAGAACTCAATCAAACTCAATCAAGAAATATATCTTGCACTTTGGACTCACTCAAACTCGCGAAACGTTTCCTCAGCCAGACTCACACTCACGAAACTTATCTCCAACCAGACTCAAACTCGTCAAAATATTACACACCTAGACTCTCTCAGACTCACGGCTCAAGCTGAATGAGTCCAAGCGAGTCTACTCATGAGTTCGCTGACCTATGGTCAAATGTGACTTTGTCCATTTCAAATGATAACCATACTTTAAAACCACACACATTCTATTAAATTCTAAAGGTAGATTTTGCATGACATCATAGATGCAGCTTTTCATGAAGCTGCCACCCAATTTTTTATAGTGGCCATGATGACATCAGTAGTCGATATTGTCACAAGCTAATTATTATATTTCTTTGATGGCGACCCCTTTTTCTGAATTTTCAATCATTGTTTTTGTCACTTCACTCAAGATATGCTTGTCATACACCTTGTTTGTGCAGCTGCTTAACATACTAACAATAATAATGTCTGGGGCTTAACGTTCCAAAACCATGATATGATCATGATAGACACTTTTGTGGATGGCTGCGAAAATTTTAACCAACTGTTTTTTCAACACGCACCAACATCACATGGTACATGTACCACTACCATTCTGCCTCCATTGAAATTCGACCGCCAAAGCCAGGATCGAAGCCGCGACCTTGAAGTCAGCAGCCAAGCACCTTAAACACTACAGCACTGCGGTTAACATGCTAACACGTATGGTAATAGAACATGGCGACCATTATGACATCAGCAAAAACGATTTCCACGTTGTTATTTTCATCTTCAGACACAATTTAATCAGTAGTCATTGTATTTATGAAACTCTGTAAATAAATGCCACACAGTAATACTCTGCTTGTAGTGAAAAAACTATTAGTGGAAATGAAAGCATGAAAATCAAGTATGCAACTAAATTTCATGCCCAGAAAGAAGAAAAAAGGTGAAATACATCTGAGAGTTATTGCCAGAATCTTACAGCAGTAAACAACAGCAAAAGATACTTCAACCAGTGCAAGAACTATTTGCGAAACAAGTTATTTTATTGGCTATACTATTCTCACCTTGAGACACAATATAATCAGTTGTCAGTTCCTTTCCGTAAATAAATCTCACACTGTAATACTCTGTCTGTATTAAAAAAAATAATAGTGTAGGCCCGTGTGCTCAGATTTGGGTGCACGTTAAAGAACCCCAGGTGGTCTAAATTTCCGGAGCCCTCCACTACGGCGTCTCTCATAATCATATAGTGGTTTTGGGACGTTAAACCCCACATATCAATCATATCAATCAATTAAAAATAATAGGGTAAATGAGAGCATAAAAATTAAGTACGCACTTAAATTTTCATGCTCTCATTCCCACAAGAATAAAAAAACATGCAATACATTTAGAGTTATTGCGAAAATCTTATGGCAGTAAACAATAGCAACACATACCTCAACCAATGCAAGGACTGTTTGCAAGACAAGTTATTTCTATTGGAAATACAGCAACTACTACATTGCAGCATTTAATTTTTGAAGTGAACCTTTTGAACCACTCAGGTGGCAGAGTACGCTGATACGTTTGGCCCGGCGATTCGTCTGGGCAGACTCCTTTATGCATAAGCCGATCTACTGGGGAGGCTCTCAGCTCCTTCAGCGCCTAGTCTGCCAGACGCTGTTGAAGATTTCTGCAATTACCCAGACCATGCGGCAAGCAAAAGCGAGTTCCCGACTTTCAAAACCGGACCCTTTCGTCGTCCCTTCGAACAGCAGCGGTGCCTGATGACCTCGGCGACTCATCTGGCAACGAGAAAGCTGACTGACTAGCGCTAGAGCTGAAAGGAGAGCGGCGCTCCTTTTAATCCTGAATCAAGTAGACGACCGGCCGGCTGCCTATGCCTGCCAGGCATTATCCCTGCTAGCCGGAGGATGAGACGTCGTGTCGTCACAACGCCATTAACCGTTCGAGAGAGGACAACAAAGACAGCATCTTCCTGGAAGAGACCGCCGCGGCCACCGCAAATCACCCCGCTAATTAGGCGAGCTGTGTGGCAGACCCTTTGATGTATGCTGCCAAGATCGAGGGACCTCTCGACAAGCGGTACACACACGATGAGGAAGAGTCCTACTGGCGCTACCTTGCAGTGCAGGGATCACGACTCAATATTTGACGTTCACGTGGACCATGCATGCTCATCCCCCTCACCTGTTGTGTGTGTGTGATTGGTGTTCCACTCGGGGAGGAGGAGCCCGACAGGGCTTTAAACGACGCCGCAGAGTGCTGGACGTCACTCTGAACTATGTAATAGTTCAACCACCACGCTCGTGGGTTGTGAAACCCCTAACCTTCTTTGCCGTAAATATGTCTAAATAGTGCGATAAACCTGCTTGTTTTCGTATCCTCTTCTTGTCAGCGTTCGTTTCCTCACCCAGTTACACCACGCTGCCACAAGAGACCGGGTAGACCCCCATTTGCAACAACTGGTGGCAGCGGTGGGATGCCATCATCAGCAACTTCGTCCTTCGAGCCACAACAACTGGTTGGCAGCGGTGGGATGCCGTCGGCAACCTCCTCTTTCAACCGTTACAACTGGTTGGCAGCGGTGAGATAGACTTCACGACATGGTGCTGTGTTGTGGTGAGTGCTTGGTCTTTGCTTTGACTTTCCAGGCTTCAATTCTGTGTGAGTTTATTAGAAGCTGGATTGTGGGTGAATTACGGATCTACCTAAAAATTTCGTATGAAATCTTACGGAAGACATATGGACTCTGTACGATTTCCTCATGAGCTATACGGAAAATATACGAATTTTTATGGAAACATACGGAAGTTGTATGGCGTATACAGAAAACTTTTTAAGGAAAATATGGAAGGATACAGAAGTCATGTGGTATATACGGAAAATTACTTACGGAAAGTATGGAAAGATGTGGAAATATGGAAAGCTTTATAGAGTATACGGAAACTTCCTTAAGGAAGTCCTATGGAGCATACGGAAATTTTCTTACGGAAATATGGAACAATAAGAATTGCGTGCAGACTGATAAGACCAGAGATGTTCATGTCACTAGATTCAAATGGCAGTCTGCGATACGAATACCATTAGATCCGTGGTGGTGCTACACCGTGTCCAGAAAAAGTAATGTCATTATGATTGTACGTGATGTCAATGTCGACAATTCAGAAATAAATGGCCGCAAAACTGAAGAAGGAAAATGTAGAGTGATAAAAAAGTGAATATATACAGAAATAATCAGTCCCATGCCAAAATGACGAGCATATAAACGAAAAAAACGTCTACAGGACGAGCGCTCACTTGCAAAGTTTATTCCTTGAGTTATTTCTCTTGAAAACATGCTAATTCGCTAAATAAATATGCATAGAAATTTTATATCGCAGAATAAATGGTGACCATGAGCCGAGACGACCCGCTGAACCAGTATACACACAGCCGATAAAATAACCACAAGCAACACGGCGTGCGCGGCGTGGCAAAAAAAAAAAAACTAAATGGCAAAATGAGCGTCTCGGGTCTATTCAGGTTTTCTAGAACGCGAAGTAACAGATGAACACCTGGTATCTTGTGGTGCGACCGCACACATGCCGTGCTACTTGGTTATTAGCTTTCATGCAAGTTATCAAGAGAGCAAATTTAAAATACAGATGCATGAAGCAAAATTGCCTCTCTGCTTTACTTTACGATAGGCAGTGAATCTTTATGCACATGATAATGCCTCGGTGAAGTACACAGGAAAATGAAGTAGAACAGAAAAAAAAGAGAGGAAGAAGACGGAAGAAAGGCAGGTAGCTCAACCAGGTTGATGATTTGCTGCCCCACAGTGTAGGTAGGGGTAGAGAGAGTGGTCAGAAAAATAATTAAGTATGAGAGCACAACTGATATGTACGAACACATAATGGTGCTTATCATTGATGCTCGGATGGTCGTGTGTAGAGCCGGGTCGTTTTGAGATTTTCAAAAGCATTGTTTCAGACCACCAAGCAGATTACGCTTCAATTGTAGTGCTACATGAGACACAGCTTATGGGCCAGCTTTAATGAATAAGAAGATTATAGGTGAAACAAATGCTTTAAAATATATCATGGCTGCATAGACGCACACAAGCAATGTAAAGCGCGATAAAGTGAGGACGCATGAGGTTCTCTTCACGCTTCAGTTCTACATGGATGCTTCTTCAACTTTGCTGCAAAGAAATTTAACTAATGTCTGTGTGTGCAACATTGTCCATTTTAAACTATCTATATGTATATCTAAAATTCCTACTACGAGTTAAGCTACGTAGCACTCCATAACTCTTCCTTCGATTAAGGGCAATTTTTCAAACAATCACCATTATTCATCTTCTGTCTCATGACTTCGTGCCTGCCATTCTTGGTTTGGCTCGATCACAATTGTGCAGCCCTTATTTTGGAGGAATCAAAAACCATCAACCAAAATATATTTTGGAACTGCTTCTCGGTGATATTGCCTTCCCTCAACTGCCACAGCGTGAGATGAGTCATAGCAAGTCTCGCGCATACCTAGGGCCTACCCTTGAAGAAGCTGGTCCGGCTGTGAAATGCTCAGTTTTTTCTCAAATAAATTTTTTGGTTTGAGTTTTCTCACTTCTCGAGTCCCTTCACAATCAAGCAGACCAAATGTTCCCCTTAGTCCGTAATTTTGTTATATTATGAAATAAATAAAAAATGTAATAATGAAAATAAAAATACTAATAACTGTTGCGCAAAAAACAGTCCCACATACGTACTTGAACGCAATATTGCTTTTATTTTGTTTTAGTACCTAACGCATTAGAAAAGATAGCAGTACATAAAAAACAATTAAAAAAAACCTAAAAAAGTCGAGACTGGGCGGGATTCGAACCTGCGCCACTTAGGTGAGCTCGCGTACGTGAACTGAGTGCGTTAGCTTGCTGAGCTAATCGCACTGAGAGTGCGCCAGTGTTTAAGTTGTATATATATAAAGTTGTTGTTTACACGCTATGTGTCGGCCTATTTTTGTACGATATGCGATCGTATCTATTGTTGTGTGCATATGTTTTGTGATTGTATATACGTCACATGCTTTTCGCATGTCTTTTAACTATAGATTGCCACCCCGTCGCGGACGAAACCAAGTATTTTTACACCCACACACAAGCTTGAGCAGTTGAAGGTTGTTTCCCGGGGCTCTCTTGCGATTGAGTCGGCCACCACAGGAAATTAGAGTGATACGCCATTATTCCCTGCATCTAGCTGCATTCCACTTAGTAGCTCTATCGCTTGATGACATATCGAGCGCGGGGCGCGACGCTATTGCGCACGACCATGCCTCGCGTAGTGGCGACATCAGCTGATTGCGCCGGCCGGCTTGCTTCGATTTGCTCCAGAGCTAAGAAATGTCATACCTTGAAAGATTGCGTACTGCTTTATGTCAAAATGTTACTGCTTTGTAGCCATCCTATGATTCATTGAGAATTGATAACTCTGATATCACTACTGTAGAGCCTTGCGTCGGCGACACGAACCGAAGGTGAAACCGCACTACGTCTGTCGTAGAAGCAGTTGGAGGCTGTCGTCTGCTAGAACAAAAACAAAACAAAGACCTGCGAAAATATTCATAAGTTGTAACTTGTTTTTTGAATAACCGTTTATCACTTTTAACGTTATTTTGCAAGATAACATACATTTTTTTTCAGTTTATTGCAGCGACAGAAGTTTTTTTTTTATTTTCCTCACACAGATATCCAAGTCAAATCCATTCACAGCTAAAGCCACATGTTGTTTGTCTCCTTTGTTTCTGTGGGCATGCCGTTTCGGCGCGTCTCTCATGTGTTGGCGCTGCTACACACGAGAGCACGAAATGTTAAATTTACGCAAGGAAGCGCCGTTCCTCGTTCGTGTGACGTGCAAAGATTGCGCCCTATTCCCGCGGTTGTTCGAGTGCGGATCAAGTGCGACTCGTCCAAGGAATCGGCGGGTTGTGCGGGCGCTCGAAGGACTCCGAGGTGACGACTGACGCCTGTGGTCGCTTCCCTCAGGACAGTGTGAAAGAAACTAAAGGTAAGCGGGACACTTTTTTATGTAGACTAAGTATGCCACTCAGTGCAAGTGTGTGTTGCCGCACTCGAACGAGGCGTCGTGAAACGGCAGCCTTACGCGCTTTTGCGAGTGCGGTTGCCGATTCGCTTTGACAACGCTAACGCCAGCAGAGCCATGGCGCATCGGCGCGGCCTTACTGGAGCTAATTCGTGACAACTGCGGCAACATGCATGTGTATGGTGATCGATTTTTTGATAAGTGCAATGTAGTGAGGAGGACGCACACGGCGCTTGCTACGTTGTTGATTAAACGTAGCCTGCGGTGCCATTTGATGCAAAGCAGCATTATCTTCACGTTCGCGGGCGATACAATTTGTAACTTGGCTCAATTCACCTAGCCAACCGCCTAAGTGGGTTGATAAGCATACGTTCACAGTAGAGCGTTATTATGCCCCTAAACAGTGGCGTATGCTTGTTAAAAGATATAATGTGTGTGCCTAGTGTAGAAAGCGAGAGGTGTTCGTGCAATCTGTATGTGTACCTGCAAGACGCCTTTGCTTGTAACTAATAATGTTCCGGACAGCATGTGCATTGTACGCCTGACTTTGAAGAAAACTTGCATGCACAATGTGAGATTTTGTAATCTGCCAGAGTTGCTTTTTATAAAATAATACATTGCCAGCATGTTCAAAATATGTTTCGCTGCTGTGTGGCAGGGGTGCGGTTATCACGCTGTTGTGTAGTTTCTGATGCAAGCACTTATAGTTTTGATGCGTTAATATTGCTCATCTAACTCATCAGCTGTTTGGCTGTTTCAGCACAAACAAGGCAAAGAGAGAAGGAAGATGGGTAATGACAGGACCAGTGCCAACTTTTGTTTGCAGGAGAATACCCATGTTGGTGTATTTATTGTGACAACCTTTCTGTGTTGCTTTTTTGCCCAATTTATGCAACGACACAGTTGTCAGCAATATGAGAGAGAACACTGAAATTAGCTTTTAAAGATCATGAATACTAAATGCCTAGTAATTCACAGCACAAAGTAAGAACAAAAGACATCAGTATGATCAATGTGGGACGAGTACAGTATGTCATCTAAAAAATGTATTGTGCAAAATAGTGCCTAAGTAAGAAACCTCTCTATGTTTGCAAACCGTGTGACGTCACTTCGAGCACTGTGCCAACCATTCCCTTCCTCGGTGCAAGGACTGGTTGGCAAGGAAGTTGTTGGTGACGTTCTTAATAGCCCACTGATATGTATGCGATTCCAAACCTGTAGCCTAATATATACATAACCTTTTGTGCAGTTACATCGCTGCATCTGACACCTACAACTTATTTGCATATTTACATTGCTGCCTTAGGACCTAACACACAAACTTGTAGTGTGCATTGTCACTTCATAAATATCGAGCGGTAGAGGTACTGAGTATGTGAAACAAGAATCTCTGCTTATTACATGAAGACATATGAGACCTTCGATAAAACGAGTTATACCTTTATTGGGCTTGCGTACTCGTCGGGGCGATGATTACATGCAGCTTCAACAAATGGTATCTTCCAGCCCGGTGACCATGCAATTTTTTTTCTGCACACAGCGCAAACACCGAGATGTACCCGCTCGCAAATATTCGCGTCAAGTGCATATTTGCCTTGACTAAAATGTCGAATCAAGTTTTTTCAACAACCGGTCGCTGCCACAAGTGCTAACGTCTTCGCAAACAAGACACATTGTTATTCACATTGCACACACCACACACAATATTCTCAGTTGAACCGATAGTCTCAATACCTTTCAATGCACACTACATGCCGTAATTACAGTGCACATTTTTGAAGACTATGCCGCTGTTCCTTGCACAGGCGACCACGTGTGTTCACTTCTTCAAGATAAACAGACAGCGTGGCAAATAGTTCACCACAGAGTTTACGCACAGCTAGATGTTTGCTGACACATACTACAGCTAATGTCGACATTGTAACATGAAGTGTAAGCTTTGAAAAATTAAAACTTGCCCCAAACACCGCACGACTGTACCGGGCTGAGCCACTAGCGGGAGTGTTTTTCCAGCCACACCTTTTACGCGTGCCAGTGACATCATGCTGTGACATACCTCGGTAGGGGCCTATCGCTGCATACTTTATGTGAATGAGAGTCTTGTCAGAGAAAGCAGGCATTGTTGATTTCGTAACTTGTTCATTTCCAACTCGACCTTCATTTACACGAGTTGTCTGACTGATATTCAGGCGAACTTTTGTGCAATAAATTATACAGTTGGCAGTCTGTGCTTGCCCCATACTGTTGTTACTGGTGTTTCTCGTTGTTACTTTACACTGTTCATTACTGCTCACTTACAGAAACTAGCCTAGCTTGCCGCTTTTTTGAACAAGATGCAGCTGGCAAGTGCGATAGTGTTCATAACTCTAAATGCTCAAGCAAAAATTATCGTTTAATATTCAGTTGCATTCATATCAGTACATTATAAGTTATCATTGATTAAACATGAATCCGTGTTCTTTCACACAATGCTCACAACTTTAAATATCAAATTGCATAGCGTTTATAAAAAATATGGGTTTTAGCTAAACTTCATGCGGTTTTCTCGAACAGCTGACAAAACGCTGTTGCATGCTTACTTGCCATGAATTGGATTGTGTTTGAAATACATTGCAATTCTTCACCGGGCCCCGCCACGGTGGTCTAGTGGCTAAGGTACTCGGCTGCTGACCCGCAGGTCGCGGGATCAAATCCCGGCTGTGGCGGCTGCATTTCCGATGGAGGCGGAAATGTTGTAGGCCCGTGTACTCAGATTTGGGTGCACGTTAAAGAACCCCAGGTGGTCAAAATTTCCGGATCCCTCCACTACGGCATCTCTCATAATCAAATGGTGGTTTTGGGACGTTAAACTCCACAAATCAATCAATCAATTTTTCACCGGACTGCCAGTAACACTTCACATTGAGGGAACATTTATTAACCATGGATTGATTAATTTTTAAGAACGGAAAGAAAGAAGGGCCAGGCCGGGATACTTACTTGATATTGGCATTCGTTTTGCTACCCAGCACATTATCATGCAAACTTTCTATAGAATGGTTATGCGTCTTGCATGTGTGTCTGTAAACCAAGAACTTTGGGTAGAACTAGATTTGTCTTACAAATGGTTGCAGGACTGCGGAGGCTGTAGGGCGGCTTAGCCAATATGAATGGTGGAATCTCGTGACATGTGTTCAACCATGCTGTATTAGCTGCTTGGTTTTTCACGGCATCTTTACAGATGTGTTGGGTGAGTAAAACAAGCAGGTTTCAACACAGAGAAAAATATAATATGGCAGCTCCTCTTGTGCATGCCTTACATCCCAAGTATATCAAATATTTATCTTGCACCTTGTGGCCTGTAATTTTTAAAGAGACACTTCTTTTTGCTTTATATTTGAGTCTTGATGCTTCGACAGCAATGTATTTGTGTTTGACAGCAAGTGTTCTTCAACAAATAACTGATCTCAATAACAACAAAACACCCTTCATACTTGGTCCTTAGCATAAGCTTGCACATATCTATAGCAGATTCAATTGTTCATTTTTTGCTGTGATGGTAATGGGAAAGTAGCAAAGGCAAGTTCAGATTGGAGTGGTTGGTGACGTCTGTTTAGGCTGTGCCATATTGCTTTGCAACCAGTTACACAAGGTTGAAATTTAGTCGTGGTGTTGCAGCTGTGTATGACTCTACAATGGATGCATAGCGGTGATAATTTTTCTGTATGTTGTCGCAATAGTAATGTTACACACATTGGATGATACAAAAGGGGTCCTCACTTATTTCGCTTTTTCTTCGCTATTCTTCTTTCTTGTCTCTTTTTGCCATGTGCTCCTCCTCACTGTGCAAGGAGCAAGAGCAGTGGGCACACAAACACGTATTTAAAAAAAATGTTGTTGTAAGGTGAGCACTGAGGGGCTGAACACTTCCAAAAGGCTCAAAGAGGAAAAGGTATTGTTTCTAGCTACTTTTTGGGCACCCATAGCTAGTTGTGCTGCTGCAGTTATCATTGTTGATCAGGACACTATTCTGAAGTCTTTGCACACATTTGCTTGAAGTGTTAAAAAATAATTGGAGGTGGTTTGGTGCCCTTTATTGCAGTTACATATAGAACTAGTTTTCAATGCATAAGCAAAATCTGTTCACTATATAATTCAATCCTAATGATATCTGAAATTCAGGAAATATTCACAGAAAAGCTCAGGAAAAGGCTAAGTGGTTGCCCCTTGAACGTGAAGAAGATATCCTTCTTCTAAAAGGTCAATAGACAGTCTAGTAGTCTCGATATTATATGCACTATACGATATTCTGGTGTGGTGCTTTTCATGCATGTTATAATGAGAGGGATTTTTAATAGAACTGTTGTCACTTTGCCCTGTGTTGCTGAAATTGTTCACATAGTTATAATACATGAATCACTTTATGCCTTTTGATTTTATGCAAATGGTTTGCTTACCCAGTCCGTATAACTTGATTTGGATAAAATCATAAATGCTCTCAATTTTTTTTTACTATACAGCAGGTTTATTTTTAAAATACGCGACCATAGATGTGAACGCAGTTGGTGGCTGCTTGATTAATGCTTCACTATCACCACTCTAACTACACCGGCTACAGTACATAGTGTGACAAAAATAATGGTACTTAACATTATTGGCAGCATACACTTTTATGTCTGGAAATGTGTTATAAAGCCTGGTAAAAATATGTGTATTTTTTTGCTCCAACTAAATATTCTGGTCTACTCAAAGCAGCTTCCGCTCTTTTAAGGTCCTCAAACTATTTGGTGTTCAAAAGAAGTATCAATGCCATATCCTTCCTTTGTCGGCCTACTCATCACTCTAATAATGAGAATTACCCGACAACATTACCCAGGAATATATATGGCGATGTTATAGAATGTAATGTCAATTCAATTGTCAAAAAACGTGAACCCATTAGTAACTTGGCGCCAAGTTATGTTTTCGTTCACTTTTGTTTTCACAATTTTGTTAAAGTTATTTTTGATAACATTCCCTACAGTTTGTTTGGCATCATTGTCTGTTAGTTCTCATTATAATGTGTTCAGCAAAGACAACGAACCCTTAAATTTGTAGTTCTTTCCTTTACTCATGAATCTGAAACAGTGAATCTCAGTAATCTTAGCGGTGTGTGACTTGTTTTTTTTATCAGTTGTGTGTGTGTTCATGTATGTACATTTAGTTGGGAGGGCGAACCATTGCCACCTCCTATGACTAGCAGATTTTCTGAGAACTAACAGATGCATAATGCTGCCAAAGAAGTGTAGGGATATTGGAAGTAATCGTAATGTTATTGTCAAAAAAGAAAAGTGGAAGAAAAGATAACTTGCCATGGTGAGGGACAGAACCTGCCACCTACGAATAAAGCGTGCGGTGCTCTACCAACTGTGTTACGTACCACAGCAGCTATTGCCCCTTCCGCTTGGCAAGGTATATATGTGTACCTAATCGTCGGAAAGACAGTCAGCCCCGCTTGTTGCCATCATGGCTAGTTTGGGACACTTTTTTTTTTCTATTGGCATTATGTAGCATGTGATGTTATGACAAGCTGGCAGCCTGACTAACGCCCCTGTGCTTAATGCACATATACACTCCATAAGTGGACGGGTAGATAACTGTCATAGTTAGTAGTAGGGCATCAGATGCATTATTCAAAGGTTTCCAGATTCGGTTATTCCGCATGACTAGTTACCTTTTCTTCCACGTTACTTTCTTGTCAATTACATTACAAATACTTTCATTAATATCCTTATTACTTTTTCTGGCACCATTGTCAGTTCTCAATAATATTGTTTCTAACAAAGAAAAACGAGCCCTTTTTTCCTTCATTCATAGTGAGGAACTTGTTATGGCAGGCTTGGTGCCATGAGGTTGTATATGAGGGATAATTGGTCTGCTGTTAGCTTATGTAATAATAGCACGTGCTGCGTGCCACCAGTAGGCAAAAAAAAGGTGTCCCACACTCCCATAATGTTAACAGGCAGCACTGACTGACTCTTCCATGATTAAATGCACATATATACTGTACAAAGTGGAAGGGGAATAGCTGCCATTGTAGCTCAGTTGATAGAGCATCGGACACATTATTCGAAGGTCGCAGGTTCGGTCCCTGTCCAGGGCAGGTTATCTTTTTTCCTTCTACTTTTCTTTTTTCACAATTACAACACTTCTATTCTTCATGCAGATTTTCTGGTGTTTGCTAAAAAAGGTACCTTATAATCTGAAGAGGCAAACAGAATGTGCCAGTGTACGAGTTAGCTCTTGTAGTGATTAAAAGTAAGATATGTTTTGAAGAATAAATCATTCTGCCACTTGCCTAAGGAATGCGTACAGGACATGGTGCTAGATGCACTTTGTTATTTTTGAATCAAGCTATCTTGAATTCAATTTTTATAAGTTACATGGGCTACACACGACGGTATCACACACTTTATTGCCACAAAGAATATGCAGCGAGCAATGTTATAAATGCGAAATTGCATAAGGATAAGGCGAAAACTGCACCCTCAATGAGAAGGTACAGGGAGCACAGGGTGCAGGCGTCATTCCTTCTGCCCGTCCTTTTCAAGTGCGAGCTGTTTTCACCTCGTTCTGATTGAGATGTGTTGTTAAAGTGCATAAGGATGCTCCACGGGAAACTAGGTTTGTCTCAGACTCTGTGTGTGTCTTTCAACCTATATGGTGCCCGGTTCAAGAGTTCATGCAGACCAGATCGTGTAAAACAGGACACCCGTTTAACATAATAACATGGCTTAAAGCATAAAGCAGTTAATTAGACCGAATATCAATTTTTATAGTAGCTGTTTTTTTTGCAATAGAAAGCTTACTGGTCTGAGCGTATAATCATGCAGTGAAAGAAGAGAATTTTCGGGGCTTGTTTCTTTTTGTTTGACATGGCTTTCATGAGTGCATTTAATGGTAACACAGAAAGTGCTGGAAACATTTTAAGAATTTCCGGGTCTCTGACTGCTATGAAATGTCACACAACACAGGCTGCAAACAGTGGGAGGTCAGCATAACAGCTTTATATGTTTGTGCATTGCAGTTTGCAGCGAAAGCATGCATTTCAAATGCGTGTGAAATGCACATATTTCTCACTGTTTGTCACGATGGCAGTGCTGCTTTTTGAGGGTTGACTCTTTTGCGTAGGGAGCGCAGAATAATGTTGGCACAGGTAATCGAGATATATGCTATAACTTTGACCACTAATCTTTTTGCATGTTAAAGCATCAACCTATTTGCAGTAAACATACAGGCTGCATGACATACTGATTTTTAGGCTTTTTAAGTGCAATTTTAAAAGGAAATGCCACTCAAGTTGCAAAAAGAATGCAGTTCAATTCACAAATTTTGATTTCCACCTCTAATCACACATTCTGATGACTTGTCAGTTTCTTTTATGAAGAAATCCTAATCAAAATTTTTAGCTGAATGGGTTGGTACTGATGTTGAATTTTGTGCATTGCTCATGAGTAGAACGATAGATTCGTGCCCTACCCGTCAGTACTGCCTGAAATCGATCAGGCTATCTTTGCATAGTTTTCTTATCGTTGCACGATCAGCGTCAGCTTAAGCTATGCCATGAAAGCGGCCCACAGCGTCCAGCTAATGTTGTTTCAGTGTGCAACTGTAGTTGTGGTTCTGCTGAATGACCTTTTTTTATATACCCTACGTAGCAAACTTGCTCCTTTAGAGTCAAGTGCATCTACGGATCGATTGTAAATGTTTGCATATGCGAGGCCTTAAGTTTTATAAGAAGTTCTTCAGCATGCCGCGAGGGAATGTGTGTTTTGCAAAAATTTGTACATCATTATATACAACTCCTAAAGCCTCGTCTACAACTTAGTGCAGGTTGACCTTGAGCAGAAAACGAGGAGTGGCCGCAGCCCCCAGAAAAGAGCAAGCACCCTTTAAGCTCCCCGAGCTCTCTTTGGCAGGAACAGCAAAGTCACTGTGTGGCATTGAAAACCATTACAAGGAGTGCCTTATCAGTACACTGTGCTGCTCTTTCATCGTGGAAGACTAAGTTGACCACTCCAGAGGAACATCACGCTGTGTATTGTGAGTGCTTCAGTGGTTTTGGTTTTGTTCAGCCAGCAGTCAAGAAATCATGTCAGATTCAGTCGGGGTGGCTAGAGGGAGTCGGGCAGGCATGTTTGGACATTTGTTTAGCCAAGTAGTGCCAATTTTCGCACTGGTCCTGTTGGAGTTACTGCCACAAATGACAGAAGCTTCGTCACCTCTGTAAATGTACAGATGTGTCAGGGAAGATTAGCTGCATTGGTTTTTTCTATAACTGATAGCTGCCAACATTCTTCATTGTACAGGAGTTTTGTTCCTCACTTATAGGTGTAAAGCCCTCTACAGAAAAAATGCTACACGTCTACTTACACAAGGCCCCAAGGCCTTACTTATAGGTTTTTTCGGCTTGTAATCATAAGCACCTCGTTTGGGTGAACATGAACATTTTAACCATGTACAGCAAAAAATTTGGGTGGCTAGTCATTTTGTCGTTATCATGTTTCTCGCAATATTCTTAAGCATGTTGTGCATTACGTTGTCAATCTGATTCATGTGCATAGAAGATGTTACGCAGTTTCAGGCTACTTCAAGCACCGTATTGTAGTATAAAAAGCCTGGAAGCAACCTATCAATAATTTTTTAACAGAGTTGTTTAATCTGATGCATGATACATCACTAAACTTTCGTGCGTATTCATCAATGTAAGCTCGTCTTAGTGTTATCCAAAATGAAGATGCGAGTCGACAGATGGAAGCATCTAGTGGGGTAATCAGGGTGAACAGTGGAAGTGCCTCAGACAGGCTGGCTGATGTTGCGATAGGAGGACCTATTTTTTAGAAATCACCTTGACATCCTCGGCGTGTTAGTTTAAATGGGGTTAGTGATGACATCGTCTTTTGGTGTAGGTGTGTGTGCCTGTTGGAAATGTTTGAAAAAAAAAGAAAACCCTATAACGCAGAAGAGTGTAGCCCTCACTTCCTTTCAAGTTATATTGCGATGATACAAAGTGTTTTCCTGTCGGAAGTTGAGAGTAAGAGAAGCAAAAAAAAGGTAAAAGAAAGAAAAGAGAAAAGAAGAAAGAAAAGGGGGATGCAAAGTAAAAGTAGTGTGCTATACTGCTCCCACTTTGCATCCGCCTTTTCTTCTTTTTTTCCTTCTTTTCTTTTTTTTCACTTTTTTTACATTTGCATTGTCCCATTTAGTGCATGAATCAATGACACATGGCTTTGCTATAGCAAACATGCCTATGTGGTGTTGGATTGAACAGTGCATTGTACTTCATTCAGTTCAATTACAGGCTGATCAGTCTTGTATTAAGTGCTTTCTCTCCATCACCACACATGATCAAATGAAAAGTTTGCACTTCACTCTTATTATACTGGTATATAGCTTGTGTCTTGGACTACTCAAAATGAATGTTATTTGCTGCTGTTTATGGTAATGAATTTATCCAACATAAAAATATCTTGCCTTGTGAACTTTGTCAGACCTGCCTTTCTTTTTTCTTTATGCAGGCGTTGTATGTAAGGCAGTAACAGAGAGGTGATAGCTTGAGCTTTTGAAGAATAAATACTGGCAGTGAGGCAATTCCACATAAAACATCCCAGCCATTTAGCCAACCATCCTAAATGTGTTTTGAAAAAAAAATATTGTGCTCGTTTACTGTATTGAAAACAGCAAAAGGCTAAAATATATCGCAGAGAACAAAATATTAGGCCACCTTGGTGCCTTCTAGACTTCCCAGGATGTTGTCTGGGTGTTGTTTAAAAAAAAGTATTTCAAAAATACTGCTTCTTCTACACCAAGTTTGGTCTAGGTATTAAGTAAAGGTGATTGTGTGTAGTGCATAAAGCTCAGTAACATTAGTGCAATTTTTTTGCCACATCAGAAGCAAGAAACAGTTCTCTTTATAAGGCAAGTTATGTGATTACACTTTTTGTTTTAAAGAAGAAAATACTTTTTGAAGTTTCCTAATGATGGCTGTATTCGCATTCGATATATGACAGCTGCCGTTCCAAAGTTCTCCATGGCCCTCAATAGGAGACTTCAAAAATCATTTTCCTCATTGAAACAAAAATTGAAATGATAACTCTTGCCATATAACAAGAACTGTTTATTTGCTTTCAACTTACACATAAAAGTAGTTTTCAATTGGCACTTAGTGCAAATTGCATCTCAATGTGGAAAAAATGATTATGTAGTGATATTTGTATTCTGGACCTAACATTATTTTTTTTCGTGAAATATACCTTCTGTGGAGTGAGTATTTATGGCTCAAATATTCATACAAAGTGCAGTATTGCCGTAGAAGAAATGCAAACGATAAACAGTTTGGCTGAGTTCTTCAAAGCCTATGTAGCGGAAAAATTGCACATTCGTTACTCGGCTTCAAATACTTTAAAGAAGCACCTTTACTTAATATGTAGATCAAATTTGATATGGCAAGAAAAAGCGGTAGTTTAAAATTTTTCTCACAAACAACAGCCCCCTTGACATTCTGCGAAATTCTGAAGGTATCCACGTGACCGCTACTTTTTTCTCTTCAAAATATTTGCAAATAATTGTTTTCAAAAGAGTAAATTACCATCATTTTTTAAACTATTTATCTGTGATGGTCGCCAGGCAGTATGGTATGAATGTTTGGTGTAGAATGGCCCAGTGGGAAAAACAACAAATGTCTTAGCATCCTCTGACGCTCCGGCAATTTCTAAAGCATTTTTTTGTTAGCAGCAATTCAATTGAGCCCTTGTCTTCATGCTTAGGCCCAGAAACAAAACACAAGTAACCAAAGTAGTCCTAAGAGTCATGCAGTCTCGCTGTTCCAAGACTTGTGGAGCCTCATTTAGTGCAAGCTTCACCATTTTTAAATATTAAGATTCAGCCAACAGGTTTTGGAGGCACAGTGCATTTTCAGCTCAATTGTTTCACACCAGTTACTTAGATAAAAAGCGGCAAGTAGAGGTAAAAATACTATCTAAAAGGCATTGTGAGTAATAACAAAAAGGTCTGCTTTCTTTTTTTGTGTGGTGCTTTGCCTGAACGCGGTGCTTTTGTGGTATAGTTCATTGTCTAGTGAACATAGGCCTTAAAAACTAACATTGGCCTTGTTGAGCTAGATTTTTTGGTTATAGTCATAGTAGCCATAATAAAAATTATGACTTCAAACTTGATTGTTCTTTTAAAGATTTTTTCTTGCATAATGATATTTTAGAGTCTTAGTCAATTTTGTTATAAGAAAACGTGATGTCATAATAGGGTCACTTTTTATAGTCGTTCAGTTCTACCTCACCTTTTACATTCCTAATAGAGCAGTTATTTTCAATATCGGTATTTTAAATGGAATGAGCATGCTCTATGTAGTAAGGTGTAAGCACTTACAGATAGCACATGCACCCAACTTCTATGTTGGCAGTTTATTTCTGTTATTCTTGATGGATATGGGGTGTTTCTTGTCCCAAAACCACTATATGATTATGAGAGACCCCGTAGTGGAGGGCTTTGGAAATTTTGACCACTTGGGGTTCTTTAAGGTGCACCCAGATCTGAGCACCCGTGCCTACAGCATTTCTGTCTCCATCGGAAATGCAGCAGCTGCAGCCGGGATTTCATACCGTGACCTGCGGGTCAGCAGCCGAATTTTCGTTACTCTTGCTCCCTTATTTCTGTGCAGTTCGGTTATAGTAGTCTGGCTAACACAGTTTTTTAACGGCACCTGCCTGATCTTGCTTGCTTTCATGGTGATTTTAACCTTCATAAGTTGCATAGTTTTACGTCTCAAAATTGTTCAAGATGCCAATTTTGTGCCCAAACTGTATAGTTTAGAGGCAGCAAATGTATATGTACGCACTAATAAATGTACACTGACAGCTTTCACTGGTAGTTCTAAAGTTTTAGTGTGCAGGAAGCATTTAAATCATAATTTTATAAGCACATATCAATAGAATATCTCTACCATTGAAAATTTACCAACCTAGTTATTTTCACTGTGATAAGCATGCTGTTTTCTTTCATGTGGCAGAACTAATTTATACATTTCTTCTATTATATACATATGCATAACATGAAGGATTGTCTGCTTTACATTTTCAGTTTCATTCTGTGTGTTATATTTCTTGTGCATGTGAACTAAGGTGCTAACTTGTGTGTCTGACATTATTTGTGCCAATTATTTACATTTTCAGGTGCCTATGAAGGACACATAAGTTCTATGGCAGTGACCTCCCAAATCTACAGTGGTGCCGGAGCCTCAAACAGCATTTCATCGATCTCCACAAGGCATTCATGAGATAAACACAGCGCCAAACTTTCACAGTGATATTGCCACATTGAATATGAAGCTCGAAGAGAACAACGAAGAACACGCGCAGCGAGTGAAGAAGACGAGGTTCTCCTCTGATCAGTTTACCAAACAAACAATCAGTTTACCAGTATTCTAATACTATTAAAGTGAGTTCCCTGGATTCGACTGCTGCTGTTTTTGCATTGTGACACTGGTGGAGGTGCGGGGTACATGTTCGGGACGCCTGACAACAGCCCCGCATCTGGTCAAGAAAGACTTCCGCGCATCGACACCCCCGTTCACCGCAGCACCCGGCGCCTGTTAGGCCTCAGCCCGGAGTTTGGTCTATTGCCGGAAAGCGTGACTGTGCCAGAAAGCATGACGGCGCCTGGAAGCACTGGCCCCAACATGTCCAGCCCAAGCACGACACAGGTGACTGTTTTGAACCCTCGACTTCCGGTAGACTTCCACGGAAACGCATATGAGGATGCACATGACTGGCTCGAGGAATTCGAGCACACAGCGAATGTTAACGGTTGGAACACCACACAGAAATTGGGCTACGTTTATTTTCCGCTTCAAGACGGAGCCCGAACGTGGTTCACGAATCGCGTGTGGTCGTCTTGGGACGAGTTCCGGCAGAAGTTTCTCGACACGTTCGCGAGCACTGAAAGACGAGAAATTGCACAGCGTCTCCTCGAGTCACGGATTCAGAAACCAAATGAATCCGTTACGATGTTTGTTGAGGACATGGCGCGGCTATTTCGTCGAGCAGATCCTAATATGCCCGAAGCCAAAAAGGTTAGCCACCTCATGCGGGGCATTAAGGAGCAGCTGTTCGCTGGCCTCGTACGAAACCCGCCTACAAGTGTGGATGAATTCTCCAAGGAGGCGACATCTATCGAACGCGCACTGCATCTACGTTATCGCCAGTATGACCGCCCAACCCACAGTGCACCGATCAGCGTGGCAGCCTCTACCACAGCAACAACACCCGACGAAGGTTCTTTGCGCCAACTAATACGAGAAATCGTACAAGAAGAGGTCAAGAAACTCGTCGCCAAGCCGAATGACTGCGCGATCGCCTCAGTAACGGAAGTTGTACGCCAGGAGATCAGGCAAGCGCTCTCGCTTCCTGAGCCGAACACGAGCACTCCCAGGGCTAGCTATGCAGACGTAGTCCGCCGACAGCCAGCGAACGTGCCGACACCACATCAGTACCACCAGCAACATCCGCCGACAGCGCCTTGGTACTACAGAGAAACTTCGATGCCGAGGCGGCCACCACTTCGCAAAACTGACATCTGGCGTACCCCTGATCACAGGCCCCTGTGCTTTCACTGTGGGGAAGCAGGCCACATCGTTCGGTATTGCCCGTATCGCGCCGCAGGGTACCAAGGGTTTCCTTCTACGGTTCCTCGGCGCCATTTCAACGGAACATCTGACGTCGACACCAGTGTCATGACCCCGCGGGATGCTCCTCCTGGGTTTCGGTCACGCTCACCCTCTCCTGGGCGTTATTCTCCATCCTCTAGACGGAGCACCACTGACATTCCAAGAAGAAGATCTCCTAGTCCACGGCGGGGAAACTAAAAGCAGCGACCTCAGGGGGGAAGGTTGCGAATCGTCGAAGTGCTGAAAATCCCCCATTACTGCCGAGCGAAGAGAGACACATTTTCAATGAATCGACGAAAGATGGGGTTGTTACTGCCGAAGTTGCAATTACGATTGACGGACATGACGTCATGGCATTGGTCGACACTGGCGCGGACTTCTCAATAATGAGTGAGAGTCTGGCAGACATGCTCAGGAAGGTTAGAATGGAATGGACAGGACCGCAGATTAGAGGAGCTGGAGGGCAGCTACTCACACCTACCGGAAAGTGCACCGCAAGAATGAAGATAGGGGACGCATCCTTCGTCGCAACTTTTGTTATCCTTTCTGAGTGTTGCAAGCAGGCAATCTTGGGGATGGATTTCTTGCGTGAATATGGTGCCATCATCAATATTCCGGACGGTGTACTGACCTTTTCAGCGGATCAAAGCGCAGTGCTACACCGAAAATCCCTACGAGTCATTGACGATGTGACCGTACCTCCGTTATCGTGCCGCCTTGTTTCAGTCACGTGCAGCGAGCAGAATAGTGGAGAAGGAATCGCTGAACAAGTATTGACGCTCCTACTCTCTCGCGGTGTTGCAATTGCCAGAAGTATCGTCAACGTTGTGTGCGGTGAAGCAGAGGTTCTGTTAACGAATTTTACCAACGAGCGACGACACATTACACAAGGCACTACAGTTGCCTACTTCGACGAGATCACTGAAATCCGCGAGTGTTGTGTAGTACAACAGGACGAGCCGCAAGCCACATCAGCCCCACCACCTATTGACGTAAGCTCGGATTTGTCACCAGCGCAGAGACAGCGTCTAGTAGATCTTCTTCACCAGTTCAAAGACTGTTTTTCATCGACCTCGAGGGTCAGTCAAACGCCACTGACGAAGCATCGGATAATAACGGAGGAGACGGCAAGGCCAATACGACAGAACCCATACCGCGTAGCACCGAAAGAGCGTGAAGCAATCCAGGAACAAGTGAAGAAAATGCTCGATGATGACGTCATCCAGCCGTCAAGAAGTCCTTGGGCATCGCCGGTAGTGCTGGTTAAAAAGAAAGACGGAAGCTTGCGATTTTGTGTCGACTACCGCAAGCTGAACCGTGTGACAAAGAAAGACGTGTACCCATTACCGCGCATTGATGATTCACTCGACAGGCTGAGGTATGCACGCTACTTTTCGTCAATGGACCTCAAAAGTGGGTATTGGCAAATTGAGGTTGACGAGCGAGATAGAGAAAAAACGGCTTTTGTAACGCCTGACGGGCTTTATGAATTTAAAGTCTTGCCATTCGGATTGTGCTCAGCCCCCGCAACATTTCAGAGACTGATGGATACCGTTCTGTCAGGCCTTAAGTGGCAGACATGTCTGGTCTATCTGGACGACGTCATTGTTTTTTTCAAAAACATTTGAGGAACACCTGAGCAGGCTGCTATCGGTATTCAGGGCAATAAGGTCTGCCGGCCTGACATTGAAACCCGAGAAGTGTCATTTCGGTTTCAAGGAGCTTCAATTTTTAGGCCATGTGGTGAGCCATGAAGGTGTTCGACCTGATCCCGATAAGATTGCGGCCGTCAGAAAATTTCCGGTACCAAAAGACAAGAAAGCAGTCAGGCGTTTCCTTGGCCTATGCGCATACTACCGAAGGTTTATTGCCAATTTCTCCCACATAGCCTCGCCGTTAACACGACTCACAAGAGAAGACGTTTCGTTCACATGGGGCGACGATCAACAGGTGGCATTTGAGGATCTCCGACAACGCCTGCAGACTCCACCTGTGCTTGCTCACTTTGATGAAGATGCTCCTACCATGGTCCATACAGATGCCAGCAACGTGGGTTTAGGCGCTGTACTCGTCCAGTGGCAAGACTCAGCCGAGCGTGCGATCGCATATGCTAGTAGGACGCTTTCCCGCGCCGAGTCCAACTACTCCACAACGGAAAAAGAGTGTCTTGCTGTCGTATGGGCGGTTATGAAGTTTCGTCCGTACCTCTATGGTCGTTCCTTCCACGTAGTCAGCGACCATCATTCCCTCTGCTGGCTGACCAACTTGAAAGACCCGTCAGGTCGGCTTGCACGGTGGAGCTTACGCCTCCAAGAGTTTGATATGACGGTCGTGTATAAGTCCGGACGGCAGCACGCCGACGCCGATTGCTTATCAAGGTCACCGATAAAGCACTACGATGACACAGAAGATGACAGCATGGCGTTTGTAGGAGTCGTTGACACCACTACGATTTCGTGCAAGCAGAAAGAAGACAGTGAGTTGCTTCCTCTTATTGAATTTTTGAATGGCCGGACAACAACCGTCCCTAGAAGATTTGCAAGGAGCCTGCCGTCATTCTGCTTACGTAGTGGTGTTCTCTATAAGAAGAACTTTTCTCCCAGAGGAAGCACCCACCTACTTGTCGTTCCGACGTCACTTCGTGAGGAGATACTTTGTGCTTGCCACGATGAGCCAACGTCTGGTCGTCTCGGATACACACGCACATTGGCCAGAATCCAACAGAAATACTACTGGCCAAGACTTCCAGCTATTGTGAAGCATTACGTGCACACGTGCCTCGATTGCCAACGACGAAAATCGCCACCGTTAAAACCAGCTGGGCTATTACAACCAATTCAAGTGCCCACGGTACCTTTTGCCCAAATTGGAATGGATCTCCTTGGACCATATCCGACTTCCCATGCTGGCAACAAGTGGGTAATAGTCGCCACTGATTATCTTACGCGCTACGCCGAAACAAAGGCTTTGTCAAGTGGCACCGCCGTTGAAACCGCACGATTCTTCGTAGAAAATATCGTCCTGAGGCACGGTGCTCCAACAATCATAATAACGGATCGAGGTGCCGCTTTCACGGCCGCGCTCCTGAAGACAGTGCTTGAGCTCAGTGGAACCGCCCATCGGAAAACCACTTCCTATCATCCACAAACCAACGGCTTAACAGAACGCCTCAACAAGACTATTGCCGACATGTTGAGTATGTACGTTGACGTGGATCACAAGAACTGGGACGACATTCTACCGTACATCACGTTCGCCTATAATACAGCGCAGCAAGAAACTACACGAAGAACACCGTTCAGTCTCCTTCATGGCCGTGAAGTGACGACGATGCTTGACGCCATGTTACTGCACGACTGCAATGACATCGATTTGGACGCTGCATCTTTTATCCAACGAGCAGAAGAAGCGAGGCAGCTTGCGCGCGTCCGAATCACCCAGCAGCAAAATTATGACGCCCAACGTTATAATCTGCGACACCGACATGTCGTCTATCGGGCCGGCGACAAAGTCTGGGTATGGAGTCCTATCCGCCGCCGGGGACTGTCTGAAAAATTGCTGAAGAAGTATTTTGGCCCTTACACAGTTTTACAACGCCTGAGCGACGTTAATTACGTGGTCGTTCCTGACAACCCCTCGACAACTCGCCAGCAAAAACCAGAAATCGTGCACGTTGTGCGCATGAAGCCCTACTTTTCGGACTGATTTATATCATACATCTACTACACCGTCTTTTGTAGAAGAGCATCGGGACGCTGCTCTCTGGAGGGGGGCAAATGCCACATTGAATATGAAGCTCGAAGAGAACAACGAAGAACACGCGCAGCGAGTGAAGAAGACGAGGTTCTCCTCTGATCAGTTTACCAAACAAACAATCAGTTTACCAGTATTCTAATACTATTAAAGTGAGTTCCCTGGATTCGACTGCTGCTGTTTTTGCATTGTGACAATATGATCATAATTTATGTTTAAACTTTCGTTCCAAAATTGCTGTTACATTGTGTTTTGTGCCACCGTCCTGTAGCTTAGATGGAGCTCGTGAAATTACGGTGCAGTGACCTCATTTGCATACCATCAACACTGCAATGTCGCTATTCACAGCTGGAGCATACAGACAAAAAAAATATATTGATTGTAGCAGGGCTGATGTGTATATTAATGCTTCTCTATTGCAAATAATAACTTTATAAGTTTTTGAAGTCTTGCATAGAACACTGCATTAATGTGTTGCAATGTAACCACCATTTATGATCACTAGCATGTTAATTTAGTAGCTTTGTATCGTATTTTATTTAAAAGCTAATTTTGCTTCCGCATCACGACAATTAGAAAAATGCCGATGACTCAATCCCTCATCATGCATCTTTAAGAAATATTGTGATTTGTACACAGTATTGCATGTACTCAACATGTGGACGTCCATTCGATTTATGCATTATTTTGCTTTACACTAGATTCGGACGGTCATTTCATTTCTGCATAATTAATACGGCTTTCCTTATGTGTGGACCTTTCCACATCCTGGGCTTTCCATATCTGCGGAACTTTTCGTATCATACGTCTTTCCGTAGTCCGATAATGGCGTATGTGCGAAGCCGCACATACGAAAATTTTCAGTAGGGGGTCGGGTGCAAGCCCAAAGAGGGCATCCTCACCCTTTTCTGCGGATCGCTGGTGTCCCCTCCACGAACCTATTCAGGGCAGCTTAAAATCGCGAATTATGCGTGACAGCACTGTTCAGCTTGTAGGACGTGCACGTTGTGGCGCCGGGCGTTCTGAAAATCCGCCAAGACCTTGACCACCGCGTGTGCGATTGAAGTGAGGGACAACTATAGGCTGGAGAGTCGGACAAAGGAAATTTTCTTAGAAGCATGTTTCTTTGCTTATTTTTGGTTTTAAAGTAGTAATCCTTTGTCATTTCCCCAGCTAGTTCGTGTAGCGGCAGTTTTTCCCTTCAATTTTTAAAAAGCATTGTAAGTGTTTTAGTTGAGTTACAGGGAAATGGCCTACGATGAAGTGTGCGATTGGTATGCTACCGTTCTTTGAATGAGAGTATGATGTCGCGCTAGGGCGCACAGCATAGTCCTGTGCATCCTTTAAAAACTTGGGCTGGCATGAGGCTACAATGATTTAACGAGCGTGCTAGTATGCGAGGGTTATTTCTTTTCGTTATTTTAGACAGCATTCAGAGTTCAAGGTGATCTTTTGAAAAAAGTGTTATGCTCTACCGAACATTGAGGCTAGAAGTACATTTCACGGATCTATAAAAACGCAGTTCGATCTGATGTGAGAGAGTTTGGTTGGCGTCAGGGTGTCATAAAAGTAGGTACTCTCGACTACGCCTTGCAAGTATGTTCTTAGAGAATGAGGAATGCACACAATTACCTTTTGTAGGTTCACGCTGCAGTTGTGTGGAATTTAGGTAGTTGTATCTTATGAAGTTAGTCATGAAATTAACAGAGTATGTTACAACATAGTGCGGATGGTAGGAAGCTAGTTTCGAAAGCGTGTAATCATGGTTATGTGGGGCCAAATTGTATTTGCCTTTGTGTGCTTTTCTCACAAGGCAATTTGTTTCATCTTTGGTAAGAATCTCCACATCCATGATTGTTGTAACTTTGCAGCACCGAATTGCATAAAAATGTTAGCGTACAGGTTCCTTTTTGTGTTGAGAAGCCTGGAGGGTTTTAAGCGGGTCCCATGTGCTTGACTTCAGCGTGGTATTGTGTTGTGTGGTTCGCCTTGCTGTTGTCGATCATTGTGAGCTGGTTTGGGAGTTGGTTACGAGTTTGCAGCTAGATGGTAGAGGCCAGGCCTTCGTCCTCGTCATCAGCCATTCTCTTCGTGCCCAGCGGTTGGGAGCGCTGGCCAGCCGAGATTTTCCGGGCGGCGGAGGAGCTATTACGTTTGGCCTGGCGATTTGTGACCATTATGCATAAGCCGGTCTATTGGGGAGGCTCTCAGCCACTTCGGTGCCCACTCTGCCAGACGCTGTTGAAGATTTCTGCAATTACCCAGACCATGCGGCAAGCAAAAGCGAGTTTCCGACTTTCAAATGCGGACCCTTTCGTCGTACCTTCAAACAGCAGCGGTGCCTGAAGACCTCGGGGACTCGTCTGGTGACGGGGAAGCTGACTGACCGGTGCCAGAGCTGACAGGAGAGCGGCGCTCCTTTTAATCCTCAATCAAGTAGACGACCGGCCGGCTGCCTATGCCCGCCAGGCATTGTTCCTGCTAGCCGGAGGATGAGACGTCGTGTCGCCACGACGCTGTTAACCGTTCGAGAGAGGACAACAAAGACAGCGTCTTCCTGGAAGAGACCGTGGGGGCCACCGCAAATCACCCCGCTAATTGGGCGAGCTGCGCGGCAGACCCTTTGATGTATGCTGTCAGGATCGTGGGACCTCTCTACTAGCGGCACACACACGATGAGAAAGAGCCCCACTGGCGCCACCTTGCAGTGCAGTGATCACGACTCAATATTGGACGTTCACGTGGACCGTGCATGCTCACCCCCCTTACCAGTTGTGTGTGTGTGATTGGTGTTCTACTCGGAGAGGAGGAGCCCGACAAGGCTTAAAACGATGCCGCAAAGTGCTGGACGTGGCTCTGAACTATATAACGGTTCAACCACCACGCTCGTGGGTTGTGAAACCCCTAACCTTTCTTTGCTGTAAATATGTGTAAATAGTGCGACAAACCAGTTTGTTTTCATATCCTCTTCTTGTCAGCATTCGTTTCCTCCACCCGGTTACACCACGCTACCACAAGAGACCGGGTAGACCCCCATTTGTAACAACTGGTGGCAGCGGTGGGATGCCATCATCAGCAACTTTGTTCTTCGACCCATAACAGCTGGATGGCAGCGGTGGGATGCTATCAGCAACCTCCTCTTTCAACCATAACGTATACGGTGCATACTTCCTTAGTGACTCAGCAGCATAAATCAACAAAGCTAAGCTGTACTGGTAAATCTACTGACATAGAGCATGTCCCAGCTATCCTGGGCTAAAATAATTAAATAAGAGAAAGACCAATGATGTACAGGGATTTAACTAGTGGCATTTTGTTAGTGGTGACCTCTGGCATAATTTTAAAATTTTTGGTTGTGAAACCTTAGTTATTTAGAGAAAAATATTGCCTAAACAATGCGTTTATAAGCTGGGCAAAATGCAGCATTCTAAATGTTGTGACATTTTGTTTGGATTGAATTTGAAGATGTCATGCTACATAAATTGTAGCTCGTGACATCATTTCTAACAGTTTTGTGCGATTTTGTAGCCAAAAATCTAAAAACAAAAAATGCACGTGACAACAGAATGTGCTTTCTTTCAGCAAAAATTTCAAAGAATCTTACGAGGAAAGATGTCGCAAGCCGGAAATTCTTTATTGTCATGTTTTCAAATGGAAAGGGGAAATTTTTTCATTTATATCAGTCATCAATGACATATGCAAATAAATTTTACTCGTTAACCAAGTAGTGGCAACCAAAAAATTTACCAGTGTGTGAAAGACAACTATTAACAAATTGCCAGTGGTTTTGAAAGACAGGGATGGATGGAATGCCTGTCTTCTTCCTCTACGTTTCATCACAGACTGAATCCTAAAGATCATATTAGACACACAATGCGAGGCCATCTTCGTCTTCAATTTGAACATCGTCCCAACCGCGACTAAGAAGAAAAAAAGATAGTATGACTCACAAGAGAAAAAAATCTGATGACACAATACAACACAACGGTGGTCACATCATCTCGCTTCTTGTTTAACATGACAGCATTAAAGAATCTGTATCGCAGACATTTTGGTGCCATGAGTGAAAAATTCAGAGAATAAAAGTCATGCCTCTGAACCAGTGTCGAATCCAGGCCTTCGGTGTGAAAGTAGAGCTGTGCCACTCACTGCATGCAACCTTTTGAAAAAAAAAACAATGCAGGTGTCACGTCGCATTAAAACAGGTAAAATTGCATGGGAGAAGCGTGAAATTATAGCAGGCATCGCATTATCCTAATTGCGCATATAGGTGGTTCAGGACTTGCCCATTACAAACTGCTCAGGTAGAATTATCATCAGCATGTTGTAGGCCCGTGTGCTCAGATTTGGGTGCACGTTAAAGAACCCCAGGTGGTCTAAATTTCCGGAGCCCTCCACTACGGCGTCTCTCATAATCATAGAGTGGTTTTGGGACGTTAAACCCCACATATCAATCAATCAATCAATCAGAATTATCAGCTTCAGCATGATGAAGGTGTGTAGATGAGTAAGTGACTGTGATGCTTTACAAACATGCCGCAGGCAATTTGATGATTTGTAAACTTTAGCTTGACCCAAGTTAGGTAAGACACACTAGTGTGTTCATGTTTTTAAACAAACTAATTAAAAAATTTAATTCACTACTAGTTAGTCGGTTAGCAAAAGTAAGTAGTGCCGAAGTGCTCATTCAGTTTTGAGGCTACTTATCTGGCTAGAGTATGGGCTCTACAATTGAGTTTTCCTTTACCTGATATCACAGAGGCTCACTGGGTATACCAGTCACAAAGTCTTATATAGGCTAAATTACAAAAATGACTACAGCGGATATAGTGCAAACACGGTCAGACACGATAGTGTTCAAATGGCTATTTACATTCTGGTGAATGACTGTGTAGGCAATGCATAGACTTCTGAGCGGATGTATACACTATAAGAGTGCACGCTGAAACTGCTTTCTAGTGGCATTCTGTCTGCTGTCGAGATAACTGCTGCCATCAAAGCGCGGCCATAGCAGGGCTCACAAGAGCAGTCAGGTCACCACTTGACGGCACACCGGGCAATTTTGGACTCTTGTTTATCAGTTTTTTTCTCATGAACTTAGCGTCTTCATTGCATAGGCCACAACTACATTATTATCACTACACACGACCTTGGTCCATAAAATTTTGCACCAGGCTATGCCTGTTCATACATGCACACACAAGTAGACTGGTTTAAGAACACTAAACAGAGAAAGAAAATTATTTCGTGGTACTTTTTGTACTTGCACAGTAATGAAAATGAGCCAATTTTTGACTATGTCGAATAATACACAGTAATTGCTTCATAAATAACTTGTCGACACACTGGACAGTTCTCCTGCTCCTGCTGAAACAGTACCTCAATGCATTGGCTACACAGGGCAAAATGACGACAAGGCATAAGAAGAACGGTACGTGGGTGGTTTACGCAGACGACACAGAGGCGTTTCGCCCGTTCTTGTTCAAGCTCTTGTTTAAGGCGAATCAAACTCTCCCTGTGAACTGTGGTGCTTCTTCTCAACATCATGGTAAACGGAGGAATCGGTGGTTTTCGCGTCCTATTGCGCTGCGACCGCTGCTGTGGCTTCCGAATTCTCATGGCGTTGAGAAGGGGCGAGAAAATGAACCACACAGTTTGATGAGCCCTTGCACCAACAGCAGTCTTCACGATGACCGCAATCAGCAGCAGGTTCCCGGTGAAAGAGACGCCGTACAGCGCATAGTGCCCAACTGGAAATGCTGTGTATGGTAGCATCTGAAGCAGCAGCACTGATGACTTCAGCAGAAGCGCCAGGAAGCTGTGGCACAAGGACAAAAAGTCTTGACAATGCAATCTGCACTACCTTGAACTAAGGCATCAGTTACACTTACGATTGAACAGACAAAGAAGGCGATGTCCTGGCAACAGTAGGTGAGCTCCACGTAAGCGCTGCACAAGCAGTTGTCGAGGCAACAGTTGTCGCGACGCAGACGCCGTTGTGTGCAGAGACACAGACGCGTCGAGACGAAACGCGACTCAGAGTTCGAGACGCAGACGCCGTTGTGTGCAGAGACGCAGACGCGTCGAGACGAGACTCGGTTGTCGAGACACAGACGCCGATGATTATGTGTCCAAGACATTCGTTGACTTGCAGAAGCCCATAAAGAATAGCAATGCAGCCATCAACCAAATTTCTGAATGTCCATGGTACAGTCTCTAAGACATCCATAGCAGCCTTTTCAGGAATAAGTAATCACGTACGGCAGTGGCTGAGAATCGGACGCAGTCGTTCTTATTCACCTTTTGACCGTGGCGCATACCCACTATGGTGGATTGGCCAAGAATCGAGTGGTTTTAAAAATTATTGTTCAGATTTAGAATAATGGAGATAGAATATAATAGATATAATATATGAGATATAATATATGAGAAATAATATAATAGTTATAATATAATAGTCACCACTCCAACGTTCGAAAATTACCCCACGAGCCCAACGAGCAGTGTTGCCAGGTCAGACGCGGCGCGTAGCCACACAGAACACCTACACACTACCATGCAATGATCATTGCAACAACTTTTACTGTGAAGTGCTGATGTGCATGCACAATATGTAAGCCGATATATGTGACATCGCATACTTTCAGATCAACCGCAGCACAAATTAAAAAGTGCCTATAGACCTGCAGTTCCCGAGAATCTGTTTCTCTCAGAAAGGTGTGTTTAAAGTTTCTCACCAATACATAAAGCACTGAAAACCTTTGTACTTTCTCTCCAAAGTTTATTTATTGATATGTTGGGTTTCACGCCCGAAAACCACCATATGATTATGAGAGACGCCGTAGTGGAGGGCTCCAAAAATTTTGACCACCTGGAGTTCTTTAACGTGCACCCAAATTTAAGCACACGGGGCTACAACATTTCCGCCTCCATCGAAAATCTAGCCCGATTCAGCCAACAAAGTTTTCTGTAAATGTTTGTTGCAGCTACAGAAACACGGCTCGCCGTGGGTTGTCCCTTTCAACCTAGAAATATGTTACGTAATATGTAGATTACCACTGCAACAGAAACAAGTTGTGCAAAATAATTAGCGGCGTTTGTGTTGACGCGTAAACGAAGTCTGAACAACATAGCTTCAAGGCATATAGGTGATAATTCACAGAATAATATATTATGAATCGCTGCAGAGCCACAACTGTAGTTGATAACAACCGAGTTCATGGTATAATTTTTAATTTTGCTTTTGCTGCAACGGCTGGGCATGCTCATTTTTAGGCCTTCGACCTCCATGGCCGTACCAGACTCTTCAAAAAACTTCTACTAAATTGATTCAGACTACAGGTTTTCCCGCTCAATTTCATCCAAGCACCAGCCAAATTAATCTAGGCGCCAGTCAATTTAATCCGGCCGCCACTGAAATTAATCCAGGTGCCATTCATTTTAATCCAAGGGCCACTGAAATTAATCTAACCACCAGCCGATTTACTCCGGACACCAGTGAATTTAATCTTGATGACATTGTGACTTTAAAACGACCCAGAATTTTCGGGAATGTGTGTAGTGAATGGCTTTGGAGTGAATTTAACAGTGAAAACCCATGAATGAGTCACTAGTGACACAATGTGACTCGCGCGACTTTGTCACGCCTATCACACGCGTAAGCACCATTCACACCTTCGACATGCATATCAAAGGCAATGCCGTCCACACAGTAATAACTTGATACTTATTAACCAGGCCAATGATCTCATCACGAGTGACTTAGGTGACGTCCTCACGCATATCACCCACGCACACACTGTCTTAACCTTCCGTCATGCATATCAAATGAAACGTCTTTGAAAGGGCGGGATCTTGATACCTAAAACTCGGCCAAGTCACCGGATCACCAATGACTCAGGGGACGTCATCACAAATATCACCCGCGCCCCGCCGTGGTGGTCTAGTGGCTAAGGTACTCGGCTGCTGACCCGCAGGTCGCGGGTTCGAATCCCAGCTGCGGCGGCTGCATTTCCGATGGAGGCGGGAATGTTGTAGGCCAGTGTGCTCAGATTTGGGTGCACGTTAAAGAACCGCAGGTGGTCGAAATTTCCGGAGCCCTCCACAACGGCGTCTCTCATAATCATATGATGGTTTTGGGACGTTAACCCCCACATATCAATCAAATCAACAAATATCCCCCGCGCATGTTATTTACTCGCCTGCCGGCATGCATGCCAAACGAAACGTCTTTGAGAGCAATAACGTGGTACCTATGACTCGGCCAACTGACTTGATCACTTGTGATTTAGGTGACGTCATCACGCCTATCACCCACGCACGCAATGTCTAACAAGCCATCATGTATACCAAACGAAACGTCTTCGAGAGGCTAATAAATTGAACGCTGTCAATCGGCCTAGTGACGTCATCACTAGTGACTCGTCTGATGTCATCGCGTCTCACACCCACGCACGCAGTGTGTAACCTGAGTTCACATATATCAAACGAAACGTCTTTGAGAGAGTAATAACTTGAACGCTGTCACTAGGCCCAGTGACGTCATCACCAGTAACTCGCGTGGTGTCATCTCACCTAAAAATCACGCAAGCACTCTCTAATGTGCCTTCATGCATATCAAACAAAACGTCTTTGAAAGAGTAATAACTTGAACGATGTTACTAGGCCTAGTGACGTCATCACTAGTGACTCACGTGACGTCATCACGCCTATAATGCACACGCAGAGTCCAAACCTGTCTTCATACATATCAAACGAAACGTCTTTGAGAAAGTAATAACTTGAACGCTGTCACTAGGCTCAGTGACGTCATCACCAGTGACTCGTGTGGCGTCATCTCACCTAAAAATCATGCAAGCACTCTCTAATGTGCCTTCATGCATATCAAACAAAACGTCTTTGAAAGAGTAATAACTTGAACGATGTTACTAGGCCTAGTGACGTCTTCACTAGTGACTCACGTGACGTCATTACGCCTATCACACGCGCACATAGTGTCCTAACCTGTCTTCATGCATGTCAAAAAAAAACATCTTAGAGAGAGTAATAACTTGAACGCTGCCATTGGGCCTAGTGACGTCATCACTAGTGACTCACGTGACGTCATCACGCCTATCACACACGCACGTGGTGTCCTAACCTGCGTTCATGCATATCAAACGAAATGTCTTTGAGAGAGTAATAACTTGAACGCTGTCACTAGGCCTAGTGACGTCATCACTAGTGACTCAAGTGACGTAGTCACGCCTATCACACACGCACGTGGTGTCCTAACTTGTCTTCATGCATATCAAACGAAACGTCTTTGAGAGAGTAATAACTTGAACGTTGTCACAAGGTCCAGTGACGTCATCACTAGTGACTAGCGTGACGTCATTTCACCTAAGACTCACGCAAGCACTCTCTAATGTGCCTTCATGCATGTCAAACAAAACGTCTTTGAGAGGGTAATAAGTTGAACGCTGTCACTAGGCCCAGTGACGTCATCACTAGTGACTGGCGTGGCGTCATCTCACCTAAAAATCACGCAAGCACTCTCTAATGTGCCTTCATGCACATCAAACAAAACGTCTTTGAAAGAGTCATAAGTTGAACGATGTTACTAGGCCTAGTGACGTCATCACTAGTGACTCACGTGACGTCATTACGCCCATCACACACGCACGTGATGTCCTACCCTGTCTTCATGCATGTCAACCAAAACGTCTTTGAGAGAGTAATAACTTGAACGCTGTCATTAGGCCTAGTGACGTCATCACTAGTGACTCACGTGACGTCATCACGCCTATCACACACGCACGTGGTGTCCTAACCTGTCTTCACGCATATCAAAC
This sequence comes from Rhipicephalus annulatus, assembly GCA_013436015.1. Lineage (NCBI taxonomy): Eukaryota > Metazoa > Arthropoda > Arachnida > Ixodida > Ixodidae > Rhipicephalus > Rhipicephalus annulatus. Next base: position 18,216 of record WOVY01013177.1, on the reverse strand, counting down.
GAAATGTCTTTGAGAGAGTAATAACTTGAACGCTGTCACTAGGCCTGGTGACGTCATCACTAGTGACTCAAGTGACGTCATCATGCCTATCACACACGCACGCGGTGTCCTAACCTGTCTTCATAAATATTGCTACGGGGTACCACAAATGAACATTGTAGAAAAAAGGACGATGTTTAGGGTGAGCTCGCGCAGACCGGGCTCCATATTGTATGCCTGCCTGTTTACCAAAAGTAAAGGCATTTTTCAGACGCCTTCTCCCCGTAACATTTTGGTGGAGAGTGCGGGTATTCCCACAGTCAACACCACGACGATTCTACGCAGCGGACGTTCCTCGGCTGCCTGTGCGATGCCTGATCAAGACGAACACGAGGATTCTTCGGAGACTACCCCAACCGTGCTTCGTCCAACTACGCAGCAACCAACAGCAACGCATCCTGCTGCTACTAACCGCACCGTCGTCCTGACTCAACCGCGTGACCCAGGCACATTTTCGGGTGACAGTACTGACGTGGAGGAATGGCTTCAGCTGTACGAAAGGGTGAGCGCTCTTTACAACTGGGATCCGACGCTCATGTTGGCATATATTATTTTTTACCTTAATGGTACAGCTAAAGTTTGGTTTTCCAACCACGAGGAAGATATCACGAGTTGGGACATCTGTAAGAAGAAACTCATCGATCTCTTCGGCAAGCCCACCGGGCGTCGTCGTGCTGTGCCGAAAGAACTAGCGTCCCGACTCCAGTCCGGCACCGAGTCGTACGTCAGATACATACAACACGTGCTCGCCCTCTGCTGGAAGGTTGATGACAAGATGCCAGAATCTGAAAAGGTCGCGCACATCCCCAAAGAAATCGCCGATGACGCCTTTAATTTCCCCGTATTTTGAAACTCATCTACCGTAGACGACGTTATTACTGAATGCCGACGCTTCGAAGACGCGAAAAGTCGCCGTATCACTCCACACTTTTCGCGTCTTCCCAACACGGCTGCAACATCAACCTGCGAGGACGCCCGTTTGGCACCAGCCCCTGCTGCTTCCGACAATATCGTGCGCATCGTGCGCCACGAAATCGAGGCAGCATCTCCCCTGTCTGACCAAGTCCAGGCCCCTGACGATTCTCGCGCCACGATTTCTTTAATCAAGAGTTTCGTACGCCAAGAACTGGCCAACGCCGGACTTCAGACGCTATGCCCTGTTAACCGACCTGACTACCGACTGCCCAGTACACCTAATATGTCCCGCGGACCGAACAACCGCCCACGTTACCGGAACCCGGCAGAATGGTGAACTTCCGATGACAGGCCGATCTGCTTCAACTGTGGACGAGTGGGCCATATTTTGCGTCATTGCCGCGCTTCCTGGGGTTGGCAGTCATGGTTGCATTATGCCAATACCCGACGCCCACCTTCTGGCTCTCGGATGCCGATCTACACGGCACAAGATGATGTTTCGCCATCCAGGCCCGCCCAACCAAGCCGCTCCCCGTCGCCCTCTGGATGCATGTCCCGCTCAACTAACCGACGTCGCTCCCCCTCACCCTCCTACCACCAGTCCTCGGAAAACTGACAGGCGCAGCTCCTAGAGGTGAGCCTGCTTCGACAACCCGACCCAAAATTCCTCTACACACGATACCCGGACACAACAACTTGATTAAAGTAAATGTTGACGGTACTTCTGTGGCAGCACTCGTTGACACCGGCACTCACATATCAGTCATGAATTCCAGCCTTTGTGCTCGACTCAAGAAAGTGCTCACTCCTGCTCCGATCACTCTTCTCCGAGTAGCTGATGGTGCAACACCAGCGGTCACTGGGATGTGTGCTGCCCATGTCACTGTTGCTGGACGTCATACCACTGTTCTTTTTTACGTACTGGACCACTGCCCACATGACATCATATTGGGACTCGATTTTCTGTCGGAGCATTCCGCCCTAATTGACTGTTCTGCTGGTGTTGTTCAGCTTGTCCTACCACACGCCATTGACCCTCCTGATCCTGCGCCGCCAAAGCTAAGCTCCGCCGACTTTGTTCGCCTATCTTGTCGAGCTGTGACGTATATCGACGTCTTTCTGATCCAAATGTAGCTGACGGCGATTATGTTATTTTGCCTAATCTCACAGTACTCTGTTCACTCAATGTTGCGTTCCCCCACACCATCATCACAATGGAGAACAACGTGGCATGTCTCCCTATTGTGAACTTTGGACTTTGCTCTGAAGTGCTGCCACGAGGAATATCTCTTGCAACCCTTGCCCCGGCCGGCGACTACCACATATCGGCCTTAACAGAGGATACACCGTCATCTGCACGTATTCAGTCGCGCAGTACACTAGACTGCATAACTGGAATGATTGCCTCTGATCTCCCGCCCGAGTATGTGTCTGCGCTTCATGGCCTTCTTGCGTCGTATCAAGATGTCTTTGATCTCTGCGACCGACCCCTAGGTCAAACGACCGTCGTAAAGCATCGGATCAACACCGGTGATGCAAATCCAGTACAACGGCGACCCTATGAAGTTTCCTCCACCGAGTGCCACGTGATCCAGCAAGAAGGCGACAAGATGCTTGCCCGAGACATCATTGAACCTTCTTCAAGTCCTTGGGCTTGGCCCGTTGTGCTTGTGAGAAAGAAGGATAACAACTGGTGCTTCTGTGTCGACTACAGAAATCTTAACAAGGTTACAAAAAAGACGTGTATCCTCTGCCGCGGATAGACGACGCTCTTGACTGCCTTCGTGGAGCAAATTATTTCTCTTCAATCGACCTTCATTCCGGGTACTGGCAGATATCAGTTGATGATCTGGACCGTGAAAAGACGGCATTTATAACTCCCGACGGGCTCTATCAGTTCAAAGTAATGCCGTTCGGGTTATGCAATGCCCCGGCTACATTCGAACGAATGATGGTCACTCTTCTTTGCGGTTTCAAGTGGTCAATCTGCTTATGCTACCTTGATGACGTCATTGTTTTTTCGCCAACTTTCGAAACTCACCTCGAGCGTCTCTCAACAATTCTTTCGGTATTCCGCAAAGCAGGGCTCCAACTAAACTCGTCGAAATGTCACTTCGGCCGCCGGCAGCTCACTGTCCTTGGACACCTTTTCGATTCTTCTGGTGTTCGTCCCGATCCTGAGAAAATGCGTGCCGTCAAAGATTTCCCTGTGCCGACCTCTGCGAACGATGTTCGAAGCTTTGTGGCCCTTTTTTCTTACTTTCGTAGATTTGTGAGGAATTTTGCTGAAGTCGCACGACCGCTCACGGAACTACTAAAAAAAAGTGACTTTTGCGTGGGGACCTGAACAAACCAGAGCATTCGTTGAACTGACGAGTAGACTTACGACGCCACCAATTCTTGGCCACTTTGATATATGCGCTTCAACGGATGTGCGTACCGACGCCATCGGTCACGGAATCGGACCCATTTTGGCACAACGACAGCACGGCTGCGAGCGCGTTATTGCATACGCTAGCCGTCTTTTATCGCCAGCAGATCGAAATTACTCCATCACAGAACGCGAATGCCTCGCACTCATCTGGGCAGTGGCTAAATTTCGGCCGTATTTGTATGGACGCCCGTTCATGGTTGTCACTGATCACCACGCCTTATGCTGGTTGTCGTCCTTAAAAGATCCTAGTGGACGTCTCGGCCGGTGGGCTCTAAGGCTACAGGAATATTCCTACACGGTTGTCTACAAATCAGGTCGCCACCATGAGGATGCTGATTGCTTGTCGCGTCATCCAGTATACCAAGCAGACCCTTCTGAGAGCGATGAGTCTACTTGCGTTTTGGCACTTTCCGCGTTTAGCAACATCGGAGATCAACAACGCCGTGATCCTAACCTCAGAGATATAATCCTTTGGCTTAGTGGTCCCACAACTCCTCCGTCTCTCTGTATGTTCCTGCTCCAAGATGGCGTCTTATATCGCTACATCATGCATCCTGACGAACCTGAGCTGCTGTTGGTCATACCACAACATATGCGTCAGACTGTCCTTGCACAGTTGCATGATATTCTGACAGCTGGTCACCTGAAAGTTTCAAGAACTTATGACCGCGCTCGACGTCGCTTCTTTTGGCCCGTAATTTACCGATCCTCGCCTCATGCAAATCCTGTCAACACCGCAAAAAACCAGCAACCCTTAAATCAGGATGCCTTCAACCCATTCAGATCCTATCCGAACCACTTTATAGGGTAGGTGTTGGCTTACTTCGACCATTTCCTTTATCGGCCAGCGGAAACAAGTGGATAGCAGTCACCACGGATTACACCACTCGGTATGTCATCACACGGGCCCTTCCTACCAGTTGTGCGACCGACGTCACTGACTTTCTTCTAGAAGACGTCATATTACACCACGGCGCTCCTCGGCAACTGCTTACCGATCGGGGTCGCTACTTTTTATCACAAGTTATCCAAGACATACTGCACTCTTGCGCTACTAAGCACAAGTTCACAATGGCGTATCATCCTCAAACCAACGGGCTCACGGAGCGGCTGAATAGAACCATCACGGACATGCTCGTCATGTACGTTTCTTGCGACCATCGTAACTGGGACTCCGCCCTTCCATTTGTAACATTTGCCTATAATACGTCTCGGCATGAAACTGCAGGTTTCTCACCATTTTTCCTCCTGTACGGACGACAACCTACGTTGCCTTTCGACACGCTCCTTCCTGCCGTTGGCCACACGTCAGAATACGCCCGCGATGTGACTTCTAGAGCTCTAGAGGCACGTGAGATTGCTCGCCAACGTCTGAGCGATTCGCAGGAACGACAACGACAGGTCTACAACGCGTACCATCGTGATGTCCACTTCAGTCAAGGTGACACAGTCCTTCTCTGGACGCCGTCGCGGCGAGTGCCTGTGCGAAAAGCTGACTTCACCGTACTCGGGTCCATACCGTGTGGTGCGCCAAGTCACCGACGTGACATATAAAATCGAACCTCTCAACGCCACCAGCGCGCGATCACGTTCTGAAGTTGTTCACGTCGCTCAGCTGAAACGATATTACTCAGACCAACCAAGCACCGAGACGGTGCCTTCGCCGCCGGGGGTGATGCTACGGGGTACCACAAATGAACATTGTAGAAAAGAGGACGATGTTTAGGGTGAGTTCGTGCAGACCGGGCTCCATATTGTATGCCCGACTGTTTACCAAAAGTAAAGGCATTTTTCAGACGCCTTCTGCCCGTAACAATATCAAACGAAATGTCTTTGAGAGTGTACTAACTCGAACGCTGTCACTTGGCCTTGTGACGTGATCACTAGTGACTCAAGTGACGTCATCATGCTTATCACAAACGCACACGGTGTCCTAAGCTGTCTTCATAAATATCAAACGAAACGTCTTTGAGAGTGTAATAACTCGAACGCTGTCACTTGGCCTAGTGACGTGAATACTATTGACTCGCGTGACGCCATCACGCCTGACACCCACGCAAGCACTCTGTAGCCTGCCTTCATGTATATAAACGAAACGTATTTGAGAGAGTAATAACTTGAATGCTCTCACTAGGCCTAGCGACGTGATTACTAGTGACTCATGTGACGTTATCACGTCTATCACACACGCACGCGCTGTCCTAACCTGTCTTCATGCATATCGAACGAAACGTCTGTGAGAGAGCAATAATGTCATACTTATGACTCGACCAACCGACCTGATCACTAGTGACTTACGTGACGTCATCACGACTAACAGTCATACAAGCACTGTCTAACGTGCTTTCATGAATATCAAACGAAACGTCATTAAGAGAACATTAACTTGAAGGCCGTTGCAGGCAGCATCTACTAGTAAAACACTGACTTCTCGTGCTGCACAGCCGTTTACCAGCTAACCGGTATATGTAGGCACCAGATCGCGCGTTTCGAATTCAGTAGGCGTCTTTACATGGCTTTTGAATGACTTGACGCTTTTATTGACTCGAGTAGGTGCGATGGAAGCAACAGTACTTTCAAGCAGCAGTGGAGTACAACCAAACATCAGCCTCCCACCACTCGTTGAGGGCAACGCTTCTCCTTCATTCAAATATTAGGAATAATAAAGGCGAAATGACAGTTAAGCATTTTCCAAACCATACTCAATTACGCAACATTCAACCGATACCCTGACCTCTCTGCGACGCATTTACTCCAGCTCGTCGTGTGGGTAGATGTAGGCGTCTTTTTTGTTGCTTCTGTTGTTTCGTAGAATGCCTTGAATATGCGGGCAGCCAGGCCGCAATACTGTGAACGGACAGGCGTTCTACACTAAACAGGCACGCTTATTCCAAGCACACTAACCTATAAGAAACGGCGTGGCGTAGAATGTAGAAAGGAAGGCACGAATCCGGCACAGCATTGAATGGCGCATCAGCAAATGGGTATTTGCAAATAGCAATAGTATGTATCTCAAGTATGGGGACTGCCCTCTATTACAACGGATTTGTTTCACAGGATAACCAGATGAAATAATAGTTGAGCCGAAGGAGTGGTAGACAAATCTTTTTGTAGCAAGCTTTGGAGCAGGCAGACCGTGAGTCTTATGCTTGATTAAGGATATACAGTGTTATGACTATAGCCGGATTATATGCAAATGCCTGTTTCGTTTCTTGTGCTCCTATCATGTCATTTTGACACATGAGCACAAATTAGAGGTCAAGGAGAGCTTTTATAGTGCTTTTGTAGTGCCTATATATGCCTATTTCGGACATTGTAGACTCAATTCGTAGAGGTGCCTGTAAATGTCTGTTTTCAAAATCGATGCCTATATAAACGCTATTTAACCTGAAATTTTGCTTTCAAGTACCACTGGAGCCCGGTATTCATGTTACCCGGCAAAATATAGATTTCGGGACACTGTGGGTTGCAAACTACTCTTTATTTCACGAGTTACGTTTAGAACTGTCAAACCCAGAAGGCATTTTAGCCAAAAGGAAGGTAGATTAGCCTCTACACATGTATACCATCCATGTCGCGTCGTCTGCTCAGCCTCTTTCCAGTGTCCGCTCAGATGCGTAGGGGGCAGTGGCCGGAAGATGAAGAATAAATTCGAAACTGTGCAGAGTCATCAGAGGAAGTAAGGAAGTAAAGTGCAGATAAAAAAACGGTGCATACTTCCTCAGTGACTCAGTAGCATGAATCAACAAAGCTAAGCTGTACTGGTAAATCTACTGACATGGAACATGTCCCAGCAATCTTGGGCTAAAATAAGTAAATAAAAAAAGACCAATGAGGTACAGTGATGTAACTAGTGGCATTTTCTTAGTGGTCACCTCTGGCATAATTATAAAATTTTTGGTTGCGAAAGCTTAGTTATTTAGAAAAAAATATTGCCTAAACAATGCGTTTTAACAGCTGTGCAAAATTGCGCATTCTAAATGTTGTGACATTTTGTTTTGGATTGAAATTGAAAATATTATGCTGCAAAAATTGTAGCTCGTAGCATCATTCCTCACAGTTTTGTGCGATTTTGTAGCCAAAAATGCAAAAACAAAATATACACCTGACAACAGAATGTGCTTTTTTTCAGCATAAATTTCAAAGAATCTTACGAGGAACGAGCTCGCAAGCCGGATTTTTTTATTGTCATGTTTTCAAATGGAAAGGGGAACTTTTTTTATTTATACCAGAGATCAATTATACATGCAATTGAATTTTACTCGTTAACCAAGCAGTGGCAACCAAAAAAATTACCAGTGTGCGAAAGACAACTATTAACAAATTGCCAGTGGTTTTGAAAGACAGAGATGGATGGAATGCCTGTCTTCTTCCTCTACGTTTCATCACAGACTGAATCCTAAAGATCATATTAGGCACGCAGTTCGAGGCCATCTTCGTCTTCCATTTGAACATCGTCCCAACCGCGACTAAAAAGAAAAAAAAGATGGAATGACACACAAGTGAAAAAAATAGATAGCACAATACAACACCACGATGGTCACATCATTTCGCTTCCTGTTTAACATGACAGCATTAAAGAACTTGTTTCGCAGAAAGTGTGGTGCCATGAGTGAAAAATTCGGAGAATAAAAGTCATGCCTCTGAGCCAGTGTAGAATCCAGGTCTTCAGTGTGAAAGTAGAGCTGTGTCGCTGCTTGCAACCTTTTGAAAAAAAAAACAATGCAAGTGTCACAGGTAAAATTGCATGGGAGAAGCGTGAAATTATAGCCGGCATCACACTATCTTAATTGCGCATATAGGTAGTTCAAGACTTACCCATTACAAAGTGCTCCGTTACAATTATCACCAGCTTATTATGATGAAGGTGTGTAGATGAGTAAGTGACTGTGATGCTTTACAAACATGCCGCAGGCTATTTGATGATTTGTAAACTTTAGCTTGACCCAAGTTAGGTAAGACACACTAGTGTGTTCATGTTGTTTTTAAACAAACTAATTAAAAAAAATAATTCACTACTAGTAAGCCGGTTAGCAAAAGTAAGTTAAGTGGTGCAGAAGTGCTCATTCAGTTTTGAGGCTACTTATCTGGCTAGAGTATGGGCTCTACAATTGAGTTCTCTTTTACCTGATATCACAGAGGCTCACAGAGTATACAATTCACAAAGTCTTAAATAGGCTAAATTACAAAACTGACTACAGCGGATATAGTGCAAACACGGTCAGACACGATAGTGTTCAAATGGCTATTTACATTGTGGTGAATCACTGTGTAGGCAATGCATAGACTTGTGAGCGGAAGTATACACACTATAAGAGTGCATGCTGAAACTGCTCCCTTGTGGCTTTCTGTCTGCTGTCGAGATAACTGCTCTCATGAAAGCGCGGCCATAGCAGGGCTCTCAGCAGAAGTCAGCTCACCACTTGACGGCACACAGGGTAATTTTGGACGCTTGTTTATCAGTTTTTTTCTCATGGCCAGAACACTGCGTCTTTCTTCATTGCATAGGCCACAACTACATTATAATCAGTACACACTACCTTGGTCCAATATATTTTGCACAAGGCTATGCCTGTTCTGAAACCTTTATACATGCACACACAAGTAAACTGGTTTCAGAACATGACACAGGGAAAGAAAGAAAAAAATTGTTTTCTGGTACTTTTTGTACTTGCAGAGTAAAGAAAATGAGTCAATTCTTGACTATGTTCAGAGATACACAGTAATTGCTTCATAAATAACTTGTCGACACAATGGACAGTTTTCCTGCTCCTGCTGAAACAGTACCTCAATGCATTGGCTACACAGGGCAAAATGACGACAAGGCATAAGAACAACGGCACGTGGCTGGTTTACACAGACGACACAGAGGTGTTTCTCCCGTTCTTCTTCAAGCTCTTGTTTAAGGCGAGTCAAACTGTCCCTGTGAACTGTAGTGCTTCTTCTAAACGTCATGGTAAACGGAGGAGATGGTGGTTTTCACGTCGTTCTATTGCGCTGCAACAGCTGCTGTGGCATCCGAATTCTCATGGCGTTGAGAAGGCGCGAGAAATGTATCCACACGGTTTAATGAGCCCTTGCACGAACAGCAATCTTCACGATGACCGCAATCAGCAGCAGGATCCCTAATCCCGTGTATACGTCTACCGGCTGACCGAAAAGAAACTGTGACAGCCCACAAGCCACATAGACGACTGCACTCATAACAAAGTCAACTGCCACTGTAACGCAGGTCTTGATTGACTTCTGCGTGACAGAGACGCCGTATAGCGCATAGCGCCCAACCTGAAATGCTGTGTACGGTAGCATCTGCAGCAGCAGCCCTGCTGAATTCAGCAGAAGCACCAGGAAGCTGTGGCACCAGGACAAAATTGCGCATGCTGCTGAGGCCATTCCATTGCACCCGTTGGCGAAGCTCGTCTTCAGAAAGGCCGTCAAATGAAGCAAGGCACCGAAAGTCTTGACAACGCAATCTGCACTGCCTTGAACTAAGGCATCAGTTACACTTACGATGCAACAGACAAAGAAGGCGATGTCCTGGCAACAGTAGGTGAGCTCGACATAAGCGCAGCACAAGCAGTTGTCGAGACAATGAAGCCACCTTGTAGCACTGACGCAGACGCCGATGATTATGTGTCCAAGATATTCGTTGACTTGCAGAAGCCTGTAAAGAATAGCAATGCAGCCATCAACCAAATTCTTGAATGTCCATGGTACAGTCTCTAAGACATCCATAGCAGTCTTTTCAAGAATAAGTAATCTCGCACGGCAGTGGTTGAGAATCGGACGCAGTCGTTGTTGTTATTCACCTATTGATCGTGGCGCATAACCACTATAGGGGATTGGCCAAGAATCGAGTGGTTTTAAAAATTATTGTTAATATTTAGAATAATGGAGATATAATATAATAGATATATTATAATAGTTATAATATAATAGTCACAACTACAACGGTCGAAAATCACCCCACGAGCCCAACGAGCAGTGTTGCCAGGTCGGACGAGGCGCGTAGCCACACAACGCCTATACACTACCATGCAATGATCATTGCAACAACTTTTACTGTGAAGTGCTGATGTGCATGCACAATATGTAAGCCGATATATGTGACATCGCATACTTTCAGATCAACCGCAGCACAAATTAAAAAGTGCCTATAGATCTGCAGTTCCCGAGAATCCGTTTCTCTCAGAAAGGTGTGTTTAAAGTTTCTCACCAATACATAAAGCACTGAAAACCTTTGTACTTTCTCTCCAAAGTTTATTTATTGATATGTTGGGTTTCACGCCCGAAAACCACCATATGATTATGAGAGACGCCGTAGTGGAGGCCTCCGAAAATTTTGACCACTTGGAGTTCTTTAACGTGCACCCAAATTTGAGCACATGGGCCTACAACATTTCCGCCTCCATCAAAAATCTAGCCGAATTCAGCCAACAAAGTTTTCTGTAATTATTTGTTGCAGCTACAGAAACACGGCTCGCCGCGGGTTGTCCCTTTCAACCTAGAAATAGGTTACGTAATATGTAGATTACCACTGCAACAGAAACAAGTTGTGCGAAATAACTAACGGCGTTTACGTTGACGCGTAAACGCAGTCTGAACAACATAGCTTCAAGGCCTACAGGTGATAATTCACAGAATATTATATTATGAATCGCTGCAGAGCCACAAATGTAGTTGATAACAACCGAGTTCGTGGTATAATTTTTAATTTTGCTTTTGCTGCAACGGCATGGCATGCTCATTTTTAGGCCTTCGACCTCCATGGCCGAACCAGAATCTTTGAAAAACTTCTACTAAATTTATTCAGACCATTTGCACCCAAGGCACGTCTGAACGCGAGCCTCCGTGATAACGACGCGTATTCTGAGGGGTCCCAATCAGTCAATTTGGTGCATGAGGGCTGTCACCACTTATTAAACATCGTACAGGGACTGGACGCGTTGGCAGGCTAGTTTGTTAATCATACATATATGCGCAATAGCTCCAGGTAGCCGTGTCACATCACCACGAATTTGGTCTCTAAAGATAACGCTGAATGAAACTGGAGTCAAAATTACACTGATTTTGCCCGAGGTCAAAACGGTTGAAACGTAAGTATGTGCGTTACTTATAGCCCTCAATTGTCCTGTTTCACTTCAGACGGAGTGCTGTACGAATATACTCGTGTAAAAGCGCATGGAAATAATTCTTATTGGCATGCTTTTCAAAAGCCAAATCACAGAGGTTCGACAACGATTTTATCATATAAGGTTAACTTTTGACAAGCACAGCTTCGATCAATGCTCATGCATGCAGTTTGTTTAATATTTTGCATCATCCGCAGTCGCAATCTAACCCATGATTATTCAGGATCTCTTCCACAACAAGCTTAATTTTCAAGATCGAAAATAAAAGATATTTGCCTTAGTTGTTTTTATATTTGCATCAACTTTCATCGGTACGTACGTAACCTGATCAAACGACGCGTCATTTGCATGCAGCATTCGCGCGAATATCATTCTCCCTCGTATTTAATAAGGAATTCACGCATTGCAATGTTTCACAATGAATTTTTAATCCTCGTGTGCTGGCACAGATTCAAATGATTATTCGTCATTGTGCATAATTTTTGTTCACTACAGCTTTCGTGTTATGTACTTATTATTTTAGTTATTGGGTATATATGAGCTATATATCATTTTAACATATATGTGTGTATCAGTTTGATTTATCAGAGTATTCTTTCATTTCCATATATATATATATATATATAAATATATATATATATATATATATATATATATATATATATATATATATATATATATATATATATATATATATATATATATATAGACTTATCAAGTTTCTTTGTTGTTTTTTGCGTATATGCACGCGATCTTTTCCCCTGCATATATGTTACCCGTTATGCTCTAATTAGTTTTTAAAAACGTTATCTACTTACTGTCTAGCTGACCAATAAGCCCTGCTCGCTTATAGGTGTACATACAAATTAATAAAACGGGAGTAATTATTCGAGCGCTGGATGTACGCAACGCATGCAAAATATCTCTTAGTTCCAATTCAAAATAAACTTTGCTTATCGAGGTAGAAAACGGAACTGGAGCTGCAGATAATGTCGCAATCATAGAATACGACCGTAGTTTTTAAACACATACATATCCACACTTGGGCCGAGAAGGGCCAATCGTATATGGCCCCCCAAAACAACGTAGCATTTGTTTGGCTTCACTGCAGAAGAACAATTTCGATTGGTGAAGCATGTTTGTTGTGAGCATACCGAGAACGGCATTCCCTGAAGTGTACGACTTGTAAGAGCTTCTTGCGCAGGCTCCCAGAAAGTTTGAACAGCGGGATTGAATGCGGACAGAAGAGAACACGCCCATACACCCACACAGAACAAACATCCTTGGTGAACGAACATTGATCGAAGGTGTGCCTGTCAAAAATCTAGCTATATATGTAACGGAAGGTATTGGACTTCTTAGGTTGCTCATGGCAAGCAGACTAATAAGAATCAACAGCTCTTGCGGATCAAGTTATTATCTTCATTCACTTTTACAGGTGTTAATTCACACACAAATGTGCATATTGCAACATGACAATTCAGGGATAAGTAACGCACATGTTTTGTTTTCACCGTTTTCAACTCTGGTCACAACGGCGCAATTTTTACTCGCACGAAAATCGGAGTCAATATTATCTCTAGAGACTAGATTCATGACGACATGACGTGGTTATCTCAAGCTATCACGCATACAAGTATGATAAACAAACTAGCCCGCCAAAGCGCTTCAGCTCATGTGATTTGCGTCCAGTACGTAGTTCGATCGATGTACTACACCATTCGTCAGGCATTCAGAACCGTCTCTCGTCTGACGATCTAAGTCGTGCAGTACTATTGTCACGTGTGTTCATGACGACATGCCGTTCGGCCATCAGCTGTTTATAAAAGAAACTCTTAAATCGAGTTGACTTGTGCCCGGAAAACCAAGTTCACTCGATCACACGTACACTCGCAGTAGTTCACAGCCACCATTCATCTAACCATCGGTGGAACGAGCGTTATCGCAGAGGCTCGCGTTGGGAGAATAGTAATAAAAACTGTATTAGTAACCTCTAGTACGTGTCGTACATGCGAATAGTCTAAAACAATCTAGAAGTTTCTCAAACACTCTGGTGCGGCCTGCGCTGATCGATTTTTCATGAGACCAACACGATCATATATATATAAAAAATGAGGGAGCGTGGAATATCATCGCTATACTGTACAACGAAATCTCTTTCATGCGTTGTCTCACTCTCAATGTTTCTACACCCACCGGAAAAATCAACTATAAAAATTTAAGTCATACAACAAAATCTTCTGTTAAAACCAATACAGTTTCGATAGTCACATCGGTTTCAGAACATCATGCTGTTATTTATCGCCTGTAGATATTCCTTGCACAACTTGTTTCATTTGCAGTACAAGTATTTCTTGCAACAATACATATGTCCGGGTTCAAAGTGCAACTTGGAACACAAGATGAACTAAGCAGTTTATGTACTGCAATTTCAAAAAAAAACTTGGTTACCTGATTCATCAACTGCAATGACTTTTCTTGTGCAGTGATGATGCACATGTATGTGCACAGTACACGTTATAAGGAATATGCGACCATACTTGAAGTCATCTCCAGTATTAACTAACAGTATTAACCCTGCAGTTCCTTGCACATCTGATTCTTTCAGAAAGATATATATTCAAAGTTTTTTACCGATTTAAATACTTAGCATTTGAAAGACATTTCCTTTCTTTCCAGCTTTAGAATTACTGGCATATGCTTTTATAACTGTTTGGCAAAAGTGGCATACTTATTACATACCAGATGTAATTGACTCTAAAAGGAATGACTTACGCAGTTTTTGTGAAGCACTTGTTTGGAATGTGCTTGCTAGCACAGGCACAGTGTGTGCAGATGTAGTATTGATTACTAGGGAATAACAGCGCTGTTGTAAAATTAAAGAGAAGGAAATGGACACACATGTTGTGTCTGTTATTTCCTTTCCACCTTTTTTTTATTAGTGCTGATGAATGTAGTCCTTATAAATTCATGACTGAATCAAGTCTATGCAAATGTAGCTTATTCATTGAGAAACTTGATTATGTGACCCAGCAAACATTGCCCTAACTTGACGCAGCATATTTTGACTCTATTTTGAGTCATAAGATTGGTTGGCATAGACACATGCTAAAGAATGACTGGTATAAAAATCATGACAAAAGGAAATAACTACAATGAGGACAGTGTAGGTGCCACATTGCTTGTAACCTTGGTCTCAGGTTTTATCTCTTTTTCTGCTGAAACAACCACATATACTCTGTTAATTCTTTGTTAAAATTGGCCCGATCGGTAATTAGTCAGCAGATTCATGCTCATTCCTGGGACGTACTTATACTGTATAGAAGAAGGTGTTTTTCTTTGCTGTGTTTTATACATGGCTACAGCAGTACAGGGCAATTCATACACCCCTGGCATCAAAAAAGCCATAGGGGAAGTCAGGGTATAAATACCGCTTTATTTTAAATGCACAAGATTGTGATATCCTATTACGTATGAGTACTAGGTCTTCGGAATCCATTCTCCTTTCTTCTTCAGTTTTAGAATTACTGCCATGCTTTTAACTTCCTGCAAGAGTGGTTCACTCGTTTTCTGTTCTTTTTGTTATAGAACCTATGCGTATCAAAGTAAAGCTTCTGCTCCTATACTAAACTCTTAAATGAATACCTCCCTCATTTATTGTGTGGAGCACTTTTTCACATTGTGCCTAGTAGCACACACTGAAGGTGTACTACTGAATACATCTATTTAAGAGGAGAATTGTACCGGAATTTAGATAAATTAGAGATAAGGCAACAGACACATCATGGGTCGGTAATTTTCATCATATATTTTAATAATGGTGTTGTTTGGTTTCTTTCTCATAAAGAAAGTGCATGGCATAATTAAGTCTTGGCAAATTCAGCACAGTCCCATCTTTCAGCAGGCTACTGTACAAAATTTTTGTAGAGTAGGCAGGGCTGCAAAAACAAAAAAATCTTGATAAAAGTTCAAGATGCAGGATTTTTTTGCCTCCTTGTGTATCAGAAGATGCTCAGCATAGACAGACAATAAAGATGACTGGAGAAATTAGTCATAACATAGAAAATAATTATACTCTGTAGGGCACTAATGCAGTATTTTGTGTTACCCTTGAAAAACGGGTTTTATCTGTTGCTTTGTTGATGCAACCACGTAATTCTGTATAACGTAAAAAAATCTCCGCTAGCAGTTTGTCACCTGAGTTGTAATCAATACAGGGCTTGCTTCATCGTACAGTTACCGGGCAGAAAAGTTTGTTTTTATTTGATGCATTGCATAAAGATTGGCTACAACAGTACATGAACTGCGCTTGCATGTGTGCCATCAAAAAACCCACACAGGAACCAGAGTTATGAATATCAGTTTATTTAAGGCACACAAGAATGTCAAATTCTACTTTGATGCTGACAGGTAAAGATCGAAGAAACTAACTTTTTCATACTTACTGTGACCAAATTACAAATTCTTCATTGTTACAAACTCGTTCAGCAATAAGGCAAAAGCCAGTGATTTGTGCAACATGGTAGTCATATGAAATAAGGCACACTGATTACAGGCTCGTTACAAGCCACTTTATGGATGTTTTCTAGGAAAGCATGCTTTCTTAGCCCCTTTGCCATAGCAAGCATGCAATTCTAGACAAGGCACCCAACATGGGAGGCTGTAAATCTATCAGCGTTTTTTGGGTACATTAGAGGCCACAGATGACCATAAATCTATGTGCGATAAAATAGTGTATGATATAAATCACAATGCACCTTCTCCTGCTCCCTGCAATAAGGTGAAGCATGATAAAAATAAGGCACACTTTCATTTAGAGTTGAGTACATGTGGTAATCAAGCTTTCAGAAGCGAGACATTCTAAGGCACTGATTTTATTTATAAGCAAATAGTATGTACCAGAGCAAATCGACCCCAGCTATGTGCCAGCGTGAAAGAAGACTACGTTCGTGTGGCTCGTGATTGCTGGGTTTCTGCCTGAACCATCTAGTTGTGGTTAACGCTACATTAATATTAATAACAACTGTTCGTAGGCATACTCGCTTGCTACAATAACAAGTTGTAGAGATGTGACTGTCGTGGCTGGGATCAAATGGATCGGCAGGTAAGTACCCTAGCCTCTGACTCATTGTGGTGGACGCAATTTAAGCAGTAGTACGACTCTGGGGTAGAAAAAGTGGCTGCTTTATGAAACGCCTGGTTTCGCTTTGGCTTTAATTGGTGTTTTTTATTCTTCAGTGTCGACAAATATTTTACTCATCGGCATCGTCACTGAAACGGGCAGTGGATTTTTTATGCAAGTTCTTTAAGGTTATCATGGTATGATTCTCCAATGTCTCTTTTAGCCATACTTGAGAAGACAAAGCCTTACTGTTGGCTCATAACCTGAGGGACATGCCCGCCTTTCATGGGTATTTACCGGATGTGTATGAGAAAGGGTTTCATGATTTACACGGCACGTATTTTTTGTCATTCAAGTCCTGATGCGTCAGTCATGTTTGTCATACACTCATACTCTTATACGCCAGTTTTGGTAAGAAGTAGTAGAGGAGATGATCACGCCAGCACCCCAGACGTAGAAAGCTGGCTAGAGATGGATAGATCAGAACGGCTCAAATACCTTTATTTCGCTAAAAAAATTATTTGATACTCAGATGGTGCATACACTTATCAAGACCAAGTTGGAAGATCATTTAAAACATAGTAAAAGATTGTGCATGTGACAACCTTTTTCATATATTAGGAGTGGAGCTGTTTAAGCAGAGCATTGGTTTGCAATGGAAGAACAGAAATAACTATCATCATGAACGAACACATGGTCTCTTTGGCCTGTTGTTCATCTTTGTCCGGCTGTGCTTTGCTCCAGTACACATGCGCCGATACGTCCGGCATGGGATGCATTAAGACTGGTGATCTAGAGAATGAGTGCAAAGAGAACGAAATGTCGGCAAAAAAATTCTTAACGAAATGGCATTCGAATCTGTATACTCACAATCCGAAAACAACCGCTCGGCTATACAGGCACGGAAGCAGAATTTATGATAGTTTTTATAGCATAGTGTGGAAGGAGGTTGGAAAGATAGGCCAGAGTGAAGAACAGGAAAAAAGTGGGGAGAGAGCAAGGTGTCGCGCAGAAAGAGTACAAAGAAACAGAATCAAAAAGTGAAGGAGAAAGGTAAAAAAACAGAACTAGATGTAATATAAATAAGAGATCAAATTAAGTTTAAGAAGACATGAATAACAAATAAAAAAAGAGAAAGAAAAAACTATAAACAGGGTTGTTCAATACAACTTCTCTGAGGCTTGGCACCACTATTGCAAATCTGCCTCAAATTTTTCTGTCACATTGTTATCACGTGGAAACAAAACACTCTGCTCTGGTTGCAGATTAAAACAGAGGCTTGAAACACCTGTCCCGTCGAGCTTTTTTGAGGGAGCAAGTCTGAACAAAACACTCAGACGCCGATACTTTTACCCTAATTAAAAAGTCAGTTCTCTAGTTCTGGCTGAAAGACGAGGCCCTGCGATCGACCATGAGAATCGTCTCGGCAGAATTATAATACACACATTTCTTCTTTTGTCGCTGCTATATTTTGCAAGGCATCAAGCAAGCTTATCAGAACATCAAAATCTGTTTCTACTTTACAAGGAAGAAAGTTGTGTCACTTTGCTAAATGACACTCACACTTATTTCTG
>WOVY01013176.1:0-37626 GCA_013436015.1 Rhipicephalus annulatus | reverse complement strand
GCACAAGAAATATCGCAAACTTAAAGCCAATCGTCAGTTCCTAAAATATAATCTTTGGCTTAACAGGTATATTAGACTCTCTGATCGGATTTACCGAGATGTTCTAGTTTTTGACTTAAAACGAACGACCAGAACGTACGTCTGCATTTTAGTGGTCCCCCGCAGGTCGTGGGATAGATCACTCCGGGTGAAAGTAGACGAAAATACTCGAGGCCCGTGTATTTAAATTGGGTGCACGTTGCAGAACCCCAGATGGTCGAAATGTCCGTAGCCCTCAAGTACGGCGTCTCTCATAATGATATTGGGGTCTTAGGACGTAAAATCGTATCGATTATTGTATGATGGTATTTTAGCAGAACAGACTGTCGGGCTAGTTCGCTATCAATGAATAGCAAAGAAAAGCGCTCTAAACATCGAACAGCGCACAAAAAGCTATAGCCGACGAAGAAATGATGCACTAACTGTTCATTTTCGTCACACCCGCCGAGTTTCAGTACACTTCCACGATGTTGTGCATGCGCTACGTGGCATTGGAAACAGAGATAAAAGATGAAGCAAATGAATATGCGGTAACAGCTGCCGTATAACGAGGTACAAGTGACAGCTCCGCATGTCAAAAGGAGCCTCGCATAAACTCAAATTCAGAGGTATGCGAGAACGGCACAGCCGCACTAAACGTACACCAACGTTCTTTCTGATTAGATAAAAAAAAAAACTCTGCTAAGCGAGTCAACACTAACTACTTTTGCTTTGCTTGGTATTATAGAGATATACAAAAATGACCATGAAAATATATTTAAAAAGCACGGCGAGTGTGACAAAAAGGAACAGCCGTTACTAGCACCAGTCCTTTGACTGCTGTCCTTTTTTTTTTTGCGTGCTCGTTGATTTTTAGCGCTGATTCTTTTAATACGTCAGCATGGGAACACTTACGTGAAACGCGTTAAATGTGGCATATATTACGGAAATGAGCACACGTGATTCCTGTAACATCTATGCAAATTTCCCGTTATGCGATGTGCGCGGAACTTGTATTTGATGTTCGGCTATTAGAGGCTACATAGTGTGATAGAATTCGGTACTTGTGCTAAGTAGTCTACATCGCACGTGTATTGCGTAACGGCTCACCAGCGCTCGGGAGCCGTGAACCACGCTACGAAATTGTCGCCTTGCCACCTAACGGCCGTATTCTCGCCACTCCAGGCACAGTGAAGTTTTTTCACTGCGACACTGACGTTTACGCGGTGCTTCGGGGAGCGGTATCAGCCACACATCTCGAGTTTCATCTTGCACCTGCCGCCGCTGATAAGCTGCTTGCTCGAAGGCTGCGGTGCCTTGGCAACGAAACGCGCTCGTATGCAATGGGCGCGTCGTGAACCTTAGTCCAGTTCTGCTTACATTAGCGCATGTATCGAGGTGCACGCAATTTCGGTCGCCTACAGTTCACTCAGATACTCGCGTACGTATCGCCCTCATTTTTTTCGCCTCCTTTGTGTATGCTCATTTCCCTTTGTCTTGAACTTTAACGAACACAATTTATGCACTCACCTATTATATTTTTTTTGAACTCAGTGCAATCGCACTGCTCTGGATCTCGAGCGTCGCCGGTCTCAGTGTACCAAAGCGAAATTGATCTTTAATTGTCGCTGTGTTGCTGTGTAGGAAGGAACATGTTGCAAAGAGAAGATTAGTGGAGCAACACTGAGTTTCAGAGCTATACCTCGGCGCACTTTATAACAAGACCTGTCGTCCTTTCGAAAATTGGCTTAATTTGCTGCTCTAGAAGGCTCGAGGAAAAATAAGAACACAAGTTACCGTGCCTACGAGTAATTGAGGTCAAATAAACATTATTTGGTGCTAGAGAATCATCCGATGGGACACCCCCGTGTAAACGCAGCTACATGTATGCAGGGTTTGTCCAATATTTACTGTTTGAAGCGTGGCCATACTTCTACAGAGCGCTTGCTGTAACTCTAGCATCATTGATTGATTGATATGCAAGGTTAACGTCCCAAAACCACCATATGATTATAAGAGACGCCGTAGTGGAGGACTCCAGAAATTTTGACCACCTGGGGTTCTTTAACGTGCACCCAAATCTGAGCACACGGGCCTACAACATTTCCGCCTCCATCGGAAATGCAGCCGCCGCAGCCGGGATTCGAACCCGCGACCTGCGGGTCAGCAGTCGAGTACCTTAGCCACTAAACCACCACGGCGGGGCAAATCTAGAATCATGGCAGGGATTTTTAAAAACACCGATAATGTGTTCAGATGCTAGCGTTGTCCACCTCGGTGGAACAGTGGCTAAGGTGCGTGCCTGGCTCCTGACTCAGGTCGTGGGTTCGCTCTTCCCGTGGCGGTCACATTTCGACAGAGGCGAAATGGTTGTGGCCTGTGTACCTTGCGAGACAGTGCGCATTAACAAATATCAGATGTTAAAATTTCCGGAGCTCTCCCCTATGGCGTCTGTCATATTCGTGCCGTTGTTTTGCGGCGTTATACCCCAAGTTTTATGATTATTATCATGTGCTAGCGTCAGGATCTCTTAAGGTTCATAACTGTGTTTCACAGTTGCTATATCATGTGTAATTCACTTTTCGGCTGTTGCTGGTGTGCTGCTTGCGCCAATATGTACATATTGTCGCAGTATTTGTGTAACTACACACAAGGGTTGCAAAATTGAGTGCACTTAAGCATGACAGGCTTCGTAAAGCTGGCAATACGTGTTCCCTGAGAATCCACAGGCATTTACATTTTGTTTCCTGTACAACTTTCATTACTGTGCAAATGCATTATTTTGCCATGCTGTACTCGCTTTCATCCTACTGAAATATAATTTATTTTGTCATTACCATACAATTTTTGCTTTTCGGTTCCTGAAAGGACTGCTCCTTCTCGTTGAATAAACTTTATTGAAGTTTCCTCCGTCTCATTTTCAACAAAACAATGGCGATGCAAACTCTCACACAAGCATGAGCCGAGAGTTTTACAGAGCTCCTCTGAAGCTACAGTTGTGCAAAGGTGACGAATAAAGTGCGACACGTTCGTAACCTCTTGTAAGATATAGAACACAGCTGTGAAGAAGACGAAGTGATTCGTTTACGGAACACATCTTGCTCGTCTTTGTGCTTTTCTGGTTTTTTCGCCGCAGTTGTGGGGTCTATCGCCCCATATATCGTGGTGATGGATGTTCAACCTCACGGGGCACCGTCCGAGTCCGGTTCGACCGCTGGAACTGCTTCGAGGAAGCGAGGAAACGCGTCTAGTGAGAGTGAGGACACTGAGCTATACTCCGCATCAAGCGACGAGTCCTCGGACGACGGCTTCCAACCCGTCCTGTACCGCAAGGCTAAACGACGGATCGTCAATGCATCTTCGGCATCAAGCACGACTACCGTGAAAACTGCCCCTCAGCGATGGCCTCACTCTATCCTGTTTGTGCCACTGAAGGCTACCGACAGTCTACGCGGGCTGAACAGGCAAGCGCTCTCTGTGTATCTCGAGAATATTACGCCAAATCAGATCAAAGAAATACGTCTAAACGCAAGAAAGAACATCTTGGCAGTCGATGTGCTGAACCCACGTGCGCTAAACGCGCTTCAGAAAGTAACGCAACTGGGTAACATCAATGTCAAGTCTATAATACCAGCTGATAGCACCACGTCAACAGGAGTCATTTATGACATCGCCACTGAAATTCCAGACTCGGATCTTTCAGTGCTAATAAAACCGGCGAATAAAGATAACGTCATTGTGAATGTCAGTCGCCTTGGTAACACACATTGTGTGAGAATTACGTTGAAAGGGGACTGTCTCCCCTCCCACGTGAAGGTTGGCCACTTTCGTCACCAGGTCCGACCATTTATTCCAAAACCTATGCGATGTCATAAGTGCCAGAAGGTCGACCATGTGCAGGGAGCGTGCAGGAACTCCGAAGTGTGCCCCCGATGCTCAGAACCACATACCGAGGACAAATGCAGCGCAACCATACTAAAGTGCCCCTAATTGTCAAGGTGCCCACAGTGCATCTTCCAAAGACTGTCCACGCATAAAGAAGGAGTTTACTATTCTTAGACAAATGGTGCGAGACAGCTCTACCCACAAAGAGGCCGCGGAAAAAGTCCGGCGAAGACGACGACGTCACCGTCGAAGATCTTCGCGAAGAACGCAGTCAACTACAAGAAGTAAGCCAACGCATCTGGGAACGGCGCCCACTGCAGGGTACACCGCGGCGAACGCAGACGATGGAAAACAGAAACAAGTAGTTCTCTCTCTACTGAAGATTGGCCGCCACTTACGCGCACGGAACTTGTGGAAGAACCACATCAGAAGCCGCATTCATCAGAGCAAGCTGCGACAACAGAGGAGCAGCGGAACTTGGATAAGCAAGTGATTGCTCTTCTACGACCCATAATTAATGCCATTCGCACTGTGTTAAACAACATGCGCACAACGTCAGCCAAAAGTGCACTTCAAGTACTGGACGCTCTGAGTCCAGTACTGGCGGCTCTTGAGTAGATAATGGCCCACCAAGCCACTGTCTTTCAGGGAAGAGGTCAAAAAAGCAACAATTTTTCAGTGGAATGCACGGGGACTGAAATCACGCATTGCAGATTTCCGTCGGTTCGTTTCCACTAATATGTTTCCCATCATCGTCATCTGCGAGCCAAAATTTATCGAGCGCTATTAGACTCTCCGGATACGAATCCTTTATGTCGGCTTGTTATAGTGGAATCAGCAAGGTCCTGCTGTTTATTCGACGTGACCTGACCTACATTGTTCAGCCTGTACCACCTGACAACGATAACCAATATATATGCTTAACAGTGAAGAAAAGGGTCTTACTGTCACTGTTGGTGCATACCTGTCGCCATCAAGTAGATTTGACCACAGAAGACTAGGACACATCCTATCATCCACTCCTGGTGCATGGGTGATCATCGGAGATTTCAACGCCCACCATACGCTATGGGGGAGCCCGAAGATCAGCGCAAAGGGTAGAAGTCTGATAACGTTTGCTTCGGACAACGAGCTGTGCTTGTTGAATGATGGCAGCCCAACATTTTTACGTGGCCCTGGATACAGCAGTTGCCTTGACTTGACTTTTGTTTCTCGAGGTCTTGTCAGATGTGCCGGATGGTTTGCGGACATAGAAACACATGGGAGCGACCACATTCCCACATATGTCAAGATCAGAGGATTATCACCTTGCAAGGTACGCGAAACTATCCAAAGAGTAGACTGGACCAAGTTTGAATCTCTCATGGAAGAACGCTGTCAAGAGAACACCTCATTTGACTTAGAAGAGGTGATCAAGTCCACAGTGCAAGACAGTGTGCACCCTCACATGCTCTTCGAGAGTAACCGAATTTGATGTGGAATTAGAACGACTTCGGGCTCTCCGATGGCGTGCGGAACGAAGGTACCGACGCACGAAAGCAATCGACGATTTACGAATCGCTAGACGTCTTCAGAAGAAGATACAACGCCGCATAGACAAGCTAGAGTCACAACGTTGGGCAGACTTCTGCGCTTCGTTAGATCCTCGCAAGCCTTTATCACACTTGTGGAGGACAATAAGAGGCTCCGGACATCTCCCATTCAGCGGTCTCCATTCAAGGCTCTAGCCCTCTCTCAACAGAGATTGGAGGTCGACGTGGCAGAAGAGTTCTGTGCCAACTTATCTGGTCAACTCGCAGATCCCAACATCTCCACGCTCTCACGCGGTGGCACGACATCACACGATCACCCCATGGACCAATTTTTTTCTATTCATGAGCTTCAAGCAGCACTGGCTTTGTGTAGACGGACATCAGCACCCGGGCCTGATGGAATATCATACAGAGCACTGTGTCACCTTGGTGAGTGTGCGAGGAGTGTCCTGCTCGAGATATACAACGACTCGTGGCGAGAGGGCGCCCTCCCAGTTAACTGGAAGACCAGCCGTTTGGTTCCATTACTGAAGCCTGGCAAGTCACCATTGGTGCTCACGTCATACCGCCCGATTGCACTGGCTAGTTGCTTAGGCAAAGTGATGGAGAGGATGGTACTTGGACGGCTAGAATGGTTCCTGGAGCATCACAACATCTACCCGGACGCTATGACGGGATTTCGCCGTGGCCGGTCATCAATTGATAGCGTCATAGACCTGGTCACCTACGTGCAACACGAAAAAGGCCGTAAGCGTCTCTGCGCTTCTTTATTTCTTGATGTTAAAGGGGCGTACGATAACGTCACACATGAAGCTGTCCTCACCGGTCTCAAGGAGGTAGGAGTGGGTGGTCGGATGTTTCAGTGGATACGCAGCTATCTCTCTGAGCGATCCTTTTTCGTGAGAACCGAGGATGGTGACACTTCGCTACACTACAGCCACCGTGGTGTTCCCCAGGGGGGCATACTTAGCCCTGTACTATTCAACCTGACGCTAATAGCTCTAAATGAGCATCTGCCAAGTACTGTCAGATTGTCAATGTACGCGGACGACATCCGCGTTTGGACGTCTGCAGTAACACGTCTACAGCTGTGAGCGCGAATTCAGAGAGCTGCCACTCAAGTTGCTATTTACCTCCGTCAACGAGGTCTGGAAATTTCCTCTGAGAAATGTGCACTAGTGGCATTTACGCGCAAACCAATGCATAACTACAGCGTTCTGATAAACAGCGAAAAAATACGTCAACTCAGATCATACAAGTTCCTAGGTGTTATAACTGACAGAGACCTCTCATGGAGCTCACATGTATCATACATGAAAAGGCGATTGACAGGCATCTGTCATTTGTTCAAGTTCTTCGCTGGAAAGAACTGGGGACCGTGTGCTCAGATTTGGGTGCACGTTAAAGAACCCCAGGTGGTCTAAATTTCCGGAGTCCTCCACTACGGCGTCTCTCATAATCATATAGTGGTTTTGGGACGTTAAACCCCACATCTACCAATCCACATATCAATCAATCAAAGAACTGGGGAATGTCGACAACTGCTATGTTGCGACTATACAGGTTTCTTTTCCTTGGATTCCTTCGGTACAGCCTACCTGTGTTAACCAACGCAAGTAAACAAGCATACGAATGCATCAAAGTGTCCAGGCTCAAGCACTCCGGATATGTTTAGGCTTGCCCCAAAGTGCATCAACAGCGGCGACTATCGCCATCACAAGGGACAACCTCATCAAGACCCACATTAATGTGGAAGTGCTGAGGACACATATACGACACCTTGCTCGAAACCCCTCGACATCACCTAGCCTCTCTACCAGTGGTCCGACCATGCAGATCTTACTGCAAAACAGTGACCGCACATGGTGAGTCGATCCCAACTTCGTTCTCTCCTGTCGCTAGACTGTGACTCCGCCATGGTGCCTCGCTCAACCAATAATTAATATTAACATACCTGGCGTCGAGAAAAAGGCCAATTTGTCGTCACCGGCTCTTAAACAGCTCACAATACTTCTCTTGTATGAGAAATATCAAGACTCCACACATATCTACACTGACGGATCGGTTCTGCCGGACAGCTCTACAGGAGCAGTAGTGATACCAAGGTTGGCCACGACAATTAAATTCAAGACATCTCACGCAACAAAATCAACGGCAGCAGAATTGGCAGCACTTCGTGCCGCGTTGCAATTTGTAGTTGATCAGCCTACGCGCAAGTGGACTATTTTCTGCGACTCGAAGGCGGCACTGCAGTCTCTACTATCAGCCTTACGCCGTGGACCACACGAGCAGCTGGTACTAGAGATAGCAGAGATTATACACCACCTGACTGAGAAAGGGCACCAAATTACATTTCAGTGGTTGCCCAGTCACTGCGGAATCATCGGCAATGAACGGGCCGATCAAGCTGCCCGCTCAGCCCACACAGAAAATCATCAACTGCGACTACCACTTTCTAGGACGGATGCTGCACGAGAGCTCCGCAGACTTGCTCGCCGGCAAACCACATCGCAATGGAATCAGCCGCACTTCAAGCATGCCCGACTGTACTCGCTTGACCCTACGCCAAGTTTTCAAGTCCTGTCGAGGCTTCGCCGAGCAGACCAGACCCTGTTATGTAGGCTGTGGTTGGGCGTTGCATTTACCAACGCCTACGCTTTCCGCATCGGGATGGCCGACACCGCAGCCTGTGGCCACTGTGGCAAGGAGGAAACCATTCAACATGTTCTTTGTGAGTGCCTAGCGTATAGTAGGTGGCGACTATGCCTTCGCAGGGAACTCAACAAATTAGATGATCAGCCTCTGTCGGAGCAGGAAATTCTGCAGTATCGTCAGGATGCGACTTCACAGAAGAGGGCCCTGAAAGCGCTGCTGCACTTTTTGCGATTGACCGGCCTTGCTGAACGGTTGTAGCTGGGACGCCCTTCCAGTGTGTGTTTTTGTTTTGTTTTTTTTAGGAGTGCGCGTGCGTTTTTTTCCTCTCTCTAACCCCTCTTTCTTGCCCCTACTTCCCCACCCTCAGCGCTGGGTAGCAAACCAGATGCCAATATCTGGTTAACCTCCCGGCCTTTCCTTTCTCACTCACTCTCTAGAACACAGCTACTTGGATAACACAAGTGATTGCTAGTTCAATTTTATGCGCTACTGAACGGGGCGATACACGTCACAGTTGCTTGAAAAGGCCTTGTACGATGATCGCCGAAGGCACTTTCAAAACGTGTGTATAGAACGGCTCGAGTAACAAGTCATTTAATCACTGAGGGTCGGCTGCACTAAGGAATTTTGCAAAGCTGCACTTGTAGTGCCTGAAGATTTCAAGTGTGCCTCCATTCTAAAAATGACCGCACGCTTTGATGCTTTAACGATCCTTCAAGAAAGGGTAATCAAACACGTCAATAATATGACTTCATCAGCATACTTTAGGCACTGCGCAGAATTTTCAAGGTAACTTCTGTAGAATCTCGATAACGTTGAGTGTGAGCCAACCAATAGGAGGGGTCCTTGTGATATGCATCACTTCTACGCCATGATCTCAGTGAAGTAATTAGGCGACACAAATCTTCTTGAATTGTCGTAATCTTGTACATTTTGAGTCGGTAAGTTTGTTTGTTCTATGAAGATACAAATCGCCATAAAAACACACAGCTGTCATAGAATACAGGAAGCAAACCCGCCAATATTAGGGCGAAATAGGTATCATTCAATCGTTACGTTCATTATTTACTATAACAGGCCAAGAGTACTGATTAATGCTAAAAGCATAAATGAAAGAGTCGGTTTCTTCAAGGTGCTCCATGCCGAGAGCTCTATCAAAAACATAATAAGATGTTTCGTAGTACATCGAAAACTATTTGCAAGTAACGACTGGGAACTTTAGTCAAGTTTGAAGAGTAGGGTTAACAGTAATATGCAGACGAGAATAGCAACGTTCATTAGGCTGGAAAGAAATTTCTTGCTTGGCAGCGAACCTTCATATTAGGTGCATGCGTGCACGCGTGTGAACTACTCGTAGGAGACATCTATAGACGCTCTGACAAAAAAATATGTTGCAGCGTATGTAGCTGACGTCACCAAATCGTGACTTGAAAATCGGTATTTTTGAAAAAAAGGTTTGCGCAGCTTATTTATACGCGTGCCAAGCGTGTAGGAAATGCTGAGCAGGGCAGCCTCTTTGCGGTATCTTTTCATTTTTCTCTTTCTTCATTTTTTTATTTCTTCTTCTCTCTTTAACTGTTTCAAGACATTGCAATCGACATCATCGATGGCTGCAGGACTCGCCGCACATGCATGTTGCTCTCGAGTTCGTAGTCAAAGAACCGCCACTGGTCAATTTCCTGTGATTCCAAAGCAGCCGCTCCAGTGCATTAGGCCGCCATACCGCCATAGACTAAACGAACGATTAGAACCGACATAAGACTGTCAGCATGCTATAAAGAAGCATAACTTGACGTATCAGTGGATATCGGGCCATTGCGGTGTCTGCGGAAATGACCATGCCGATGAAGCAGCCCGATCTGCTCATGATGCCGCCTCTATTGCAGATATATACCATTATCGAGAACGGACAGTGCTTCATTGCTTTGTTCACTTGCACAGGAACTGACGCTAGCACAGCGGAACTCGACGGGACTCGCCAACACCAGTATTCGCAACTTTAAACGCGCATCTGCAGCTCCGTCTTCCGCCGGAATCAACCAAAACTGAGGAGACGCTCTCGTGCCGCCTGTAACTCCGGGGGCCTTGAAGTGACCATCGGCACGGGAGTGGACATCGGCCCGACCTGTCATGACTGTAGCTGCCGGGGAGACAATCGAGCATCTTCTCTGCGGGTGTCTCTGTTAAGTGTGGTAAGAAAAGAACTTTAAAAAGTTGGCCCCGTATCTGCATGTAATCTGCAAATGTCGTCGAAAAACGGTATTCTGGCGTGTGGAGAGAGTGAACAAAACATTTATTTGATGTTCTGCGCAAGAAGATTGGTGAATGGTATTCCGGAGGCGCTGCGTTAGAGTGCCTCGAGTGGGCAGCGGAGGCTGACGAGCGCATCAAGTCATGTCACACGTGAGCTATGACCACCGTCTAGCAGTTTCTTTTGGAAAACAAAGCGCGTGGCCGTGCGCGCCCGTCTCAGAGGTGATAAGGTGTAGAACGCGAGGTGACGGGTAGGTGCCACCACCATCTCGTCTTAGCAAAGCGTTGGAAACACTTCCCGTTCCGTGCAAGCGTTGCATGGTAAGCGCAGCGTGGTAAGCGCTACGGTCCTTAAGATTACTTAAGTATGCGTTTTCTAGTAAGATATGCATATGCAGAATATGTGCGTGTTTTTATGGTGCCCTAGACATGCGCAATAATTGCTTTTTAATTGACCACTGCACAAGCATGAACGTTCAACCTTGAGCAACTTTGGTGGTCGCTGCGGATGGGGTCGGCCGTCTCAAGTACCCGATGCCGGTAAGAGTGGACAAATAGACAAATGTACCGACAGACAGACCAAAATTTGTGTGTCGAAGGTCCCCAAGGAAGACTATCGTCTTTAAAAGCGCTAGATATACTGACAATCGCGCATTGTCAGAGGAAAGGGTTTTAGCGCACTAGCGGAGACCATCCTTAGCACGCAATGCAGTGAGAGCAATGTTGCACTTCTTGCGGACAACTGGTCTCGGCGACAGACTGTGAGCAGTGTTGTTTATCACATTGTTGTTCCCTGT
Organism: Rhipicephalus annulatus; assembly: GCA_013436015.1. Classification (NCBI taxonomy): domain Eukaryota; kingdom Metazoa; phylum Arthropoda; class Arachnida; order Ixodida; family Ixodidae; genus Rhipicephalus; species Rhipicephalus annulatus. The sequence goes on along the minus strand of WOVY01013176.1, from coordinate 26,486 downwards.
TTTCCTTTTTTACCTATTTTTGTAACATGTATGTTCTATCATCTTTAATTCCCCTCACTGCTTTCGCTAGCACAGGGTAGCCAACTGGTCTCACAACTGTCTAACCTCCCTGTCCTAGCTTCCTTTCTTCCTGTTCTTCCTCCTTGTCGTTGTTGCTGTTTTTTGTTTTGTCCCTATTTCCCCCTTTTGTTCTCTTTCATTGTAATTTTCACTCACTTCCTCTTCTTTGTATACTTTTCCTGCGTTACACCAAGCGACGACAGCGTACGACAGCCCGTGCCCCTGAAGTGTCCCGCGCTTAAAAAGTTAGCTCACCTCGGACTAAGCCGCGCAAGGCTACATCACAGCAGGGCTGCTGGGCATCTTGTAGCTTCTCTTGTTAACAATTTGTCCGAAATGCTTCGCCGATGTTTTAGTGCGTCCCGGTTCAATATAATTTTCCAGTAGAACACAGGCAAATACCGACCATGACGTAGTAGTTTAGCCATTGCAATTGCCCGGTTTAACATGTTGGGTAGATATTTCGAGGCTAACGATGAAGCGTAGAAACTTGAGAATTCGGCAATGAGGAGTTCGCGCAAATTCCCAGGCGCATCATTGAGACAATTAAGGAAATACAAAAAGCGGTTTGGGCTCTAGAGTAAACATATGTACATAATGTGTGGTCTGTTATACATAAGTTACAGATGCATTTAGGATAACCGCAGTTAGGTCCAACCACATTAACCGCGTTGAACCGCGGTCAGCTCTAACCACGGTTTGCCGATGTTACACAGCACGAAAGCGTCCTCAGTCAGCGTGTCCTCGGTTAAGGCCAACGTTCGTTAAGGCGACTAAGGCCACCTCCATGGACGCCGCCTTTTCCTCGGTTCACTGCCTAACCGAGGCTGCCGAGCTCGGTTTCATAGAACCATGGTTAGCGGCATTACCGCGGTTTCGCGTGCTGTGTAAAGTGAACCTCGGTTATTGCAACCGCAGTTTAGACAATCTGCGTAGCAAGGGTGTTAGAATGGCACAAATGGTGTCACTGATTGGGTAACGCATCGAGTGGATGAAAAAGATTTAGCTTTGTGCCAAGAAACGGCAGTTATGTTGCCACGCGGTGGGATTCTTTTGCACCGTGGTAAGGCGATGCTATTCGTTTTCTAATCAAATATTCTCGGCATTTTCGGGCACTGCTACTTGGCTACTTTAGCAACGCAACACCTCTATCAATCAAGCATCATCATCATCATCAGCCGGACTACGTCCACTGCAGAACAAAGGCCTCTCCCATGTTCCGCCAGTTAACCCGGTCCTGTGCTTCTGAAGCACAGGACCAGGTTAATCAAGCATAAGTTGTTTTTGGAAACACGGCATTCAGAACAACTTTGTGGGTTCATTGAGAACATTTATGTATTTATTTACTTGCTTATTATTATTTCTTTATTTATGTTACTTTGAAAGTCCAAATAATGTTTATAGAGGCGGGGCGTAGAGTGAACAAAAATACCACACAAATATATATATGTTCAAACAACCACAGGTTTCATATAAGATGCTCATATACATAGTGTTGAAGGATGTTACATCATGGCCTCCGAGATGACGGGCGCGCGGCGTGTTTCTCGCGCTCGCCATCTTGGAGGCCATGGTTGCATGCAGGTGATGGAAGAGGAAGGCGGTTCTTCTCAGCATTGCTGTTTTGGTAGAAAAAAGTCTGAGAAGAAAATTGCCTGACAGGAATTTAATCATTAAACTGATGAACAAGACGCTATACGAACCGCCTACAAACATTCCCCGTGAGTGCGCTATTTTTTTTAAGAGACGAGACATCTTGTTTCGAAGCTGCAATATAATGCTTTCTCGGTCTCATTTAATTAGTGAAATACCAGCTGAGCTGGAATAGTCTGTAATGATGAAACATGCTGACGTGTTTTCCAGTGATTCAGAGTCCCGTCCATGAAAAATCACTCTCTTAGTTGGCGGAATCCAAAGGTTAAGAGTTCGGATCCCGCACGAAAAACCACTTTTTTCCGTTGGTGGGATCCAAACTCTTAACCTTTGGATCCTAGCGACTTAAATAAAAAAGTGCTTTTTCGTCTATTTCATGTCCTTCCATTGTTGGTCAGTGATATCGCTACAGTTAAAAGAAAGACAAACATTATTTCCTATGATTTACTTAGTCTAATTGCCCGTTGGTTTTGTTGGTTATGTGGGACTGTAGATTAAATTGGATGACCTGGTGACGTTACGCCATGAACGCTTAAACAGACATCGGTAAAGAAAAAAAAAACAGTGAATGTCTCTGAATGTTAATATTAAGATTTGCATTAAGACCTCGACGCTGTGTTTCACAAGAAAACGTTATCTAAGAGTCGATAATATCATCAAATCGCAGTAAAGCACAAGTTCCAAGAGCTTGCGAGGTTCACTTTTTAAGTAGGTGGCGTGGTAATTTTCTGAGGGCTCCTTGTTACCACATCAAATATGTTTTGCTCGTTGACTATGTGAAGACAACCATGTTAGCACGTGGGTACATAGGCTGATGAGGTATTTGAGGCAAAACCTCCAGGGATATTCAGCGTTCATGGATTTAACTGCTACCGCAGGTGTTTGCAAGATAAAAAAAATTGTTGAAAAATGGAAGCAAAGATGAGTACAAAGGGTTTTTTCTTGTTAATTTTAAAGGTAATGTAAAAATGTAAAGAAACAGTGGCTGAAAAAAAACAAGCATGCTGTGTACTCGAGTTTTTTAGGAAGCTCTGCGATTTCAGCTCGTACTAGCACAGCTTCATTTACCGAAGAAGTTTCCGCGGTATAGCTAGGCCAGAATTATATTGAACTGATCAGTGCAAAACATGGATTGGATTACTGGTGACGGTGGCCACATTTTGTTGGATGTGAAGCCAATGAACACGTATTTTTATCGAGGTGCATAATGAAGGATGTCACGGTGTCAGTGCCAGTATGGCCCCAACACTAGGTGGCTGATGGTGATACTCAGGGCTGTTTAGCTATCAGACGTAGGATTAAAATGCGCAAACACTGGTATTCACAGGTGAACCCTGACGGTGAGAAGGTCTGGTCTTTTTATTTTTGGGACATTCTAAAAAGAACATTAATAAAAGAACTTCCAATCAGAGCTCTAGGTATTAGGTTCCTCCCATTGAAAAAGAGTCTGACTGACAATACTCCTCATGACCTGTTTATGTTATTGGGACTTTATTCACTAACGGAAAAGTCGGAAGATTGATAGACATGCCGAGCCACCACTGTCGACGAGATCTATCTTTCGAGAAGCAGCTGCTCAAGCGCGCAGTGTTGTTAAAACTTTTGACCCCGTTCCGGAGTGGCTTCCCGTTCTTGACGCTTGTGTGTGTTTGCCTGACTTCTGATGAAGTATGTTTTGTTTACTTTACTGATGATACTTTCATTCATAAAAAAAGCATCGGCGTTGCTCAGTGGTAGATTACTGGGCTGACACCCAGCCGACCCAGGTTCGAGCCCCACTGTGTCATCGGTAGGTTTTTTTTTTCTAATTTCGCACGATGTGGTTACTGACATGGGCGGCGGTGGCAGACAACTGCGTGTGACCCGAGTTGTGATCTCATAAGAACTTTTGCTTTAAAAAAGAAAAAAAAAACCCTCACCACGCCAGCATGTGCAGATTGCTCCACGACTAGCTGCCATGTGCTGTATGAAACTGCGGTGGCTTAATGATATATTCAGTCAGTTGGAGCACTGTCATCGAATATGTTACCTTAAAAAAAGAATACACATTTTTTTGCTGGATTTTTACAAAGAGCAAATTATTACTTAGAACCTAAGTCAGAAAGCACTAAAAAATATACGAAAATAGTGGTACTGAGGTGTCAACGAAATCATAGCAGTACGACATTTTTCGTGGCCTCGGCCTCGGAGAGAGTAAGGTAGCAAAGTTCATCACATATTAGATCAAGGCAGTGAATGGGGAATGTTAAACGTAAGGTGCCTTCTCATAAGGAAGAAAGTGTTATTGTTTAAACACTAGCTGTTGGCGCAGCGGCTCAATGGGCAATTGAGCAAACAGCTGCTTGAACGTCTACAGTTGTAATAATTTGCAACGTATTGCCGAGCGGAAGCACGGCTACCGCCAAGGGCATATGTATGTATGTATATATATATATATATATATATATATATATATATATATATATATAATTTTGATTTTCGCAACCCAGCCGTACGGGGCGCCTAAGATCACAGTTGTAAAATGTGTCCTACGTGACGTGTGATGAATATTAAAAGTCATCCTCAAAAGCACAGTCTGTATTTCCGAGGGTTCATTTTTGTTTCGTTTAGGAAGAAAAAAAAGAGAATTGCTCTATTTGATTGTAACGCGAGGTACTTTAAATAGCGAAAATTGAAAAAAAAATTACTCGCGTTACATCCTATTGAATACGGTATACACTTAATCTGCAATAGCTCTTATGTAGAGCAATTTTGTTTTTGTGCTGCTGCAATTTTTTTTGTCAAGGCTACCACTTTCTCGCTCAAGCTGGAAAGTTTCATGCTGACCGAGCAAATCATTTTCCTATCGAACCTGAAATAATTTCCAGCTGCATAACTTCCAATCTGGGACTGAAAGACATCAAGCTGGAATTGTAAATGATGCCCGACTGGAAAGCCATTTCAAGCTTGACCTTTTCCAGCCCCAGTTTAGAAATGACCGTCTAGTTGGGAGTAATTTCCATTCCCAGCCTGGAAGTAGCATTACCAGTTTCATTCTCAGCCTGATGGGCCGTTTACAGCTAAAATACAGTCTAGAAATGATTCACAGCTGAGAATTCCCATTCTATTTTTATGTGGGACGGCGAGACCCTTATGAAACAAACATTTTGTTGCGTTTACTATCTCATTGAAGGTGGTGAAAACTGACGTTGATATATATTGCCGACAAGTAGAAGTATAGAGGTGAAAAGAAAATTTATCAGTAGTGGAAACAAAAAGACAACGAAAGTATAATAAACATCCGTCAGATCAGAGCACAACGAAACTGAGTAGTGGAGAGGAAAGTGGCCCTTTGTTTTGCTAATGAAGTAGCCCTTCTAAGCATATGTAGATCAATTCACTTCACTAATCATTCCTACGTGTTCAATGCTAGTTCTGCATTTTCACCGCACGCGTGGAGGATACTACTGTTCAGCGGCGAGTTCCCTTGTATAAGCGCAAGCTTTCGCGATATCACTTGCATAGCTCTCTATAGCGTTGATGCAGCGGCAGATACAGGAGCTTTATGTGACGTTTGCAGCATGCTACACATGGGTGACACCGGGGGCGCAGACGTGTGCTTTGCTTGCCCGGATTATCAGGCCATACCCATTCTTTAAAAATTGTCCTTTATAAAAATGGAGAAGCACGTGGGGTGCACACAAGAAAATGTATGGTGGCATTAAAAATGCAGTTTTCTAGCACACAACATATGCCGGTATCCCGTGAGTGACGTGATGACGTAGGTAGCACAACGTTATCTCCTCGAGGCCATTATGTATCGAGATATGGGCCTTTACTTATCCAGCGTACATCGAACCGATCGCACGGTTACAAAAAACGCGCCCTAGGAATCATTACGTCTTCTTCTACCACAAGTTTGGAACTGTTTTGCTCTACTCGGATACTGTCTTTCACGTCTCAGTAAAATTAGAAAACCGCGGTATTGATAAACTCAATCATAAACACCAACTTTCCACTACATGTGAGTACGTTTTCTGCACCTTCCCGCAACACAAGACATGCAGGCAATGGCAACTTTAACCTTCCAAGTTGTAGGAATGTATGTGGCAAACGGTTAATTCAGTTCAGTGGTGCTAAAATATGGAACACAATTCCAATTGAAGTTGAACTTGCCCGCAAATTTAATTTGACTTGCAAAATACATTTTTTCAATCAGTCGTGTTCTTGATCACAGTGAAGATCACGTCCGTATTTTTTTTCTCAGCTGGTACATATCTCTCTCTTACTTGTTTTTTCGTCTTCGTTCTGATGCAAGTTCGACTTATATTCATCCTTCAACGCAGCCTTATACGAAAATTCTGCCCATTCTTTTTCGTTGCCCCATCTTTTGTACTTTTTACACAATGTATGCCGTTAGTTTTTCTTTACTTGTGTACTTAGGACTTAGCAGCAATTTTGTATTTATTGTGATGTGCGTTTCAATATATATAATATACCTTTGAAGTTACTCAATCATTGAAGATGTACGTATAAAGATTCATAATCATATCCTGTGATCCACTGCTTCTGACATACAAAGAAATATTCATGTATTAGATTGGATTACTAACTAGCCACACAGGATAATGGTCCAAATACTTTGTAACCACTTTTGTATTACATTCATTGAAAAAAACACTGATTGGTGGATTGATTGAAACAAGTACATAGATATTCATATCTGGAACATGACGGCAACAGCAAACACCCACCGAGAGTGTTCTTATATTTTCTATTACAATAGAAAAAGAGGCACGCACGATTTGTTAACATGCTATACAGGAATACACAAGAAACACATGACACTTCCACATAATTTAACGGTAGTGACTCGATGACGACCAGTTATGTCAGAAGCAATGTGGTGGAGGGTACATAGAAACGCACTTTTGCACTCCTACATTTCGCCTTTGTCTACACTGCGTAGTGTTACGCCTTGTTGATAGCTGTACAAAAAACAACGAGTGACAAACACCGCAAATCAGTAATTTATACAGATTCTCCAAGCATCCCGAAGGCACTCAACAAAAGGTTCACACTGAATGTCTCGGTGTGAGCCGATCATGGACGAAATTTTAAAGTTGCTTTGACGTCTATGGCAAAGAGTCGTATCGACCACTGGTTCCCGCGGGATACTGAAGCTACGTTGGAATTTCTGGAAAAAAGGGCTGATCAACATACAGCTCTTCGCACATCACTACCTCATAACTGAGAGCATGAACTGGAAGTCACAACAGAAAAGAGAACTTCACCTCTCTAAATCTGCCTGTGGTGCAGGAAAACGTGTTTCTACCGAGCACGTTTCATCAAAGCAGCTGTTTGTCGATTTTTCACGAGGCATACGCACAAGTCACGCATTATTGCTTGTTGACTCGGGAGGAACCACAAACATTCGAAAAATGTCATGAACAGTAAATGGTAGCACATTTCAATTACCTGCCCAGATGTCAGAACACACACATACACACACAGAGAGAAAGAGAGAGAGAGAAAACTTGAGCATGGTCTATAAATATACCTTCTGCTAACTATTTTTACTAACACTCTTTCCGTATGCCTGGTGCTTGCGCCACAAAACACCATGCGTATACCCATCAAATTGAGGAGTGGCTGACACAGAGGATCAAGACTTCATATAGCCAATGTCTATCTGGTGTATAGCAGGGTTGTTGGCCCAGGCTCCCTGCATGGGGAACCCGACCCGCCTGTAGGCCTCACAGCTATTCAGAAAGCATATACAATCGTACACAGCGCAACGGCAACGACGGAGAGATAACAAAGACCGAGGAGGAGGAAAGGAAGGAAGGAAAACAACAAAGAGTTTGCTATTCTCTGCGTCGGAGTTGCGGGACGTAAAGGGCAAGGCTCTGTACGAGGCCGCGCCCCAGATGTCTGAGGAGCTTGAACAAGAGGGGTCGGTGCGACAATCGGCGCGTCCTACTGAACGCACCGTCATCTCTGATCTAAATATATACAGAACCGCGGAACAGCTTTTGTCGCGGTGAACACGATATTGGTACCGCTGTGAAAAGAATATATCTAGGTACCCCAAGAAGAACGCGTTGCTGGGCCATTTGGTTCACAATAGCGCCCTGTACGATCTATCTGTGTTCCTTCCTGGCTTCCAAATTTTAAGATCGAGGTGTTCCGTTGACTGTATATAGTTTCTCAAAAAAGAATGTGTTGTCGAGGCGGCTCACGCACGCTTTGGGGTCTTCCAGGCTCGGTACTTAGATCGTTACTGTGTTGCAATTGTAAAAGTTCAGCAGTTTTTGCCGTTCATTCCGTGTTTCTCCACCCTAGCCTCTGTGCTGGGGAACTCTCTTGTGCGGAATTTCTTCGAAGCCAGGCGCCAAGTTTCAAAAAGAAAAGCGCGTCGGACGTCTGTTGGCACGCTGAGTTTGCACGTGAAAGGCGCCAGCACTCGTTGCTTAACGTCTGTGCGCCTCAGAGCTAGTGGCCGGCCCGGGACATATTTAGAAACCTCCTTCGTTAATGTTGATTCCAAAGTGGGGGGCCTGAAACCACCGACGACCACCTCACATTTTCTTATTTTCTCAATTTGTGTGCTTCATGTATTATTTTTTTATATCGCGTTTATCCGCGTGCTTTTTCGGCTGGCTGACGTGACGGCGCAAAAGTCGTAAAAGAATCGCTGCGCCCTCTGTGCAAACAAACGTCGCTGTCGGACGTGGAACAGACATGCGCCTTTCAGTCGGCTAACCACATCATTGCTCGTTTCCCCGGCTGTCCCGGAACAAACATTCTGCCTGCGTCATGGAACTCTTCCGAGGAACGGCGAAGTAATGTTTCGCCCTCTTATCCTACTTCCGCGCTTTGTGTAATGCGCACACGCCTCTGAGAGGGTTTCGCTAAGATGGACAGAATACACTCAAACAAAGTCGGATCTTGCGCAAAAATACCTTCGTTATGTCCAAAAATTCATTATAAGGGCATATTCCTAACGCTACAGCTATTGGAAGAATACTCTTTATTTATTTATTTATAACCAATATTTCGTTATATCAAGTTTGTGGCATAAAGGTTCGAGCGTATATAAGGTCAACACACCCCGTTTATCCACCACGGGTAACAATGAGTAGCAAAAAAAAAGCAAAAACTTGAATTATTAGGTAAAATATTTGATTGCAATTACAATAATAAAACAATAATATTTTGTCGACACGTGCGGATGGCCAAACAAAGAAAGTCGCATGATTCCTTATGCATACGCAAAAGGCAGCTCGAAGGCGAAAATAATGTTTTGATTTTCACGTTGATCAGTCGACTCATCCTTCCTCCACTGCTGATGCTTTGTGCTCTCACGTGGTGTTTCCATACCTCCGGAATCAGCCCGAGTGTGACCAAAAGGCTACGTCATGGTATGACATCATCATATGATGTCACGCTGTGTAACCTTTTAGTGACGCCACAGACGATGTCATCTACGACACCTTGACACTTTTTGGAACAAGTCATGTCGGCTTTGTCCCCACCGCTTAGTGCCGCCGGTCACATTCCGCGTTTCGGGGGTCACATAAAGCTAAGCCTTGCTTCATGAGATATAAGCTATCGACACGAGTTCTGGCGGAGCACGATATGCATACAACACGCATATGATTGAGGAAAGCACGAGCGTTTGTTGCACATTGGTGGTTCCTTTTTAAATAATGAACTACGTACGCTGTGCGTGTACCACAAACAAAGTTGACTGTGAGTTACTTCGATGACAGGTCTTTCGTAATAACATATTTTCAAGTCAGTAACGACAGGTTCAACAAGTTTATGTTTGTTGGTCCTACATAGTTTGCTTTTCTGTTCCTGCTGGTTGTAAATTATTGTGAATGGTCTCATGCACGTCATTAACAGGTATATTATGTTTTGAAATATTCAGATTTCTTGACGCTGCTACATATTGATCTGCTGTTTCGTTTTCGAGAAATCATCATCACTTGTGTCTACGAGGAACGAATGGAAGTACCATTACATAAGAAAGATAGTGCATTAAAGTATATTTCTTATGATTGATTTCTACCGAGAACATTTATTCGGGACCTTGACTGCTAAAGAATATTTCTGCATTAACAATCTTGCGTGTCTAGTGTCGGTAATAATTTATAGTGTCCTTCATAAGTGATAACATGAAGTGGCGAAAATCTGTTAAAATTGGGGCATCTACCTGCATTCTTATGTACCCTTCGAAAAATTCTCACAAAATCAGTAGGTGTAGACGAAGCATCGATGCGAAACTATTTGCAACTGCTGTGTGCTTCTTGTGCAGTGTGAAGCTGATGCACGTTCACGGGGCGACCTTTTTGTTCATAGACGCGTCAATGACAAATCAGCGAATTAGTTAAAGTCCTTCCGCGGAACACAACTACTTTAACTACTTGAACTCATCGATTATACAGCATGCTTCAGACGCGCTTGGGCAAAGCACAACGTACGCATAGGAAGCGAAAAAGTTGAACGCCGTCTATTCAAAAAAAAAAAAAAATGAAAGCGACGAAAGAAAAAAAATGGCAGCATATCCACGGAGTGAATGATGGAGAGTGTGGCGAAGCATCCGTCCGTCCATTAGTTCTTGCTTCCGTCCATCCATGAGTGCGTATGTGTGGCCGCCCGTGCGTCCATCCGCCCATCTGTGCATGCGTCTGTTCGTGCGTCCGCACGTCCATGTGTGCGTCAGTCCCTGCGTTCGTCCATGCATTCGCTCCTGCGTCCGTCCGTCCGTGCAGCCATCCGTGCATCCGTCCATGCATCTGTCTGTGTGTCCGTTCGTCCACCTATTCAACACTCCAAGTACCACCATCTCGCATTTTTTCATCATATATTGCTCATATAGAAGCACCACCATCCAGCGGACATTCCAAGGACTGAACGAGAGGAGGCACGCGTACACTTTCTTACGGCTCGCGCTTCGTGTCTACTTCCCACCTTTAACCACCTCGAGTTCATGGTATATACTAGTTCACTGTACCCACGGCACTGCGGCCCAACGCTCGCTAAACCTTTCTAAAACCAAGGAGGTTACGCCAAGCGAGTATAACGTAGCAACCCTTTCTTGTCAGATAGTGCTCAATGTACATGCCAATGGCTGCTAAGGGGGAATGAGAGACAGGAGAATTCGGCTTTTAGTTAACGCGCACGCTGCGAATTTTTTATTGTTCAACAACGCACAGAAGAAATATCCCACCGGCACCACCTTCGAGGTCAAAATGTAAGACTGGTTACACACTACGACTATGACTGCGGTACGCAGATTTGTATCTAGGTATGTGTCTGAGTGAGTGCGGGTGAGTTTGAGTTCGAACGAGTCCGTTCGAGAAAAATATATGGGAATCCCAGTCCGAGTGGGTCCTAAGCGCAAAAGAAATCTCTCGGTTGAGTTTGAGTGACCTGCACTTTTACAGCAAAAAGTGCATGTGGCTAGGAGAAACGAAAATCCCTTCGGCAGTGGTGTCACGAGGGGCTTCGTTTGGCTGCGTTATCAGTTACGTCATTCGCAGCGTCGTATGCAAGCATGCGCACCATTAATTGGCTGCGTTATGAGTGACGTCGTTCATCCAGTTTCAGCCGTGGCGCCAAGCACGCGCGCATGTCTTTCATGAAACCTTGCTCATGGGTATACCACGGACAACTCTAGAAGAGCGCCGTAAGTGTAAACGTGAGAGAGATCGCATTAGCCTACGACGGCCGCCTGGATCGGGCGCGCGGCGGTGTTTCTGCGGCCATTCCATTCGACGCGCACCCAATTGAAAAAAACCAGTATATATATATATATATATATATATATATATATATATATATATATATATATATATATATATATATATATTAAGTGATACAGTTTTTCATCATCATCATCATCATCATCAGCCTGACTACGTCCACTGCAGGACAAAGGCCTCTCCCATGTTCCGCCAGTTAACCCGGTCCTGTGCTGGTTGCTGCCAATTTATACCCGCAAACTTCTTAATCTCATCTGCCCACCTAACCTTCTGTCTCCCCCTAACCCGCTTCCCTTCTCTGGGAATCCAGTCAGTTACCGGTCCTGTGCTGGTTGCTGCCAATTTATACCCGCAAACTTCTTAATCTCATCTGCCCACCTAACCTTCTGTCTCCCCCTAACCCGCTTCCCTTCTCTGGGAATCCAGTCAGTTACCCTTAATGACCAGCGGTTATCCTGTCTACGCGCTACATGCCCTGCCCATGTCCATTTCTTTTTCTTGATTTCAGCTATGATATCCTTAACCCCCGTTTGTTCCCTAATCCACTCTGCTCTCTTCTTGTCCCTTAAGGTTACACCTACCATTTTTCTTTCCATTGCTCGCTGCGTCGTCCTCAATTTAAGCTGAACCCTCTTTGTAAGTCTCCAGGTTTCTGCTCCGTAGCTAAGTACCGGCAAGATACAGCTGTTATATACCTTCCTCTTGAGGGATAGTGGCAATCTACCTGTCATAACTTGAGAGTGCTTGCCGAATGTGCTCCACCCCATTCTTATTCTTCTAGTTACTTCTATCTCGTGGTTCGGCTCTGCGGTTATTACCTGCCCTAAGTAGACATAGTCTTTTACAACTTCAAATGCACTATTACCTATCTCGAAGCGCTGCTCCTTGCTGAGGTTGTTGTACATTACTTTCGTTTTCTGCAGATTAATTTTAAGACCCACCTTCTGCTCTCCTTGTCTAACTCCGTAATCATGAGTTGCAATTCGTCCCCCGAGTTACTCAGCAATGAAATGTCATCGGTGAAGCGCAGGTTACTAAGGTATTCTCCATTGACTCTTATCCCTAACTGTTCCCATTCTAGGATTCTGAAAACCTCCTGTAAGCACGCGGTTAATAGCATTGGAGAAATTGTGTCCCCCTGCCTTACACCCTTCTTGATTGGTATTCTGTTGCTTTCTTTATGAAGCACTGTGGTAGCAGTTGATCCCCTGTAGATTTCTTCCAGAATGTTTATATATACATCATCTACGCCCTGATTCCGCAGTGTTTGTATGACGGCTGATATTTCTACTGAATCAAACGCCTTCTCGTAATCTATGAAGGCTATGTATAGTGGTTGGTTATACTCTGAGCATTTCTCTATTACCTGATTAATAGTATGAATGTGGTCAATTGTTGAGTAGCCTGTTCGAAATCCTGCTTGTTCCTTTGGTTGATTGAATCTTAATGTTTTCTTTACTCTGTTAGCAATTACCTTTGTAAATAGCTTGTATACTACAGAGAGCAGGCTGATCGGCCTGTAATTCTTCAAGTCCTTGTCATCTCCTTTCTTGTGTATTAAGATGATGTTAGCGTTCTTCCAAGACTCTGGTACTATTCCCGTCAGGAGACACCTTGTAAACACGGTGGCTAGTTTTTCTAACACAATCTGTCCTCCATCTTTCAGCAGATCTGATGTTACCTGATCCTCACCAGCAGCTTTGCCCCTTTGCATGCTCTCCAAAGCTTTTCTGACTTCTTCTATTATTACTGGTGGGGTGTAATCTGGGTTACTGTTAGTTCTTATAGTATTAAGGTCGTGGTTGTCTCGGCTACTGTACAGATCTCTGTAAAACTCCTCCGCTATTTTAACTATCCTATCCATATTGGTAGTTATTTTGCCTTCTTTGTCCCTTAGTGCATACATCCGACTTTTACCTATCCCAAGTTTCCTCTTCAATGCTTTGACACTTCCTCTATTTTTCAGAGCGTGTTCAATTCTCTCCATGTTATACCTTCTTACATCGCATACCTTACGTCTATTAATCAACTTCGAAAGCTCTGCCAGTTCTATTTTGTCTGTTGTACTTGACACTTTCATGATTTTACGCTTCTTAATTAGGTTCTTCGTTTCCTGGGAAAGCTTACCAGTGTCCTGTCTAACTACCCTGCCTCCAACTTCCACTGTACACTCCGTAATGATACTCGTCAGATTATCATTCATTGTATCTACGCTAAGGTTGGTTTCCTCACTAAGAGCCGAGTACCTGTTCTGCAGCGACACTCTGAATTCCTGTACTTTCCCTCTCAGTGCTAGCTCATTGATTGGCTTCTTGCGTATCAGTTTCTGTCGTTCCTTCTTCAAGTCTAGGCGAATTTGAGACCGTACCATTCTATGGTCACTGCATCGTACCTTGCCAATCACTTCCACATCCTGCACGATTCCAGGGTGTGCACTCATTATAAAGTCTATTTCGTTCTTATTTTCGCCATTAGGGCTCCTCCATGTCCACTTGCGGTTTTCTCGTTTTCGGTAGAAGGTATTCAAAATCCGTAAATTATTGCGTTCTGCGAATTCTACTAGTAGCTCTCCTCTGGCGTTTCTAGTACCGATGCCATAATCTCCTACTGCCCTGTCTCCAGCCTGCTTCTTCCCTACCTTTGCATTAAGGTCGCCCATCACTATAGTATACTGTGTTTTTACCTTACTCATTGCCGATTCCACGTCTTCATAGAAGCTTTCAACTGAAGCGTCATCATGGCTGGATGTAGGCGCGTAAGCCTGTACTACTTTTATCTTGTATCTTTTATTCAGTTTAATTACGATACCTACCACCCTTTCATTAATGCTATAGTAATCCTCTATGTTGACAGTATATAGTCAACATAGAGGATTACTATAGCATTAATGAAAGGGTGGTAGGTATCGTAATTAAACTAGTACCGTATAGGCCTTGTTGCGGATGGGAAGGAAGGTCGCTGATGGCATCCCACCGCTGCCAACCAGTTGTTGCGCGTCACGGCGACCGCAGTCTGCGGGTAGCGGGGCCGATCGCCGTCGCGACGTCGAGCCAAGGACCAGGGGAGAGCTTTGAGCAAACTTAACGGATTTATTTACATCTTTACAGGGAGTTGTCGAGATGACAGAAGAGAAGAGAAGAACTAGTGGTTTCACAAACCACGAGCGTGGTGGTTGAACTTTACTTAGTTCAGAGCGACGTCCAGCACTCTGCCGCGTCGTTTTATGCCCTGTCGGGCTCCTCCTCTACGAGTCGACCACCAATCACGCACACACAGGTGAGGGGGGGCGAGCATGCAAGGTCCACGTGAACACTGCACTTTGGTGGCGCCAGCAGGGCTCTTTCTCGTCGTGCGTGAGCCTTTAGTCGAGAGTGCCCACGATCCTGGCCGCATACTTCAAAGGGTCCGCCGATTATGTTCGCTCAATTAGCGGGGCGATCCGCGGCAGCCGCCGCGGTCTCCCCCAGGAAGACGCCGTCCCTGTTGTCCTCTTGGTGGCGTCTTGGCGACACTACGTCTCGTACTCCGGGACAATGCCTGGCGGGCATACGCAGTCAGCCGGTCGGCTACTTCACAATGGATTAAACAAGCGCCGATCTTCTGAGAGGTGCCCGGTTTGTGGAATCCTCTGGGGAGAGCCCTTTGACCAGCGCCGTTGTCGTCTGCCGGTTAACGCGCTAACGATGCGTGGCTGGCCCAGGCGGGAGATAGAGTGGCGGCTCCAAAACCCTCTTTGGCGACATTCCACCCGTTGGCGCCGCTGTCAATCAGTAGGCGACGTCTCGTGGGGCCGGCCTCTGTTGCTTCCTCCGTCCAGACGTGGCGAGACTGTCCTTTTTGCACTAATTCAGCGTGGCAAATGACTCGCTGGGTCAAGGCATAGTCAGATCGCTACAGCTCCTCCGCCGACGGGAAGATCTCGGACGTCGGGTAGTATCAGCTGCTCGACGGGAGAGATCACAGTAACCGCAGTCTCCCAACACCACTGAAACCACAAAGACCAACCACTAGAACCAGCAAGCGCCGGCAATGAGTTTTCAGCAACCAGGCCGGTCTTTCAAATGTGCCACAATGCACCTACGCTTTTTTTTCTTTTAAATGGCAACCACACTAATACTCTTGCCCATAGCTAAAAATTTCGATTACTCCAAATACCCCTTAAAATCATTACGGAAAACGTCCCTCAACGTTCCGTATAACACGACGCTCAGCTAAAGAATTCGACTGATCCCTGAGCACATACCAAAATAACAAAGGGTAATGCAATTTCGTATACTAACACGCTTATTTGCTGAATGTAGTTTCATGTCAGCCCATGTTTTTAAAGAACGCACAAGACTTTGCTGTGCGCTCTAGCATGACATCTTACTCTCATCCAAAGAGCGCTAGCATAACTACACGCACCTAACCATAGGCGATATCTCTCTCACCTAGGTATCCTTAAACCCTCATCTGAACGTGAATTTTCTCGAGAAACAAACGCAAGGAACAATCACACTTGAGGTACACGTCAGGAGTGCGTAACAAAACAGGCGTTAATTTTGCGCCAAAACCCCTGTACCGAATGTTTCTGCCCCTGAGCATTTCGAAAATTGCTTTGTTTGGTTTTATTCTAAAACCTTCCCAAACATTGCTCATTTACTCTATTGAAGACGGCATGCGATGCCGCGCTTAACTAAAGGGCACGAAGCATAGAAACTCCGGCGCCGCTCGACTACGCTACCGCGCTTTCAAAACTAGCGGGCGTACCAAATCTTCATTTGCGACTTGCGTGCTCGTATCTTAAAAAAAACTCCTTTCACGCAGTCGGTTGACTGATGCGGGCCACTGCTTTCTCTTAACGCTGAACAATTCAACTCGAAATTTTGACAAAGCTTACACGCAAACAAAATCTAGAGGGAAGAAAAAAGTGTCCAAGCAAACTAGCTGTGGAGATGACACAGGAACATCACTTTAAAACCAAATATAACCAAACAAGTATGTTTCAAAATAAACTCCTGTGTCCGACTCTCCCTCCTACAGCTGTCGCTCGCCCTTCAGCCGTACACGCGGCGGTCGTGGTCTTCGACTCTGAAAACGCGCGAGACAACAACGTGCACGAGCAACAAGCTGAACTGCAGCGTTACGCCTCATTCGCGATTTTGGCGGGCTTCTGTCAGTTCGGCGTAGGGGACCGGAGCGATGCGTTGGACAGAGTGGCCATGCTTTCTTTGGGCTAGCTCGCGTGTGCTTCTTAGCTATTGTGGCTTTTCCTTTTTTTCTAGGACCCCTTCTACAATCCCGTTCCCGCAAAGCTTTAAATCTCCTGCGTACATTCCGTCGCGGGGATGCGCGCCGGGGCCTACCCTTCCGCCGTTGGAACCTTACTTTACGCCACAAAGGACCTTTCTTTGAACTGGCTGGTAACCTACTCTTGGGCCGCTCGCCCGGCTGATTGCCCCCTCTTTCACCCCTTCGCTTTGTCGCTCGCGTACGCCTCTCTCGTTTCCGGCGACGTCTGCGACCGACCTGTCCTGCACCGCTGGTGAATTCGTTGCCGGTTGAGTTATCAATGGTTTTACCGCTCAAGGGTGCCTCTGCACCACCTGCCACAGTGTTTCGGCACTTTGATTTCTTGGCTCTGTCGCCCTGTCTGGCCGATTCACCTGTGCTAACGCTGTACTCAGGTGCGCCCTGAAACGTTTTGTGGATAGAACGGAAAGACCGGCGCTCTCCACGCAATTCCATTCGCGAACCCGCTTTCCTCTTACCTTTCGTCCGGTTGCTCGGACGCATGCAATGTAATTTTGACGCTGCTGCAAAGCTCTTATTTGCTACGCCGACAGGTTTTGCGCCTTCTTTTACACGCGTAGTACTGTTCGTCTTTCTCGCGGATTTGCGACGTCTCTTTCGTCTGCGCCGCTTTTTGCGTGTTGCTTCCGAGCCTCCCGATCGCATCTCACACTCGTGAACCCTCTCACAGCTTTCGTTAGCTGTCTCAGTCGCGTGGTCTAAATGATTTTCGACCTGGTCGTCTTTATTCTCACCCTCCAGACCGGCGGACTGGTTAACACACTTAGGAACAATGCAGCTGCTTGCCTTCGAAAAATCTTGCTCGCATTCCTGAGAGCTGTCTGCAACTGCACTGATGCTATTCTCTACGCTCGCTGCTTCTGAGCCTTCTCCGGTGTTCCTGCCTACTTGGACCTCATTTGCAAGATCCACCGCCGCGATAAACACAGTTGAGGTCTGTGCCAGATTCTCTACAGCTATTCTAGCTGTTTTGCTAACAGTTAACTGGCAAAGCACCTCGTCGCACTCGCTCTGGCCTTCGTTGGCCTCTCTACTCACTGCAGCATCTTTAGCAGCACTCAAACTCGATTCGCCTTTGAATCCGCTGCTATGTTCACACGTGCTAGCCTTCTCTAAAGCTCTGGGCTGCACCTCGCACTTCTCGTGCGCTACACTTGCGGATGGCTGAATCTTACACCGCGTGGCCTCGACTTTTTGTTCCGACAGTTCAATCTCTAGACTGAGTGCTCGCTCAAGCTCTTCACCTCGCTCCCGTTTTTCTACCTCCCATTTGCGCTCACTATTCACCTTTGTGCTATGAGAGACACGCGGACCTCTCTCAGGCTTGGTTTTAATACCAGCACACCGTCGCGCGTTCTTCAACGGAGCGTTCGTGAGCTTGTACTCCATTTGCTTTCTGTCAGCTCTAATGCCGAAGCACCGCAGTAAGGCTGCCTTAGCTACATTGTAACTGTTGAACTCGTCCTCGGAAAGGTACCCTATTCTACCAATTAAGTCGCGTGGAAAGACACTCAATAAGGCGAAAGACCAATAGTCTTCGTCGAGCCCTAGGTCTGTGCAAACATTCTCGTAAGAGGTTAGGTAACTCTCTATATCCTCGCCCTCTTCGAATGCATGGATCCTCGAATTTACTTGAGACCATCTAAGGCACTGTATTGATCTTCTTGTCTCTTCCAGCTTTACCTTTAGGGTTTCCTTCCACTGTTCTCTCTCTTGCTCTCGCCTTTCCTGACGCTTTTTCTCGCGCTCCTGTTCCTGTTGCCTTTGAATCTCGTTCCACGTTTCTTTAATTTCTTCACTGGTCAGATTCAAGCCCTCGATAGCGCCAACAATTGCGTGTTTCTTCATCCCCGTATCTACTTCCGCTCCCAGCTCCTCCCCCAGAATCAGGAGCTGATTCTTCAACAAACGCTTCCAATCCATGACAGAGAACTAGTGTGGTGCAGCTCACTCTCTACCCAGAAGTTCCGTAAACAACTGCTTCTGTGGTAGCCTCTACCAGCGAAAAGATTGCACTTCTATCTTATCAGCCTGGCAACCGAAAACCAAAGCCAGCACTCACCAGTCCACAGCTGCCAGTCTCCATGATCTCGGCGTGTTGTTCATTCTCCGTCCTCCAGGCTCACATCCAACCGCTTGCCATCCAGTTGTTGCGGATGGGAAGGAGGGACGCTGATGATGGGATCCCACCGCTGCCAACCAGTTGTTGCGGTTGAAAAGGAAGGTCGCTGATGGCATCCGGCATCCCACCGCTGCCACCAGTTGTTGCGGATGGGAAGGAAGGTCGCTGATGGCATCCCACCGCTGCCAACCAGTTGTTGCGCGTCGCGGCGACCGCAGTCTGCGGGTAGTGGGGCCGATCGCCGTCGCTCCGTCGAGCCAAGGACCAGGGGAGAGCTTTGAGCAAACTTAACGGATTTATTTACATCTTTACAGGGAGTTGTCGAGATGACAGAAGAGAAGAGAAGAACTAGTGGTTTCACAAACCACGAGCGTGGTGGTTGAACTTTACTTAGTTCAGAGCGACGTCCAGCACTCTGCCGCGTCGTTTTATGCCCTGTCGGGCTCCTCCTCTACGAGTCGACCACCAATCACGCACACACAGGTGAGGGGGGGCGAGCATGCAAGGTCCACGTGAACACTGCACTTTGGTGGCGCCAGCAGGGCTCTTTCTCGTCGTGCGTGAGCCTTTAGTCGAGAGTGCCCACGATCCTGGCCGCATACTTCAAAGGGTCCGCCGATTATGTTCGCTCAATTAGCGGGGCGATCCGCGGCAGCCGCCGCGGTCTCCCCCAGGAAGACGCCGTCCCTGTTGTCCTCTTGGTGGCGTCTTGGCGACACTACGTCTCGTACTCCGGGACAATGCCTGGCGGGCATACGCAGTCAGCCGGTCGGCTACTTCACAATGGATTAAACAAGCGCCGATCTTTTGAGAGGTGCCCGGTTTGTGGAATCCTCTGGGGAGAGCCCTTTGACCAGCGCCATTGTCGTCTGCCGGTTAACGCGCTAACGATGCGTGGCTGGCCCAGGCGGGAGATAGAGTGGCGGCTCCAAAACCCTCTTTGGCGACATTCCACCCGTTGGCGCCGCTGTCAATCAGTAGGCAACGTCTCGTGGGGCCGGCCTCTGTTGCTTCCTCCGTCCAGACGTGGCGAGACTGTCCTTTTTGCACTAATTCAGCGTGGCAAATGACTCGCTGGGTCAAGGCATAGCCAGATCGCTACAGCCTCATCGCTCCTCCTAACCTCACTGAGCCCTATTATATCCAATTTAACACCCTCTAGCTCCTCGAATAGTACAGCTAGACTTCCCTCACTAGATAAGGTTCTAGCGTTAAACGTTGCCAAGTTCAGTTACCAATGGCGGCCTGTCCGGATCCAGAGATTCTTAGCACCCTCTGCTGCGTTGCAGATCTGACCACCGCCGTGGTCAGTTGCTTCGCAGCTGCTGGGGACTGAGGGCCGTCAGTTATTTGACGTAAGCATGTGGGAGGTAGTGGCCAGATACTGCACCAGGGTGGCCAATCCTTCTCTGGTGAGGGAGTGCGTTCTCGGCGGTCTTTGCCGGTGAGGCCGCACCCCAGGCCTCTTAATGCAGTTCCATCAACACGCGGATTTTTTTTTAATCTGGTTGGGAACTGCGCGGTACCGGGATTTGAACCACGGACCTCTCGCATGTGAGGCGGATGCTCTAACCACTACGCCATCGCCGCATATGATACACTTTTTAAGCGACCCCAAACCATCCTCCGCCGTCTGCAGCGTCCGCAGTTTCTCTCTCTCTCTCTCTCTCTCTCTCTCTCTCTCTATATATATATATATATATATATATATATATATATATATATATATATATATATAGCGTTGCCTCCGGGACATCCATCGCACGACCCGCTCTCGACGGGAGACTGAGAGAGAAGGCGGGCGCGCGAGAGAGAGGGGTGCGCGCGCAGCTGCAGCGAGCGAGGAGAACGGAGGAGCGAGCGAAGGGGGAGGGGGTATAAGGCGCGTTACTGACACCGATATCAGCGTCGCGTCCGTGGCTTATTCGGTAGAGCGTCGCGCTGCGGCCCGCCAAGTCCTCTTTCATTTAAAGATAGAGAGAAGACTGCGGACGCCGCCGATGGCGGTGGATGGTTTGGGGTCGCTTATAAAGTGTATGCACACTTAAAAAAATGTAATTGCAGAAGTTCTGCCACGCGCCGCGACGCGGCACTCTTCTCCTACTCCCCAGCGGGTATAGTTAACTAGAATGAGGTTATCTGATTGGTGGCTAAAGTGAAGGCGCGAGTGAAAATTAAACCCTTCACTGCAAAGTACCAGTCCTCAACCTCGCTATATAAAGGAAAAATAAATAAATAAAATTTTTGGTTCACTAAGTATTACGGCTTGGTGGCGATAGCCACCGCCCGATTTAAAGAGTACAGCCATATAAATCCATCCATACAACCTGCAGACGATGCCGAGAGTGCCGCGCCGTAGACATGCTTGGAGAAATGCACATTGGACGTCGCTCACGTGGTAACAGGAATAAAGGAACGCTAATATGTATTCTTAATGAGGCTTCCCTTACAAAAATCCTATATATGGAATTGCCACTGTGAGTCTTGTCCTTTGTAGCAGACTATGATCGAGGCAGAGCCAGGCAGTGTGAGGCGACTGCGTGTGGCACAGCTTGTTCGCGAATTTCGCTTCCGTGACAAATGTATTAAGCTGACTGACTACGTGATCTGCCGTGCTTTTTTATTTTTGTTTAGCGATCGTTTCTTTCACTGCCACCTGAATCAGCGCGTGTCAATTTAGGTTGCCTTGTTCTGCAAGGAATGCATTTTGTCGTTGTCGACCCTGCATATATAGCTATGTTATGCAATCCAGCTCTGTCGTCACAGCAACACATTGCAGGAAAGCTAAACCGCAGTGCGGGTAACGCTACAGTCGTTTTCACCTGCACGATGATCGGCAAAATTTTGTTGTGGGCTCGACACTTAGCATATATATGTTCCCACGGTACGACAGTGTTGCGAATGGGACGTTCTTATTTAAGCGCAGGTCGCATGCAGGCGGATATTAACGTAAAAATGATAGGCGATGCTAGTTGCCTCCGAATTATAGGGCGCCAGGGATCGGTGACTCTATTACCAAAGTAGTTTCTATCACTTAGGTGAAGCTTGCGTGGTAAACACTGTGGTAAACCCAAGCCGAACGTGTGTCTAACCTCATTAAGAATTACGAACATCTCACGAATAATTGTGAAAGGCTTCAGTGCCACGTCGGGTTCAACCCACTGTTAAACAACGGGACCGCTTTTTAGCTTTCGCTGGTTAACCATTCGTATGTAGTGCTTGGGTGGTGATTTATTACTAATATTACTTTGATACTGGCCAGCTGTGCTATCTACTCTTCTTCAGCACTACGTCCAATGTCGACTCATGCCTATAACCCCGTCTGCTCACATATCTTAATGAGGTAGTTTTCATACGTCAGCACAATAATTATTGATCCAAGGTGTGAGCTAAGAGCGTGAAGGCAGGAGAGGCTTTAAGCTCTCTTCCACACCCCGATCTCTATCACAGAAAGTTCCCGATTAAAAAGATGGCGCGTGATCAAAGTTCTTTTAGTAAAATTAGCTCTAATAAATAATCCTACTAGATTGTAACCACTGATAACTCGTTCTGGAAGGCACGAACTCCAAGTGCTTATTGCAGAGCATCGATAATAGAAGATATTGGAGTTAAAGTGCACTGGGTCGGTACGGCTAACTTACGATAACGCTCTTGTGCGGGCTTAGATCGAGCGGTGAGTCGGATGAGTCATAATTTTATGCAACACCGTTAAAGGACTCCTTTCGCAGAAATCCCTGCGTTGGTGTCGGTGTCGGCGTCGCCATGGGCGTCGTTGTTTGGGAACGAGAAATCATCATCTTGTCCATGACTGGAAAACTGAGAAGGATTCAAATAAAGACATAAAACAATCTTGTAGTCTGAATAAGGATCGATTGCAGGCCGTTTTCGTGACACGCAGGTGTTCTCCCACTCAGCCTACTTGAAAATAACCTCCTCGGTTTAGAAATTTAGTGAAAATAACTTTCATGTTTTATAAACAGACTGGTCCTGTATACAGGCTTTACAATACATGTAATGTTGCAGTAATATAATGTAATACATGTAATATTACATGTAATGTTGTGGGGTACAAGAGTACATTGCCATCTGGCGTGAGAACTTGGGAATATTATGACGACTTCGTGGTTTACGGTGGCCACCCTTTACAAAAGGAACATCTGTTACTGTGCGTGTTCTCTTAAGGCCTTTTAGTAAATGCATAGGAAGTTCGAAAATACTTCTCTGGTATAATTGCTCGTGGTTTAAAGCATGCTACCCATTACATAGAATGCAGTCATGCGCGCAAGTTTCACTGACGCAAGCAACTTTCAACTTTATTAACGCGATGGTATTAAAGAGCTCGTTTCACAGAAATTCTTGCGTTGGTGTCGGTGTCAACGTCGTTGGTTGTGAGCGAAAAATCGTCATCTTTGCATGACTGAAAAAGGGAGAAAAATTCAAATAAAGATATCATAGCATATTCACGGAATTAATGATGATGGGTGGGGTGAAGCGTCCATCAATCCGTCCCTGCTTCCGTCCATGCGTCCGTCCGCGCGTTCGTTCGTGTGGCCATCCGCCCGTGCGTACGTCCGTCTATCAAGTGAACAGTTTAAGTACTGCCATCTCGCTTCTTTTTATCATATATTCATCATATACAAGTACCGCCATCCAGTGGACAATCCAAGGACTAACACGAGAGCATGTACTACATATCTGCTGTTAGCGCTTTGTTAACATCGAGAGAGGGATAACAACACCGTGCTACGTATTTCGTGACATGTGGACATCTGGATATGGGCCCGAGGGCGGGTATGTGCCGCAGGTTACGCACTATGACGAAGGGGGACGCACAAGCCACGCCATAACGAGCTTCGCCCCTACAATCCTGGGTCATAGTGGGGTCTTAACCCGGATTGTATGCGTGGCAAGCGGGTGTTCTACCGCACAGCCACGCCTCTGCTTGTGAATACAGTGAAAATAACTCCCTTTGCTTGGACAAACAGTGAAAGTAACTTTCATGCATTACAAACAAATGCGTCCTGTATACTTGATTCATAATGCAACATGAAATACTGCCGTAATAGTACGTGGTACAAGCGTACATTGCCATCGGGGGTCATAGCGTGTATCATAATGACATCATATATAGTCCAAAACCGGTCATTAACTACAAAAAGCAAATGCTACTGCACCCTTAAGGCAATGTAGTGGGTTCATAGTAAGTTCAAAAAGACTTCATATACTAAGTGTTTGAAGTACGCACTAGGAACAGGAGATCACTATCGCGTTGAACATTGAAAAGCGAAGCTTAAAGGTCCCCAATTATTTTATTGCATTGTAGGATTCCACAATTTATTCGAATACCATCATACAGTAACAAGGTTGCACTAAGTAGTTAAAATATGCACTAGGAGCAGGGGTACCACTATTGTGTTCAACTCTTAAAGGTGAAGCTAAAGGGTCCCGTAATTTTTCGGGGAGAGAGAGAGCTATTATTTATGCAGACCGAAACGATAGTCATGGATATTGAGTCCAATGGAGTCCGTTCTGAGAAAGAATTTGAGTGAGCTTTAACCTGAGTGAGTTCTGTTGGGAAAACATTGCCGAGCCTGAGCCCGAGTAAACACTAACCACAAAATACAATTTTGAGTTAGCCTCAGCGAGAAGGAGGAGGAATAAACTTCGCTTTAAATGTCCAGTGCGGGGCTGATAAGCCCATTTAACTACTCCCAACTTGGAACAGAGAAATCAACCTTCTCGGGCTGTTATGGGCTTACTGGACAGCTGGGACTTGATGCTCCAAGTCTTGTGTCCTGAAAATGCTGGCAAGCCTGACACGGCTAACAAATAATGATGGAGCCGTGTGACCACCCAACAAATGGTGAGCTCGACTTTTTTTTACACCGAAAGCTGTTACGAGATGACAACAAAGGTCGCGTAGGCAAAAGTAGTCCGCCGCCGATGCCGGTGCCCGTTATCACTATTGCATGAAATGAGAAAAAAAAATCAAGCAAATAAAAACTGGAACACAATCCAGGGACACAATACTGGGACACAATCCCAGTATTCTACCACTGAGCCACGCTGGTGTTTGTAACTTTGTGGTTGCAAAACTGGCCTTCGGCACGGCGTGATTTCCGGAGAAAGGAATCGCGGTTAAAAGGGAGTGATAAAAGCGTTTTAGAACAGCAAGGGAACAACCAGGGGCTACAGAATTTGAATTTACGTAACGACAGTTTGTGCCAAAGGCGCGAGTTTTCAGTTTCAAAAACGGCGTTCACCCAAGTTTTCAAAAGCGTCCGCCGTCCAGCCACAGCATCGAAAAAAATTGCACAAGATTTCTTGCAGGTGTGTACGTGGGTACCACATACCCCCGGAGAATACGAAGGAAGGCATAGTACCTCACATACACAAATTATGATGTGTATTCTGTGGCGCTAGTGGGTACCCCGGTAAATGTGTTTGTTAGTAGTTACCATAAACAGTGCCAGAAAAAAGGCTTTGAGGCCGCTCTTTCCATCAGCTTCCCTGTTGAGTGTGCTTGGCGCAGGCCGCGCAAGCATGGGCGTGTTTTTTTCTGTATCCGTCTATACATTTCTCTGCCATGCTACCAGCCAGTAAACTCAACGAAAAAAAGAAATAGAGCTATATAATTGCGAGTGACAATGACAGGACCCTAAAACTTGCAATGGACTCCGTGAACATCTCGTGGGCTCGAATTGTTATTTGCCATTTCCCAGTGCTTGAATATCACATCAATTAGCAACGTTATCTCGGCATTCGCACCGCAATATAAGCACAAACACTGAACAATTGGACATTATGTTTTTGTAAAATGTAGGATATTGACCTAATTTACGTTATATTTGGCCAAACATACTGTAAAAAAAGAGGGAAAAGAAGGAGACTGTACAAGTAGGCAATTGCCGTCAGTACTATTAGAAAGGAACAGAGGCTCGCTTTATTAAAAACCACTAACTATCGTAGTTGTTCTGATTGCGTAGCGGTTAGTATAAATTAGAGAGAAAAATGAGGTCAACCACATGGAGAGGAGAGTCAAGAGCCCGTTATATTTTTTTGGGTATTCCTCAGTGTTCGAAATAAATTACATTTATCGCTAAGTTAACTTGTATAGTTATTAATATGAGGGTGACTCTTGGATTGAAGCATCAAAGTCGGATGGATGAATGAATTGATATGGCTGTACCCTTTAGATAAGGCGGTGGCTAGCGCCACAAGCCGTAATACTTACTAAACCAAAAACAGATTTATTTTTTTCCTTTAAATAGTGAGGTTGAGTGTTCGTACTTTGTAGTGAAGGGTTTAATTTTCACTCGTGGCTTGACTTAAGTCACCAATCAGAAAGCTCCTTTTAGTTTATTCTACTCTCTTAAAGTCTATTTGGCCCTCTCTGTGTCCCCGAACTCCAGTGCTTTAAAAAAACTTTGCGCCATCATCCTGAACTATAGGGTGAAGCCCATTACAAAACATTATCCGCAGTGTCCTCCTCCTCTCCACACGCACTGCTTACAGTCTACCTACCCCTTCGTAATTGGCCGATATGTCTTGGTTCACAATACTCCCGTCGTCGCCTAAAACAGTCGAGAACTACTCCGAGTATTATC
>WOVY01013175.1:0-125771 GCA_013436015.1 Rhipicephalus annulatus | reverse complement strand
AACATATTGTCACGTTAAAAAGGACAGGAGACGTTTTTAAGGCGTCCTCACAAAAGTCCGAAGAGCGGTCGGCTCAGCGCAGCCAAAAAAACAGAACAATGGCACGAGGGGACTGCCACTTCGTCTGCTCTTTTGCGCTGGCAGATCAAGCGCGCGGCACTGCCCCTCCTCCCTGAAGAGCATCGCCTCGATGCTAAACGAAGCGTGTATCGTAAAAAAAAGACATTGTCACAGTGTGTGGTACGGTTTTAACCGCACCACGTGCACAATATAGGTAGGTCGTAGCTGTCGGTGTCGGGGTGGTTGGCTTCCGTCCGGAAGGACTTCGTAATTGACGTCGCTCACTTGTCGTAGCACTTTGTACGGGCCAAAATACCGACTGAGAGCTTCTCGAGAGACCTTTGCAGCGCACAGGGGTCCAAACTAACACCTGGTCACCTGGTTTATATCGACTTGTCTGTGGCAGCGGTTGTAGCGCTGTGCATCGACGCCTTGTTGTTTCTTGATGTTTACGCGGGCTAGTTGACGTGCTTCCTCGGCTCGTTGCACGAAACACTCAGCATCTTCGTCGAGATCCTCGATGTTGTCAATGTCGCATGGGAGCATTGCGTCCAAACATCGCCTGAACATCCCGAACGATAGAAGACGAAACGGAGTGAATCGTGTGGTCTCTGCGTAGCGGTATTATACGCGAATGTTACGTAAGGCAGTATTTCAATCCCACGTCTTGTGCTGTACGTCTATGTACATAGACAGCATATCAGTCATCGTTTTGTTAAACCGCTCGGTCAGTCCATTTGTCTGAGGGTGATACGCTGTTGTCTTGCGATGCGTGGAGTAACTTAACTGAAAAACTTGTTCAAGGAGCCTTGCTGTAAACGCTGTTCCTCGGTCTGTGATGACACAGGATGGAGCACCGTGGCGTAATACAATTCTCTCGATGAAAAACTGAGCAACTTCACAAGCCGTGCTTTAGGAAGCGCCTTAGTTTCAGCATAGCGGGTTAGATAATCTGTAGCGACGATTATCCACTTGTTGCCGGAAGATGACAAGGGAAACGGACCAGGAGGTCCATGCCGACTTGATCGAGGGGTGTTCTGGGTGGCTCGATAGGGTGAAGTAATCCCGCAGGCTTAACAGATGGGGATTTTCGGCGCTGGCATCGCGGCAGGCTTGAACGTAGTGTTTAACGCAAGCGGCAAGTTTCGGCCAGTAGTAAGGACTTTCGACCCTAGCGATGGGTCGGGTGATGATGCCCAGATGGCCGATGGAGGCTCGTTGTGGCAGGCAAATAGAATTCCCTCACGCAGCTCTGCGGGGACGACCACAGGTAAGTTTGTGCTGGCGGCTGCGTTCTTCTTGTACAACACGCCCTGTCGTAAGCAGAAGGATGACAATCCGCGAGTTATATGCTGGGGGCAGAGTGATACGTTGCGGCCCTCTAGATGTTCAATGATAGGTCGCAATGAGCATCTGCTCGCGGCCGGTAAAGCCAAGTCTGTTACGCTTACGGAGCCAAGGAAAGGGCAGTCCTCTTCGAAGCTCTGAGCGGCAGGCTCAACTGGCGCGCGTGACAACGGTCCGCATCTTCGTGTGCACGACCGGACTTGTACACGATAGTGACGTCGTACCCTGCAGACGTAGGCTCCACCTTGCCAGTCGTCCGGAGGGTCTCTGAGGTTCGCAAGCCAGCACAGCGAGTGATGATCCGTCACTACTCTGAATGGACGGCCGTAAAGGTAAGGTCGAAACTTAGCAATTGCCCACACGACAGCAAGGCACTCCTTCTCCGTGGTACTGTAGTTTGACTCCGGGCGTGTTAGGGTTCGGCTTGCGTAGGCGATAACCCTTTTCATTCCCTCCTGCCGTGGACGAGTACGCGCCCAGACCGACGTTACTGGCGTCGGTATGAATTTCTGTTTCGGCTTCCTCGTCGAAATGTCCAAGAACAGGTGGTGATGCCAGGCGAAGCCGAAGCTATGTGAATGCTGATTCTGTTAGCACTCCAAACGAACGGCGTATCGTCTCTAGTGAGTCTAGTAATGGTTCGGCAATTTTCGAAAAATTGCCTATAAAGCGCCGGTAGTACGCGCATAGACCAAGAAACCGCCGCACACTTTCTTATCGGCAGGAGTCGGGAAGGCTGCGACAGCGGCGGTTTTCTCAGGGTCAGGACGGACGCCTTCTGCGCTTACGACATGTCCAAGGAACTTTAGTTCTTCGTAACCGAAATGGCATTTTTGCGGCTTTAACGTAAGGTTAGCCGTCCGAATCGCCTCAGTACCTGTCGTAGTCGCTTCAGATGTTCGGAGAAGCTGGTTGAAAACACGACCACATCATCCAAGTACACAAGGCAGCTTTGCCATTTAGGTCAGTCAACACAGTGTCCATCATGCGTTGGAGGGAGCTGGCGCAGAGCAGAGTCCGAACGGTAGCACCCGAAATTCGTAGAGGCCATCCGGCGTGACAAAGGCGGTTTTTCACGGTCGCGCTCATCAACCTCAATTGCCAGTAGCCACTCTTTAAATCCAGGGAAGAAAAATACTTCGCTCGTCGTAGTCGGTCAAGCGAGTCATCAATACGCGGCAGCGGATATATAAACATCTTTTTTGTGACGTTGTTGAGCTTTCTGTAATCTACACAAGAAGCGAAGCGTACCGTCCTTCTTCTTAACCAGAACGACCGGTGAGGACCAGGGACTGTTCGAAGGCTGGATAAACGCCGTCGTCGATCATTTCTTTCACTTGCTGCTTGATAGCTGCGCGTTCTGTCGGCGAGACGCGGTATGGCTGTTGGTGAATAGGTCTTGCGTCGTCGTAAGTGATTATCCTGTGCTGTGTAATTGGCGTCTGACTCACTTTAGACGACTGAGCAAAGCACGCCCTGTGAATTCAACAATAGCTCTCGCAAGGCCATCTGGTTCTCTTCCGGCAGTGCACTGTTCATGTCAACATCTATTACGGTTTGTCCATCGGGGCTACTGTCTTCACAGGCAAAACACTCAATGACGTCCTCCAAGGCTTCAGCGTAGGCGACCGCAGTGCCCCGGAAAAGGTGACGATGCTCATTGGTGAAATTTGTAATCATGACCTCGGCTGTACCGTTCCGAATGTCAATGATGCCTCGTGCCACAGAAATTCCAAGCGCCAGCAGCAGGGAGACGTTGCACTCTGCCACTGTTTCACCGTCACTGGTTCCTTCGGAAGTCACCTGAATTAGGATACTTGCACGAGGTGGTATTGTGACACTGTCGTCGGAAACACGGAGGGCGGTTGTACGGCGGTTGGAGTCCCTTGACGTAGCGTTGACTGTCGAAAAGGAAATGCAGCGTCGCCGTAGGTCGATTACGGCGCCATATTCCCGAAGAAAATCGAGGCCGAGAATTAATTCGCGGGAGCAGTCACGTAGCACGATGGAGCTGACCAAAAACGTGCAGCCTCGTATTTGTAGCCTGGACGTGCACAAAACCAACCGGCGTTACAACAATGTCCGCCAGCTGTACGTACATGCGATCCTGTCCAAGGCATTATCACTTCTTCAAGGTACGTGCCAATTGTCCGCTAATAATCGAGTAGTCAGCACCAGTGTCTATTAAGCAGTTAAACTGCGACCGTCGAGCATCACAGGTATGTCCATTGAAAAGTCGCTCAGCTGGGATACAGGCGCCGGCCGTAGTCGAATTTCCGTTGGTCCGATGTCGCGTCGATTGGAGGGCGAGGTCTTCATCACGTCGAGAATCAGCGGCCTCGCCTCGAAAGGTCGCTGGCGTTTAGTTTTCCAGGCGGGGGCTCGGAGACCGTCCTTGCGGCCTTCGATTTCCGTTGCCTGAATAAGACGACGACCGCGGTGACGGTGAACGCGACTGAC
This sequence comes from Rhipicephalus annulatus, assembly GCA_013436015.1. Classification (NCBI taxonomy): domain Eukaryota; kingdom Metazoa; phylum Arthropoda; class Arachnida; order Ixodida; family Ixodidae; genus Rhipicephalus; species Rhipicephalus annulatus. The sequence goes on along the minus strand of WOVY01013175.1, from coordinate 121,904 downwards.
GCCTGAGTGGGACGTTCTGCCGAGCGATAAAATCTTCAATTTCTGGTGGTCTCTGTCCAAACCGGGGGCGGGGTGAATTGGCAGGAAAACCCTGCAGCCCAAGTCGGCGGTACTGGCAGTCTCGGTAGAGGTGACCCCGCTTCACCGCAGTGGTAGCAAGCGGTCGTCGGTCGGGCATGCGCCATATGTCCGGATTTACGCATGACGGGTCGAGCGTCTGCAAAATAAGGGGACCACCTGTGCGGACTGCAGTGTGGCGTACGGGGTTTGCGGCTGGTAGTGGGACTGGTGCAGGTGCGTTGTGTTCGAACGTGTCGGTATAAGTGGTGCGCTGGAAACCACTCACTGGGGATGGTGTCGTGGACGACGGAACGGTTGCGTCTCAATACGTCTGCGTAGGTCACCCCTAGAGGTTCACTTGAAGTTGCGAACGCCTGAAGTGGTGTAGCAAACCTGCGTTGGTGTCTCGCGACGAGGTGTGCCGAGCGCATGCTGAACTTCGTCACGTATGATGGTGGCGATGCAATTCGTGGAAGGCTGCTGCTGCGCCTGGTTCAGCTGTTGCAGCTGTTGCAGCTCGTCGCGAACAACCGAACGTATCAGCTCGCGAAGCGCTTCCACGTCGGTCGGGAACGAGCCTAGCCCGGTGGTATAGGTAGCATTCACTTGCCGATCGTACTGGTTCCGCTGCTGCAGCGCCTTTTCCATGGCGACGGCTTCAGTGAGGAACTCCGCAACCGTTCTAGGCGGACTACGAATGAGTCCAGCGAAGAGCTGCTCTTTCACACCTCGCATCAAGGTTCGCAGCTTCTTGTCTTCCGGCATGGTTGGATCGGCGCGAGTGAACAGATGAACCATATCCTCCACGTATGCAGCCACACCTTCATTAGGCATCTGCATGCGGGACTGGAGGGGCCCTTTCAGCGCGCTCTCGACGATCGAGACTCGAGTACGTTTCGCGGAGCCTGTGACAGAACTCATGCCACGACCGTTAGGAGGCCCTTGCGGTTCTGGAACCATGTGCGAGCACCATCCAGAAGACTAAAGTACACATTCTTGAGCTTCGCTACTTCGTCCCACCCGTTGAAATCCGCTACGTACTCGTACTCAGCCAGCCAATCTTCCACATCTTCATAGAGGCCACCACGGAAGGGACTCGGAACACTGTTTTTGCAGCGTGTAATGAGTGGGTGCAGCTGCGGGTGCAGCGGTTGGAGCAGCGGCGGCTCCAGCGGCAGGGGAAGCGGTGACAGCAACAGTATTCTCCATACCAGTCGACGTACTTGTACTGTGAGGCACAAACTCGGGGGGACAGTCCTCGAATCCTCCGACTGAAACGGTGTACCGGCGTAAGCTCTGGGTTTTGGGTCACGTTCCGGCTGCTAGAAGGAGTCTGTTGCATAGGTGAGGTTACCCCGCACCTCCACCATTAAAATGTCACGTTAAAAAGACAGGAAACGTTTTTAAGGCGTCCTCACAAAAGTCCGAAGAGCGGTCGGCTCAGCGCAGCCAAAAAACAGAACAATGGCACGAGGGGAACTGCCACTTCGTCTGCCTCTTTTGCGCTGGCAGATCAAGCGCGCGGCACTATGTACAGCGTCAATTTTTATGAAAGGGAACACGGGAGCGGGTGGCCTGCGCGCTCCGGCGGCTGCTGGCAGCGCGTTCAAGCGGAAGCGAGAGCAACCACAGTGTCTTTTCGCGTCATCTCGCAGCGTGCAAACAACCATTTGTTGCTGATATAGAACGGCATGCAAGATTTCAGCCCCTCCCCTTTCAAAGCGATTACCGGCTCTCGCGTAATCACCTTGAAAGGGGAGGGGGTCGCAATCTTGCCGCTGGTTTCATATCAGCAACGAGTAGTTGTTTTGGTCGTCGCTAGATGACGCGAAAGGAGACTGTGGTTGCTCTCGCTTCCGCTTGAACGCGCTGCCAGCAGCCACCGGAGCGCGCAGGCCACGCGCTCCCGTGTTCCCTTTCATAAGAATTGACACTGTACATGTACAGTATGTGTCCTTGGAAGGGGGAAGGGGCAAATCAACGCTGCATCGTAATGAGGAAGGGGTGTGACCGAGCAGCTCAGGGAATCGCCAATTTGGATTAAGTTGGGCGGAGGGCATGTGCCTTTTTTTAACCGACTGCCAGCGCTTATTAGTATGTCCTCTGTCGTTCTTTTTGCGTTGCACGCCGTCTTTATTGCGCTGCCTATATGATGTGGTTGAGCAGAAAGGTACTAAATTATATTATTTTCTGCCTCCCTAATACCAGTCCCACACCCCGAATGAACACTTTATTGCTTACGGCTAATCGTTTATCTCAAAGGCAGATAAGTAATATATCGGGTATATTGCCTTCTTTACATTCCAATAAGCAGGTGCCTCCACTACCTTCTCCGCCCCCTCCTACGTTTTATTCTGATACTCCCTATCGGAGTGGTGGCTATGATAAGATTACAGTTCCTGCAGTAGTTCCTCTAGCGCTCCTGGAGTCGGCGTGCTCTAGATGAGCGGCTTCGATGTGGTGTGGCTATTCGGAAAGGCACGGCTTCGGTTAACCAGCACCCCGGCAGCAATTCATTAATAGTGTGACTGCGGAAACGCCAGTGTACAACCGCCCACAAAAGTTTGCGAAACGTGGATTCCGCTGCAAATGCAAATTTCCCGCTGTCAATGCTCGGCACATCTAATCTAATGCGGGTAGCTGCGCCGGTAGCAGAAAACTACTACAGGCTGAAACGTCGATTTGGAGGCTACGTTCTCTGACAAACTAGGAGTATAGCTTTCTCAAAAGTTTCATATTTCGCAAATTTTTAAGTGGCTTAGGGAATGCAGTGCCTGAATTTAGGTGCATGTTAAGTTAGCCCCAGGTGATAAGGGCTGCAGCGCGAGCACAAAGGTGCTAGAAGAAACAGACGAAAGGTGAGGCACGGAAAGCAAAGAGGACAACACGAGCGCTAGCCCAAATAGACATTCTTCTTCAATGCATTTCTAGCCCCAGGTGGTCAAAATTAATTCCGAGTTGCTGACTGTTGCGCGCCTTCTCACAATAGTGTGTTTGTAGCACGTAAAACCCAAGAATATAAGTTTAAAAATAATCTTGTTCTCTCGAGAAGCGCGAGTCATATAACTCCAGTGTAAACATTACGAGTACGTTCCCTTGTATTCCAAAAGAATCCAAGCACACCGGGTGAAGTAAAGCTAGATGAGGTGATAAGATTACCAAGTTTGTGGGGATAATAGGACCGCGACAAGCCGACGTGGGGCCAGCGGGGGCCATGGAAGGGGGGGGGGGATGTTGAAGGCCGGAACAAAGAATCAATCATCCACTTCTCTGTCCCTTGAAGGGACTCGGTTGTATTTGGCGCCTCCTCCAGAAAAAAAATCCTGGATTGGAATTGCTTTGATTGGAGAAACAAATGGGAGAGGCTTCTGCCCTGTACTCGCCGTAAGCTGATAAAAAATAATTTAGTCGCTTTATAAGCTTGACGTTTCTATAAATATTTTATTATTCGTAATCATCGTCGTCATCCTCTGCTCGCCTGCCTGGTCTTGTAAAAGCCGTAGGCGAAAAGTGCCGAGACCGCCATGCCTACGCCCAGGAATATCATGAAGAAGGACAGGCCCGTTGCCTTTGCTGCAAGGATAACGAAGACAATCAAGACGCAATGCGCATTTCAACGTCATACGTCAACGCTTTTATACGTACCATTGCTGTGTAGCGCTGAGGGTGCTTGCGCTACAGGACGATCGTCTGCAAACACAAAGCAGAGCAACACGTGAACAAGATCTTGTTTTTTCAACCAAGCGAAAATCCGTGACATGATGCAGATCCACAAAAGGAAGTTGGGATGAATACATAAGCCTGAAGAGATTTAAAATTTTTGAACATGAGGTGTCGCTGGATGCGATATTTTGGCAAGAGTATTTTTATTCAAGGCTGTACCATTGAATTTCACCCACATGCTTGAAGACAGGTCCTCAAGCATGACGTCTTCTGCGAGAAAAACACTATGCTTGAAGACCTGCCTTGAAGCCGGCGGACAGACTTCAAGCATGTAGCCGTGAAGAAGGCTGCATGCTTAGACAGGTCATCAAGCCTGTGGACGGACTTCAAGCGTGTGGCCTTGAAGAAAAGAAGCCTTCTTGTCCAAATGTTGCGCAGTGACTCCCTGGGTTCAAGAATTTCAATATGACATACTGCTTAGTTTCGCAGGATGAAATATTTAAGTTGCGCTGACATCGCGGTCTACAGCGTATATTATTCTGTATTTAATGAAAGGCGTCCTCCGCACCAACTTGCACAACCCCAAGAAAAAGGACTGAAGAGAAACGCAGCACCCCAAGAAATTGCTTCAAAGTATTTTTTATGGACAACTCCTGTTTTAGGTTTTAGGTAGGTGTAATGTGTCGAGACATCGTAAACCTTATGCATTGTCACATGGGGAATTCAAGTGTCGCTACCAGTATAGGCATGCGCTGCATCGGTACGCATCGGTACGATGCGTACCGATGCATCGGTACGGTAGAAAAGAGGCCTCGCAATGGATGCATTAATGAAAAAAGCAGAGTGATGACGTGATTGTCATGCCGACTTGCGTTTGATACGCAGATTTAAGGGGTCAGTAAACGTGGCAATCACACCATTCTGGGAGTGCAACATGGCACAAGGTACTCTAAGCCGCCATTGCCGTCAGAAACCTACGTGGATATTCTGAAACCATGATGAGACAACTCTGACTGAGAAACGCAAATGGGTAGACTTAGAACTCAGATTTTATGTAGCCACTCCCCCCCCCCCCCTCTCCGTGGGCACGCCTGTGGCTGCTGATCGCGTTGCTCCCATATACAAAATAAGGACAAACCAGGCTTGCCCGGTAAACCGTAGTTTAGAAACTGCAAGAGTTTGCGGACAAAATAGTACTTTCTGACACCAGGAAAGCACAGCAAGGCCACGTGGGCCCACACTCACAGTTTCCCGTGTATGTGTACGAGTTGCAGATGGGCGACATGACGATGCCTTCGGTTCCCTTGTCAGCGTCGAAGAGCAGGCAGTCGCCTTTGCCAAGTTCCTGTTTTCCTGAGCAGTGGTCGAACCTTTCGCAACGGAAAGTGGCCTCCCAACACTGGCGGGCACACTCAGCCTCGGACACCTTCTTGATTGTCGTGCGTGGTGTGCCCAGTAGGCGAATGAAGCGTTCCTTGCGGTAGTCGCTGATGTGCTTGCCTGCGAAAACCAAGAGAGACATACACGTAGTTAGGTTAGCTTAGTTAATAATTTGTGTCTCACCACTCTAAAAAAAAAGAACAAGAACGGCACCCAAAGTTGCTTTGCCAAGGGGCGGTGTCATGTCGTGACGTAATGTTATGACATCATCACGGCATCATCGGTGAAACCGTGTGGTTAATCTCATGAGGTGATCACATGATTTATTGTTGATTGGTGATAGCTTGACTAATCGCTGAGGTAATACAACACCAGATGGGGTCACGAACGTGGGAAATGGGGAAAGTGAAACAGGGGAAGGGTGTCGAAGGATGTAATTGTCTGAGAACGTCGCGGTACCACACTGAGTCTCTTGCGAGAGCATAGACTCACACCTGTGCTCTCTTTAGCGTTGGTTAAAGGGACTCTCAATGTTAATGTTAGACAATTGAAATTCTTGGACCGAAAGTGCATGAGGGCAATGTCATTGTAAAACAACACATAGAGAAGATTAGCCCTCAGTGGCTATTGGAATGTAGGACCATGAAATACACATTCTACTTTTTATAAACGTAAATGCTGAAGGCAAGAAAGCTCTAAAATAAAAGGGTAAATGTTATGCACGCTGTAAAAGCAACCTTAATGCCCCAATCCCCTTGGGAAGCTCTCTGCGCCTCCGGGATCACAATGCCAGCTTTAACCAAGCAGCGACGCAATGTGATGATGTCTTTATATGGCTTCATGACCATGCAATTATGGCGTCAAACATTTCTCTCTGGTTAGGCGTGTTTTGTTGAGTGGCCCCTTGCGCGAGACACAGCAAGTGGATGGATTTGCACAAAACCACACGTGAGTGGTGTCACTGTTGACGTCATTAGAACATCACAAGGAAGATGCCATCTAGAGCTCACTCGCTTTCACCTCAATTAACTGGAGACTCACGTGTGTAGTGACTGCACTTCTCGGCGTCGCTTCGGTCGAGGTCTGCCGGGTCGCTGACCTCGAGGATGTGCCTGTCCTGCAGGCGGCATTGAGGCTTGCCCTTGCGTGGCCTCGTGCAGAAGTCGAATGCCTTGCAGGAGAACTCTTTCTCGTTTAGGCACATGGCGGCGCACTCACCCGGCTGGGTCACGTTGGCGTACTTGCGGGCCGCGAACGAATAGCAGATGCCGGGCAGTTCCTCGAAGCTGCTCTCGAAGCTCTCTGCATGAAAGAGTGTAATGAGGTGTTTTGGCATAACGTAACGGAAACTACGAAAAAAAGTACGACAAGTCATCAGACGTGCTGTTGTGGTAGCCACCGGGCATGGCCTGACAAACATCCCCACTTGGGAAACCGACGGCGTTCCGTATAACGTTGTTCACTGCTACTCACTGGTGAACACGCTGCAATCGGACTGGACCTCCGTGTCCTGGACCGCCGGCTTTCGGGCCTCGGTGGTAATGATGCACTGCTTGCTGACCCGGCAAGTCGAGAAGGCGAAGCAGTCCTCGCGGTCGCGGCATATGTCGGCGCAGTCCTGCGTCTCGAACGAGCCCACGTACATGCCGTACGCCGTGGTCGTCGTAAGACGTGAGCCCACACCGTACTCTACGAAACCTTCCGGTCGGTAAAGACCTGCAAAGAAAGAATAGTCATTCATTCTTGTTCGTCTCGATGGACGAGTGGCTAGGGTGCTCAGCTCCTGACCCGGAGGTCACGGCTTCGATCCTGGCCGTGGCGGTTGCATTTTGATGGAAGCCGACTGGCAGAGGTCTGTGTACCGTGCTATGTCAGTGCACCTTGAAAAACACCATATGGTCAAACACTATACAGTGATTGACCATATGGTCAAACAGACGCCGCAGTGGACCATATGGTCGAACACCATACGGTCCACTACGGCGTCTCTCATAATCATATCGAGGTTTGGGCAAGTAAAACTCTGTAGTCGTTTACAACATAAGAGTAAACGTAAGCTCCACCTACAAACGTAGCTCTCCCACCCCGAGAAATACAATCGCATTTGTTCAATGGCTTTTATGCGACGCCAAGTACCGTTCGCACGTTTTAGATTGGTGGATTCGTTATAGAAACACAGGTTGGTGCCGCTGGTTTTCGATCAATAAACGTTGACTTCCTGCGCGATTTCCGCACAGATTTAGATTAAGGCACTCGGCTGCTGACCCGCAGGTCGTGGGATCAATACCTGGCCTCGACGGCTGCATTTTTCGATGGAGGCGAAAATGTTGTAGGGCCCGTGTGCTCAGATTTGGGTGCGCGTTAAAGAACCACAGGTGGTCGAAATTTCCGGGGTTCTCGACTATGACGTCTCTCATAATCCTATGGTTGTTGTGGGACGTTAATCATCACGTATCAACCAATTTCGACGTCACTCTTTGTCAAACGCGATGTTTCAAATAAGTACTTCCAACTTTTCATTATTATTGCGCGTAGTATTTGAGTTAGCAGCAGAAAATCACTTATGTTTGCAATGGAAACCACGTAGCATGACTCTCGCGCACACATGAATGGCATGTCGGCAGAAGTTTTGGGTGTGGCGCTTACACGTTTATTTGTATTTAGATGTTTATTCTTATGTCCCAAGTGATTATAGATATTATTATTATTATTCACTCATCCTTCTTCGAAGAACGCGAACAGGAGCACTCCACAAGTGATCATATACAAAACTCACGTGTTCTTTGCACATTCGCCTAAAACGACTCAAACGCGAACGCTATCGTCTTCGTCTTTATCTTGTGAGATGTATTTATCCTGCCCTGCGCTCCTCCAGCCGTTTTCTGCCCCTAACGCGATTTCGCATTGCCTCCGGGATTAGCCCGTCTTTGACAAAGCGTTGAGGTCATGGGATAACGTCATCACGTGACGCACGTTATGTGACGCCATAGTGACGTTACGCTGGCGGCTAACAACAATGGCAACCTGTGGCGCCACTAGTGCGTCAAAAGGTGACGCCATCACATGTTTTTTTTTTTGCTTCCCAATGGTTCGGCGCTGACAGTCTCTTCGCACGGTTGCTGAGGCATCCAAGACTCTTTGTCTTAAATAAGCCTTACACCATTTTTTGAAGATTATGAAAAAAAGTCTGCTGATCGTTAGTCAAGGCTCCCGTGAGCACGTGAGCGCAGCACGCGACAGGGAACTTCTGACTAAACTTCAAAGTCTACTAGAAATCGCCTGTTATTCTCTCTACATTCGATGCCTCACACCCAAACTCAACTGCGCCACAAACCAAGTCGTAGGCTGACTTGAACATCGTGAACTGCATAGTTACCGCGTCCGCCACGGTGCGCCGTGATATTCTTGCGCTGCGACACGTCGCGGTGCGGTCAAGTGAGCAATGCCCGATGTTTACACGTTGGTCGTGCGAGCGTTCAAACAAGAACAGAGAAGAAAATGCTGCCTTTAGTTCCCCTCTCCCCTGTGCAGCTTACAGCACGCTCTCTGGGACGAGATAAGAGAGAACGCTTTCAGAGCGCGTGACAAATCTATTCCAATATTGGGCAGTTCCACAACCACGCACGAGCTATGGTCTTGAAGCACTTTCCGACTGTCTTCACTCAGCACTAAACAAATACAAATTATGCAACGAAGATATAAGTTATGTTTCTGGAAACGTAGTACTTCAACCAATATTATGAATGTTAAAATCATGTTTACCATTCATTAATATCAGTTGAAGTACTGATTTTTATCAGTTTCCTCTGTGTGTTGCTATCTTAATACTGCAATAAGTGGAAGTTCTTCACCATGTTGCTGCTGTGACTGTATGGGAGGCGGGACCAGCATTTGGCTGTCCATGGATATTTTGTACCCATGGGGCGATAAATTTCAAACTTCGTACTTGACGGACTCTACAATCTTTTGCGGCAGTCGATTGGTGGGGAATTGAGCTCCGATAGCGAGGTCATTTCGTGATTTCTCGGGTAAGTGTTGCAGGGCCCCTTTAATAAAACATATACGCTCGTGCGAGTTACTCACCCCTTTGATGTAGATGCCTGAGTGCGGGATCCTTCTCCCCGAATACGCCACGAAGTTCTCCGGTGGAGTACTCCATGGTTTCGGCCACGAGTGTGGACACCTGAGATTAGATGGAACCTTGCAAGGACTTCGTCATCACAGGTGAATAACTTCGCGTGGTTAATAGGCGTGTGTGAATAGCGAATTTTAGGGTCGAGAAAAATGGGAGGTTACTCTAGTCCGTCAATAGTGTCCTTGCGGATTTCTCCTGGTTCAGTGGGTTCAGGGCGTAGCAGCCTTACTTCGCAGTGAAACCACTCTTTCATTGGCGTCAAGTGCGGTAAAACAACAGACCTTTTCCGTAAGCTTTTAATACTTATCCGAACTAGGCTTGTGTGAATAGAGAAGTGGAAGTTCGAAACGATTTTGAAGCGAACAATGACTTGGTCGAATAATTTCGAATTAAATTCGTATTGCATATATCACATAATATCACGTAAAATGAGTATATTTGTCATAAGCAAACTAACCTGCACACTATTTCTAAATTGAAGCAAGGCATGCGTAAATGTCATTCTTTTTGTTTCAAAGGAAAGTGGAAGCAACGTTGAATAGTTTCAGAATTTGACATCCGGTAGAAGTGGTAACCTGTTAATACGTTATGTTTGAAAATTTACATAACTTAGAGCATATAGGAAGGTATAACAAGCTTTTCAACTTCAGAAATTAAGGAATAAGTGTGGTGGTAATTTGTTCAGTTACACTTGAAGTCAGGCGTCGTGGCAGTGGGGATTTCTTGGCAACAGGTGTATTCACTGCATAGAATTCTTCGACTACTGTAGAAACCCCTCTACAAGAGTTTACATGGGGATTATTACGCACTCATTTGTTCATTGCGAATGTTTCAAAAGTTCCAGTGAATAAAATATTAATTGTAGCCAATGCAAATATTGTAGTATTCGTTCGAATATTCAAAGCGCTCGAATGTTCGCGAAAGTCCAGTGATTACGCGTCTCGGAGGCGCACATAACAGATGAGATGCCTTACATAAGATGCTCAAAGAACACAGTGTATAGCTTGGAACTAAGCGTTAATAAGCGAGTGCGTTGAAAAACTTTGTTACGTTCGTCAGTTATTGCTACGCTTGCCCTATCCTGATTTTCTTTCTTCATTTGCTTTTAAACCTTTGACCTTTGCTTCTCCTATATAAAGGATGTATATTTCATCAGGCGCAGAGTGAGGGCGTGCGAGGGAGACCATAAATGGTATATTCACATATAAATACAGCAGAAGAGAAATATATACAGTAGAAGAGAAATAAATACAGCAGAAGAGAAATACAGCAGAAGAGAAATACAGCAGAAGAGAAAGAGAATATTTGTCTATAGGCACGCGGACATAGAGTGGTAGGGATATTATGATATAAAGGTAGACAAGGGAAGAGCAAGACAAAATAATACGTAGATAGATGACTCAGGTGAATGATAAAAAGATAGAACGATATAGAAACGGGATAGAAGGAGAAGAGCGGGACAACTTATGCCAGGTGGTGGGTGCGCCGATATTTCTAAGGAATGACCAATGTCGTGATTATCATAATAATTATTCCCGTGATTCGACTAAATCATCATGCCCGCATCTCCCCGAAAAAAAAAACTTGTCAGATTTCTCCCGCAGAAATTATCTTGCAGTATTTCCTGTACCTTTAGAAACTTCGCCTACATGTGGAACCTTGTCGACACGATACTGTCATTTTCTGCACGCCAGCTAGGGAAAAAAAAACAAGGGTTGAATTACCACTGCGCTTGTTCCAAGGTGCTGCACGATGAACTTGAATTCACTGTTCAACAAGGCCCCTTCTAAGTCCTTGATTGCATCCCTGGTCAGCACGACGTTCCTTCGTAAGGAACGCTCTGTCTCTGAAAGAGAATATATAGACAATAAAGATATTGAAGGGTGATTCCCTAGCTACTAGAGAATGTCAGATAATGCGGTATATATGCATTAGTGCAAATTTTCGGCGTAGTCGGACATACTGCAAAGACAAATCCGAAAAAAAAAAGTACTGTTCACATTTTTATTATCAGCCGGTATTTGCGGCTACGTCTTTATCGTATTTGCTTGCTTGTGCAGCATTTCTTTAAGCAAGCATAACTGCTTCATAGAGCGTGGTGATGCGAGACGATTTGCACGGGACACGATCTTCTGTGACATCCTGGCGTTTCTTAATATTATGTGTGGACATTTTGTTTGTGTGAACATTTGTGTTCTGGAAACTTTTCTTTTGAGTGTGAAGTTATTTGCAACAAATTATGGACTAAGTGCGTTAGTGTTTGTCCTCGGGCCTATTCGTATGGCATTGTCACAACTACTTACCGAGAGAAGACGACTGAAGAATATTTGCATATATATATATATGGGCTGACGGGTTGTTTCCTTTTACAATATACGTCGGTAATGCATTCTATTTTTATCTACATGCCATCACTGATTAATGCGTTATAAGCACATCAATCAGTCGATAAACACAGAAAAAAAGTCCACTTACTCACGTAAGTATTACATTCGACGGAGTTCTCAAGCACTCCGTCCGATTCCACGTCCTTCTTCGTCGTTGTGGCGCAGAACGATCCGCAGTAGGAGATCGCACTGAACAGAAGCGCAAACACGGCGTTTTTACAATATGACAGATTGTGAAGTACTATGATCACATAAGGAAAAAAAAAAACTGCCATGCAATCTGAACAAATGGTTAGCCAAAGCTGAAACGCTCGAGCCCTGGTGTTTTTCTCGAGCAGCTCTTTCTCTCATTTTTTCCTTTCCCCCTAGCAGGGTAGAGAACCGGGACAATAGGATGTAAAGGTGGGCTAGTTGATAATTCATGATTGTTCAGTGAGCTGGGAGCGCGGGGGTAAACACAGACACAAAGCAAAGAGGAGGCACGTGCTGTGTGCCTCCTCTTTGCTTTGTGTCTGTGTTTCTCCCGCGCTCCCAGTTCGCTGAACAATAATCAGATAACCGGGAGTATTTCTTATTAAGCGACTTGATTTCTGCTGTTCTGTTTCACACGAATTCAATCCCACAACCTGCGGGTCAGCAGCCGAGTGCCTTAGCCACTAGACCACATTTGCGGATGGAACTGAAAGAAACAAATACCTTTAACAGAAGAAAAAGCGCGACAGCTCGTGTACTGATTGAGCTGTTTCATATCGACAGAAGTGGGAGTGATTGTATGAGCAACCCCTAAATTGCTATTTATAAAAGTGAATGAGTGTTTTTACACGAATTGTGCTAAAACACGGGCTTCAATAGCCGTTTTTTTTTTTTGCAGTTTGCTCTGTGTGTGGAGATCACCCTTTCTCAATTTTCGTCCTCTCTCGGTCACACATACTTGCTAACCTGGGGTGAGAATAAAACAGTTGCAAGTTTGCGTATAGGTGTTGTCGGCTCTTACTTTAGTGCGCAGTGTTTTTTTTTTCGCAATCTGTCCTTTCTTAAAGAATAGACCAACTAGCTTCTGAACGTGGACAACGTGAGACTTCATTTTGACGTTGGATTTGTTGCCAAGGGGAAATAAGAGGCACCCGATTCGCGCTGTGCTCATTAATGCCCCCCCCCCGTTTCACCATCTTCTACTGCAAGTGGTCCCTGATATATTCCATCAGCTCGCAAGATGTCTCCATACACCCGTGGCTTAAGACCACTGGATTGAAGGGTAATTAAGAACACGCAAATGCCTTAATATATAAAGCAATGAGGGCTGTGACGGCTATCATCCCTCGCTGCGTCTGCCGACAAAAACAGTAGAGAGACTAGTACAGGCATGGATACTCCTTTATCTAGCGTATGTTGGCATTACTTCATCACTGTATCTTCCGCGCACTCGCTGACTCACTAACGGCCACATTTTATTCCACTTTTTAGCTGTATTCGAGACATGAGAGGGGAACAAGCAACCTGGGAGCGCAAATACGTTGCAATACCTTTGCTAGGCCCACGCCTGGGTATTGGCGGGTTATTATAAATATTACTACTGTCCGTTCGCCTATATCTGCCAATAAAGCTGGTTACGCGTCCACATTTCACTGCCATCACTGTTGTTCCAGGAAAACGCGCAGGCTTCGTTCGAATCCCTGGAAGGTGAGTACACCGAACGTTTATTTACATCACTGCGTTGCCGTGAATACTCCAAGTCCACGTTGCACACTGGGAGCACTGATGTGCGCCTGAGAACTGACGTCTCTTAGATGGTTTTCTCTCGGTAACAGAAACTAATGGTTAAGGTCGTGCTTAGGGTCACTAGATTCAATACTTATCTCCACTTTATCGCTACGCTTATCATACCAATTAGACTCTGCCGAACGATAGGCTACTCATGCTTAAGAGAGAGTGGCCTTCACGAAGTCATTTACGTTTCGTATGGGGATGACCGACAACGCTCTCTTAAACGCCTGTGGTATACGAGGAGAATTTCCAGCATATCTTCTGCGACAGTCATCGCTACGCTGTGCTAAGACGATCAATCGCAGCCGCCCGCCCTGCCAACATACCGACGTCAAGCTGCCAAGGCATTGTTGAAATTCCTACGAACAACTGACTTTGATGGTGCCTTATACCACTCAAGACTGTCACTCTGCTCTGTGACGCTATATATGTGCGCTCCCGCTCTCTTTCCCTTTTTCCACCTCTCACTCTTCTTTCTATCTCGCCCATCCCTTCTCCATGTGCAGGGTATGCCTACCAGTTACGCTAAAATGGCTAACATCCCTGCGTTTCCTCTCTCTCTCTCTCTCTCTCTCTCTCTCTTGTTTTACAGCAAAATATGTTACGAGATTGCAACAAAGGTCGTGTTCGCCGTAGTTGTGCGCCGCCACCGCCGGCGTCCGTAACCACTATCACGTGAAATAAAAAAACTTAGTATATAAAAACTCCATGGGCACAATGGAATTCGAACCAGGTTCCCCTGCCTGTCAGTCTAGTATTCCACCACACACATAGCAACGCTGGTGCTTCAAACTTCGTTGCAAAGTGGCCTTAGACAGGCGTGATGTCGAAAAAAAAAATCGCGTCAAGCATGAACAGTAAAACGTATTAGAACAACAAAGGAACAAGCAGACGTGACGATGCGAATTGCGTAATGAGTGGGTCGTCGGATGCTCCAAGCCATTACAAAAGCTTCAGACATAATTCTTCATCGTCGTCAGCCACAGCATAAAGAAAAGTTGCTCAGTATTCCATTCCAAGAGTGTAGCGAGCACCAAGCTCCTCCGAAGAATGACGAGAGATGGCAGAGTGAGTGCCTTCCTACTAGACAAAAATTATGTTGACTTATGACCTAGTGGGTACCTAGCAAGTGTTATTGTAAACAGTTACCCAAAAGAGTGCTTTAAAAAGGCTCTGAAAGGTCGCTTTTCAAGCTTTTGCTGAGACTGTGCTGCGCGTTCCGCGTAGGCCTTGCAGTATTTTCTTCCTTCCTATCACTAAAGTTACACCTTGATCACTATATGTTGCTTTCACTGTTTTTGCGCTTTAATTCTAATCACTGCCAAGCATACATCTCTTGCATAGAAGCTCAACGCCAAAGGGTGGCGAAAAATTGACTGAATGCCTGACAATGCAAAAGTCTGCGCCCAGACCATGATTTGGCAGAGCATTGAGCACATCTATGTAAAACTTCGCAATGACTTGGGTATCAGAGGTTCGGCGCCTCACCTGCACTCTTTGTATTGGTTTGACGAACACGTTTTGAGGCAGTCGTCCAGCGTGATTACCCCTTCGGACCAATCCGGTTCCATTATTTTCTTGTTCTGGATCTCCTTGTAGTCAGCTGCACCGAGAATGGATTTACGAATGTGTAGTCACTCTGACGCGTCGTTCAGCAGGTTGACAAGCTATACGGAATTTAAAAGCAAAATTTCCTTATACCACATGCGTACTCCCTAGTTTGTAAATGCAATGTGAAACACACCGTTTATGCATACAATAAAGAGAATGCTAGATGCTGAAATGGCGCCAGCTGTATTTTATAGAGTTGGATCGACCTGACACATCTCTGTCATCATGCTTACATTCAAGAAGAGCAAATTGCATGCAGTATATTGAAATATTGGTCGTATCCCATTACTAATAAAGAAAGCAATATATAAAGGCGTGACCCGTTAACTAATGTATGCGGATTGTGAGAAGCCTCACAGACCTGAAATTAAGGGATGTCCCAGAATGAGCACAGTGATGTAGACCATGTTTTCGGTGAAGTCAATCTGTAAAATAAATAAGAAAGTACATAAATAAAACGCCATATAGTTGGAATGTTTGTCTTGCGCCAACGATTCTTCTATGCAATATATTACTCTTATGAAAAGTAATAAGTCATCTGCCTACCTGCATATTAACCATCTCACTGACTTCTTTCTATCTCTCAAGCGCCAGCACAGAGCACAAACTTCTCCGACAGCACAAGAAAAGAAAAAAAGTATCACCAAACTTTAGCATAAAATACGCCCTCTCTCTGTCCCACATTTTTTTTTTAAATTCTGCTTGTCGATATATGCATGCACACATACAAATGCACGCTCAAGCACACCATTTTCTGGCTTTGCAAGGGTGGACAAGTCAAATTTTCGCTGCGTCGTTGCACGTCTGTTCCTATTGTGCCAGTTTAATGGGAACAGCACAAACCGCACTGTAACGTACTTAAACATAATGTAGCTGAGCTACGAGTGTTGCCACTTACCATGACGTCAGGAGTCCGCAGAGGTGACAGTCTCGTGACGCGTTGCAGTTCAGCCAGAAATCTGCGCTCAATGTTGCCACGGTTCATAGTCAAGAAGAGCATGTTCTTCGACACTGCGAAGGAAGAATGGAACACAGAGAAACAAGGATATAAAAACGTACAGATACTTCAGAAACTTTAGTGGGTACACAACCACGCGCGATAAGTGAGTAAAGATAGTTACAAGAAAGTAGAGCTCAGTTCTATGATGAGTTCATCATGCTGTATAGCCTTCATCGCCTCCTATTGGTTAAGCCTCAGGCCTTCCAGTCTCGGGAAGGTCCTTGGCCCACGGTCTACAAGTGCCTTAAAGAATTGGGCATTATTGGCTGTAAAAGAATCCACTGGTAGGCTAGCTGATATACATATCTTGACATGAGCTTCAGCCTATCCAGTCTACCAAGACTTGTATCCAGTCTGTCAAGACCTGTATCCAGTCTGTAGAGACATGTCTCAAGACATATATATCTCGATACATGTTTTTGATATGAGCGCCACTCCATGTTGGTTAATGTTGTTCATGGGCAATCCCTTCGTCTTCGTTTCTTTGAGTTGCTCATGCTTAGATCATTTGCAATCATTTCTTGATGGGAGTGATATCCTTTAAAGTTACTGACCAAAGTTTCTGGTACGTAGCAAACGCTCATCGCGCACCCATGTGCAGCATTATGTGCAAATACATACCATGCACGAGTGACCGTATTTTATGTCTGAGCCAAAAAAAGGGGAATATTTTTCGAAGGGCTCTGTTCTTTATTAGGCACAACCAGGTGAATCGTACTTAGCGGTCTGTATTTTATGTCGGCTTCTACTGTTGTTGCGTGAGTAGACTATCTGATTGTCAGACTTTTTTGTCTCGACTAACCTGGCAATCAAAACGACTTTATGTGGTCCTCGTCATGCCTGTGGCCTTTGCTGAACTACTTCTGGCGAAAATCAGTGGCTAGCGCTATGAAAAGGCGTTGCCGTCTCCAAAATGAAAACTATTTTTTTCCACGCACCTTCAGTCACCGTCAAACCTACTGCTTTTGATAGAATTCAAAAGCTCATGTTCATCACCAACAAAACTTATTGCGAATGTTATCTTTGGTGATAAGCTTCGATTAACGTCTTGCTTCCGTTCTGTTTCAATATCCGTACGTACCCCCTCGATGTGTTTACCCCATGCACGTACCCCCTCCCACCGGGGTCAGACCCCGGCTTACCTTACTTCGTTTACATGCGTCCTGTTTTCATCGCCCACTATTATAAGGCGTTGTTTCAAGTCGAGCTTTGCGTCTTTGCACTAACACCAACAGCCTAGCCGGTATAAAAAAAACAGATAGAGTATTCGTTCAAGTCGATGGGCTGAATTTTCGACCTATATGTTCTTTAAAGCACCTTTGGCATTCTTTAACATTTCAAAAAAAAAAAAGAGAGAGAGTCGCGATATCGAATTCCGGTTGCGGGGGCTGCATTTTCAATAGAAGCGGAAATGTTTCAGGCCCGTGTACTTAGATTTAGGTGCCCGTTAAAGAAACCCAGGTGGTCGAAATTTCTGTGGCCCTCCCCTACGGGCGTCCCTCATAATCATATAGTGGTTTCGGGACGTTAAACCTTATATATTAGTATCAACATTAAAAAAAAAAAAACGCACCCATCGTGTTCAGAATACCGTCGCGACTAGCGATGCCTGACACGGCAGTGCTACGAGCCACGGGTGATACACAAAATAGAAAAAAAAAGATAAATATTGCACCATCTCCCACTAAAGAAAACCGTGAGTAGCATGCGAAATGCGCATGGGTCGACTTAAAGTTCCCTTCATTACGAGAACCCTGCCCGATGTTAACGCGTCCTTGCGAGCGGAGCACACCATGCATTCACTGTAGTTTCTGTTGCTGTTATTCGCCCCGAACTCTTGCTGCAGTACG
Organism: Rhipicephalus annulatus; assembly: GCA_013436015.1. Lineage (NCBI taxonomy): Eukaryota > Metazoa > Arthropoda > Arachnida > Ixodida > Ixodidae > Rhipicephalus > Rhipicephalus annulatus. Next base: position 104,054 of record WOVY01013175.1, on the reverse strand, counting down.
TCACGCGTGTTAATCGCCATGCCACGTGGGGGCGCGTGGGTTCATCGCGCGTCTGCAGAATCTCGTTTCCAGACACCATAGAGTATCACACAAGGAAGATTAAAGAAAAATTGCTGGAGTAAAAGCTCCAGCAATGCCTTGCCAGCATAACTGAAGCCACTTTTTGCCACTGCCAAGATGGCGGAAACATGTTCTTTTCTGATAGTGCCCACTTAAAGATCAAGTGGCTTTCATATTTTATGTAAATGCTACGTTAGCTCTATGTTAAAAGATATTTGTTGCCGACGAAATAACACGCAGAAACGAGTATGGATAACTGAATCTTCAAAGAACTTTGCCTCCAATTAGAGGCTCACTAAGGAAAACTAGTAACTGTAAGACGCACTTGGAGCACTCTGTGACCCGAAAAAGTTCCCACATTAAACTCGTTGGGCGTGCGAGGGGAAACGCTTCGTTTTTATTCGCTGAATGGTGATACTCTATCATGCCCCTAGTAAGATGGCCGCCACAACCGCCATCTTGCCAGAGGAACGGCTTTACTTCTGCGAAATCATTTCCACTCCAGCAATTTTTTTTATCCTCCTTGGTATCACACAATAATTCCAGACACATAACGTGATTGCATGGAGAGTGTAAGGGGGAGAGGCCACAGCGTATTACCCGAGAAGGTTAAAAAAAAAATGGCTGGAGTGGAAATTCTCGCTCACGAGTGAAGCCGTGCCAACCGTAAGATGGCGGCTGTTGCAGCCATCTTACTAGGGGCATGCTGAACTGTTGGCGTTCGGCGATGGGTGTTTAGGAAAAAAAAAGTGGCTAACAATTGATAGTTCTTCGTACTCTACTATAGGAGAACATAAAGCCGTTCCGAACAACGCACAAACCGCCGTAATCTGTGTTTATAAAAAAAGGGTAACGATATAGGGCACCTGGTACTCTACTATGGGAGAGCACTAGGCCGTCCCTTCAACACGATCCAAGGGACATCCGGAATCTGTGTGTTTAGAAAAAAGTTGTTAACGATTTAGAGTACGAGGTACTTTACTATGGGAGGGCTTAAAGCCGTCCCGTTGGGCTCGAAACCAGCCTAGTTGTTCAGGAACCAACGAACCAACCAACACGCCTGTGTGTTGAGAAAAAGTGGGTAACGATTTAGAGCACAAAGTACTCTACTATGGGAGAGCAAAAAGCCGTCCCTTGTGTAGTGCAGAAATCAAATAACACCAGCAGATTATAGAACGAGCGTTTTGTTCGCATGCCCAACGAGTTTAACGTGGCAACGTTTTCGGGTCGAATACTGCCCAAAGTGCGTCTTTGTGTTACTAGTTTTCTTTAGTAATCTTCGAATTCAAGGCAAATTCGATTGGAGAATAAATCGCCGATACTAGACTCCGTGGATTATTTCTTTGAAAACAACTACCTTTTAATTTATAATCAACGTGTCCTTTAGACTAACAAATCGAAGCCCCCTTGATGTCTTAGTGGGCACCACCAGGAAAATGCATAGTTCTGAGATCTTTTGGGGGCAAAAGATGGCTTCACTACTGCTGGCAAAGTATTGCGGGATCTTCCACTCCAGCAATTTTTTAAATCTCCTTAACCTTACCCAGCTCCTTACACAGTCCGGAACGCAGTAGCTCGCGAGGGCGTTCTGGCAGTGCTTCGGCATTGCATTCGGCCAGCTGTAGTGCATGTGTCGTAAGGGTGGTCGCGCCCACGGTCGTGCCGCACGCCACCAGACTGAACTCCACCAGAAGCTGCTTCGCCTCTGAAATAACACCGTACTCCCATCTGGGTCTTTCGGTTTCCCCGACGTTGGCAGTGACGTCAGGAAAGTGCGTCTCGTCGCGTCAGCGACGACCACAACGTCACTGTCAGTTTGTCATCCGCGACGGTGGATCAGTGGCCGCAGTGCCCGGCTGCTGACACAGAGGTCATGTGTTCGAGGTCATGTGACAGAGGTCGAGGTTCGAGGACACAGAGGTCATGTGACACAGAGGTCATGTGACACAGAGGCCTTGGTGGTTGCATATCTATGAAGGCGAAACGGTAAAAGGCCGGTGTAATGTGCGATGCCAGTGCCTGTCAGAGAACACATGATGGCCAATATTTCTGGGAGCCCTACACTACGGCGTCCCTCACACTCGTATCTTGGTTTTGTGACGTGAAATCCCAGATATAATTATCAGAACATCTTTGTCCGCGGCAGATATGCACCTGCTCCTTACTCTTCCTCCTCGCACGGCGAGGATGAGCAAAGTTCGAATAATGGAGTGTACAGAACAATAAGAGTTTTCTAATGTACACTAGAGGGAACTCTGGCACTAGTTTCTATGGGAGCTGCAAGGCACGGCGCTTCAGCGAGCATGGGAATGATGGGTAGTACACACATTTGTCTAATACTCGTACTTCTGGCCTGTTTTCGGCTCCGTGTGTGTTTGTGTGGCTTTGAGCTGTTTTTCTTAGGAAACAAATATTAGCAAATGTTCAGCGGTTGCGCTTCACCATCTTATTTTTTTAGACTTACTTTTCCAAATCGGGTCACAAAATTCAAAAGAATTGAATCCTTCTTTCAAAAAAAAAAAAAAAAACCGGAACACAGCAATAAACGAAGCCGCAAGTACGCTACACCGCCCGCAAGTACGAAGGTTAGGCAAAGGTGTGTACTACCCATCATTCCCATGGTCGCTGAACGATCGCAGCGCCAGAGTTCCCCTATAGTTAATTTTAGGAAACTCTATGTAGAGAACAAAAGAGCGAAACGCGTGAGAGGTACGTTTCGATAATCGGACGAGCGTAACTCTACTACCATGGCATCATTTAAAAAAATTCTCTTGGCTACGAGTTTTATGTAGATTCGTGCACAACTGCAACAGCACAGCTAAGGTCGACCTCGGGTGGTTTAAGGGCCCTGGCAGAGTTGTAATAGCGTGACGTACTTGTGCATGCGCAAATCCTTATCTTATCGTCGTCGTCCGTTATTCCGTTTTCAGCCCTGCCCGCCTATCCCAGTGCAGAAAGTAACCTCTGTATCTCTGCCTTGTTCTTTGATGAATGAAGCACGATCTTTATTTGCTTCTTCGGGTTCTCTACTTTGTTTTCTTCCTTTTTCCCTTCGTGTGGCAAGAGTACATTATTACTAATACCTAGAACTGTTCAAGAATGGCTTCAGAAATGAATGAATGAATGAATGAAGTGTGGTGGTGTTACCAGGGAAGCCAAGTTGCACCCAGGTGTAGTCAGAGTCCTCTTCGTTGTAGCAGTTCTTCACGTTCAACTTCTTGTTCAGGTCTCTCATCTCGGTCGTAATGTCGTGGATGTTTGCGAAGAAGTAGAAGTACGGCTGCGCGAAGGAAATGTGAAATAGAATTTCGGTAAGAGGGGAACAGCCAAAATATCAGCTAATGCTTGTATTGTGCTATTAATTCGTTACTGACGCAAGTCAGCTCTCGTGTGTGTCGTGTCTGTTCTCTGTGGGGCGGCTTGTGTGTTTGCGCTGTTAATCTCGGTTCAGGAATACGTACCAAATAGATCCAAATGAAGCTTTATTCACACCGATATTTGAGTGTGACTTTGCTATGCCATAGAAACCTCATGTGTACAGGGACAGCCCTGCGCAAGTGTGCAGACGCTTTGTAAACACTCACAAGATAACAAAAGGACAAGGTGGGCGAGCTGCTGCTTGTTTTTTCAAGAAAAGCAACACACACGCGCACACACGCACACACGCACGCACACACGCACACACGCACACACGAACGCACACACACACACACATACGCACGCACATATGCACGCACACACACATACGCACACACACATACGCACGCATACACACATACGCACGCACACACAAAAGAAACGTATATAAAGAAGAGAGAAGACACACACAGCGCCACACTCGCAACTGAAACGTTTTTTTATTTAATTTTATTTATTGAGCCTACAGGCCCTTAGCAGCTTGTTACGTCACGGCTCGAGAATGCGCCAGTGTTGCCCAACTGTCCAACCACTCGTGTGATTACTAAAAATATTCAATTATTAAGTGCTCGAACAAATGCGTTAAAATCTCGCCAGGTTACTTGTGAATGCACAGTGAATAATCTACGCAACACAGATTGCGACCGAAAATTGGGTGTCATGGCCATGTAAGGCTTCACAGCGACTATACAGTGAACTATAGTCAATGGGCCGGCTCACGCTTTCACTTAAATATAGTTTTGCGTGATCACTTGCATGTCTTTCTTTACGTTGCATGTCTTTCTTTAATAAGGCAGAAGTTCAGGAGAAAGTGGTAGCTGAAACAAGCCGTATTTCGTACATCTAAATTGCTGCAAAATTTTCCGTACCTGAGTCATCTTGTTAACGTAGGCATACATAGCCACACGGATCGGCAGATTCCTTTGATTGACCGATGTGTCCATGATTGCGTCCTCCTGGAGTGAGAGAAAAAACATGAGAGGGAGGAGTGCTTCATAGCTGAAAGAAATTCTGACGTTGCCATCTTTTACCACTACCACAAGGTGTCAGCGTGGCCCGTAACCAGTAAAACCTCTGAATAAAATCAGGGGCTTTAGCAGCCAGGGAAGAAAAGGGGGGGGGGGGGTCGTGAAGCGTTTGTACTACGACGCTTGCCAGGGTCGAAGCCAATTAGGAAGACAGAAATTAGCACCCTTTTCCTCTTCTTCAAAAACCACTTGCTTACAACGTAGGCCAAAACATTAACTCAACCAACAGCCATCGCTGTCCCTCACACAAAGATTTCGCATAAACGCTCCATCCGATGGCACTTATTGCTCCGATGGCCATCCGATGGCACTAGCTTGGGCTAGTTGGTATGGCATGACGATAGTTATAGCGCGAGAACAAAACGATGACACAGAGACAAGAAGGACGCGAAAGACACAAGCGCTCGTGTCTTTCGTGTCCTTCTTGTCTCTGTGTCGTCGTTTTGTTCTCGCGCTATAACTATCGTCATCGTTTATCTAACGTTTCAGATAGATGGCTTTGCCATACTATCACACGCTTGTATCGCTAGTTTTAGGTCCCAAACTTGGCCTTGTAAATTTAATCGGGAATTCAGAAGTCTCCTTCAGTCAAACGTATTTTTTTAGGTATTAACGATAAACCTTTCAGCGTCGAGCGAAGCGACGAGCGAAGGCAAGACAGCATACAGGTGGACCAGGCAGGAAGACATCGGGGCAGGGCATCAGGAATGGTCATTATTGGCATGGTATGCTTCAGAAACATACGTTTGAGTGGTCTTACCGCAAGAAAGCTGTAGATCAGCACAGCGTACATAAGGTGAGCACCCCCCACTGGCATTGGATCCGTCACCAACTCGTAGGTGTGCACGGGCATTCCGCGGACGGTTTGCTGTCAATTATAAAATATTCATTAGGTAATTAATCACAGTATCAATCAGCGGCGTAACGAAGTGATGGCAGCATCATAATAACAATAAACTATGCATTTAATACAATCCGTAACATCAATATTTGGCCGTGTGTGAGCAGTTCAAACCGCTTGTGATTGCACTGTTTGTGCGAGGCTCCTCTATGGCTCAGTTGCAAATGTGGTGGACATGTTTTTTCTTCTGATGGATGCTCGCATACATTGTCCTGAATCAGAATCGTTGCGCTGTCTTACGAGGAGCCCACGTTTATCGTGTTTACTTTCCGTCGCTTCGAACTTGACCTTTCCACCAAAGTATATATTGGCGGAATCGTGCTGCAATACGTACCGCGGTCTGATTTTGTATGACCCCACCAGAGCTCGCTAAGATGGCCTGAAAATTACTGAAGATAGCCCAGATCATCATCATCATCATCATCATCATCACCACCACCACCACCATCATCATCATCATCATCATCGTCGCCGTCATTGTCATTGTCATTGTGATTATCATTGTCATTATCAGTATCATCATCACTACCATCATTATCATCATAATTACGATCATTATCATCATAATTACCATCATTATCATTGTCATTATCATCATTATCGTCATTATCATCATTATCATCGTTATCATTGTCATCATCATCATTGTCATTATCATTGTCAACGCTATCATCATCATCATTGTGATTAACATTTTCATCATCACCATTGTCATCATCATCATCATCATCATCAACATATTGAATGATGGTAAATGGCAATAACTGACGCAACCTTAATATAGTATGGCACAAATCCAAGAAAGAAGAGTTAGGCCAGGTCAACAATTGTTGGTCATCGTTGGTCAATAATTGTTTTTTTTTGTAACATAATAGTAGTAACCTAAATTGAAATGAAATAAAGTGCACTCAAAATCGCCCTTTTCGCTGATGGGATCCAAACCCTCAATTTCCAAACTTTTCCTTCGGATCCCATCGTCGAAAAGCACGCCTTTCGGTCCACTTTAATGCATTTCAACTTACGCCAGTTCTTCTATTCTACAGTTAAATACAACAATTATTGACCCCAATGCTTTCCATGCCCCAATTTTTTGTCGTGTTCATTCGATTGTGTCGTACCTTTTCTTTTTCTTTCTACTATAATAAAACATGAGCTGGCTAAGTTTCGCGTTTTCCAACTCTCACACTCACAATGCCGAGGTAGCTTGCTTTCTTGAGTACGTCGTACGTGGGCAGTATGGTGTCCATCATGTTGACCTCATTTTTGTCCGGAAGTTTAATCACGGGTCGGACGTTGTCCTGCGCGTCTACCTTGCACCCGTACATTCCGCTGCGGTCGACGTAGCTGTAGGTGTGACCTGCAAGTAAGCGATGATTTCACGCAAGTTGTCCGAGGTCTTAGACCCAACGAACTTGGGTCTGCTAATACTGGTGTCGCGCGGGTCCTTTTGATCACCATCATTATCGATTCGGTTCGGATTTCTTTATCGCGATCAATGATAAACGTAGCTACTCGGCGCAATCTAATCAAGATCGAGCTTGACGCAGGCGTCAGTCCAATCGTGATCCAGAAGCCACATATCGATGCGCAGATCGTAATTGCCTTGATCCCGATCGGGCCTGATGGTGATTAAGGGTGACCTGATGCGGATTGAGTCTATTCTAGATTTTCACTGATCGCGATCGAAGTCAGCCGTGTGACACCGGTATAGGAGAAGTGAAATCTCGGGCATTGACTTGGTCGCAGATACATCATACGTGCGAGAATTCATAACGTACGTTTCGTACGTTATGATTTCGGAAGTGCTACAGTTGCACCAAAGTTTGATATACAGCATATATTTGTGACAATTGCGAACAAGGACATGAAAGGATCAAATGAAAATCACTGCTGCTAACAGTTGTTTTGTTATCGTGCGATTTATTATAATGTATTATCATCATGAATGTCAATTTGGAAGTTGCACAGGATAATAGTATTGCTGGTGTTTTACGTCCCGAAAACTACAAAATGATTTTGAGAGAGGCTGCTGTGGAGAGCTCCAGAGATTTAGACCATCTGATGTTCTTAAACGTAAGTACACGGGCTTTTTCCATTTAGCCTTCATTGAAATGCTACCACCGTGGCAGGGATTCGAAGCCGCGACCTTCGGGTTCGGTAGTCCAGCACCAACGACAATGAAAAAGGGTGACATGAGCAAAAAAAAAATATGCGGTTTAATTGAGCCAGAGGACCTCATAACGTCGTCAGCGAGTTCCCTGGCCTATAGAAAAATTCACATTTTCCCCATAGGCGTGCGTAATGAAGGGAGTAGAGGGGAGCGTTTAAAACTTTGCAACCCTTCACCCCGCTAATGAAGAGCGAGCAATGAGGACGTCCATGCTTATGTCTGAATGATCGCTCTTACCATTGGCGTAGTCGTAGATCCATTGCAAATTCGCGATGGAAGATCCAGCGTTCTTCTTAGCCGCCGTCCAGTCTGCACCGATTACACTCAGGATACTGTCCCTGTCATCTCGTATTACCTTAATAAAAAGAGAAATTGGCAGAGAAATTTGTCAACTGTCAAGAAAACTTTCTGCCGATGCAAGATGGTTGACCTGCGGGTTGCATCTGAGCTGTGGCGTGAGCTGGAGAAGGGGGAGGGAAGAGGTGCTCCGTATGAACTCCACAGTCACTATTTTCAATCAGGGAGATATGAACAATGATTACAGGTGTCTAGGAGTCTCTAACGCTTGAGGAAAAAACTGGAAGCAAAGCGCGTCTTCGCACATACGGACATGTAATCATTCATAAGCACTCCTTGCAAAAGAGCAAACAATGTCAAACGCACCCAAATAAAGACAGGAAAGACACCGCAAGCCGAATCTTACAAGAAACTACTGCAACATGGCAAAAAGTCATCCAATAAGTCTACTCAAAAAGCCATCCATAATACATTCCCTAATATGACCGGAAGGCGAAAAAAGCCACCTTCGTTTTCTTCCCAGTGGATGTATTGATTCTACCCCATCAACCATTGAAGGCTTTCCCCAACTTAACGTAGTTTTATGTTGCCTCCAAGATCAGAGACCTTGTGAACTTTTTGCACCTTATTTGGTTTTGCACTGCCTTCTAGATCGGAGGCGTTTCAGGCTTTCTGCAGTTTATTTGGTTTTGCTCTGCCTTCAAGATCGGAAGCGTTTCAAGCTCTCTGCACCTTACCTGGTTTTGCACTACCTTCGTGATCAGAGCACCTTCGAGCAAGCGACGGTGTCATGTAATGACGTTATCACGTGATAATGTTTTTTTTTTGCAACACTCACGTAGGCGCCGATGAGATACGTCGGGCGATTTTCGCGTTTCATACGACGTTAGGCTTTCGCCTCAACAACACACTGGAATGCCAATATAACACAAGGAAACATAACACACACACGAGGTAGCATGAGCCAAACACTCGTAACTTACTTCTAAATGCGACAAATAGTGGTCCGGGCCAAGCAACGTGGGATTGGTGAAAGCCATCTCGACATGAAACTCAAGGTCCAGGTTCGAGAAATTCGGTGGCATCGGAAGATCTTTAGCCAGGCGTTTGCATCCCATTCCCGTTGGTATCTTGCACAGACAGGGGAAAAAGATTGGAACAAAGGAACATGCAGAAAGAAGAAGACGGATAAAGTTTCATTACTGAACTGATTTGATGATTGATATGTGGATCGAGTTTAATGTCCCAAAACCAACATATGATTATGAGAGACGCCGTAGTGGAAAGCTGCGGAAATTTCGACCACCTGATTCATTACTAAACTTAACAGTGCACGACAAGGAAAGAAAAAAAAAACGTGATGAAAAAGAACAAGATATACCACAACAATGAAAAGTTTTGTCCGATTCCGGTCATTTGAATGGCAGTCACCAACCTGCTGATTACTTTTTTCTCACAACAGCCGCCGCCTCCACTACTACCACCACTGCTGCTGCCGCCGATACTACTACTACTACTACTACTACTACTACTACTACTACTACTACTACTACTACTACTACTACTACTACTACTACTGCTACTGCTACTACTACCACTACTACTACTACTATACTACCCGAGGGAGTGGCTTGATTCCTGGCATTGGTCACCGCATCTTCATGAAGTCAAAGTGCGAAACAGCACCCATGTTCCTAGATTTAGGAGCATAATGAAGAACCCTAGCTGGTCTATATTATTCCGCACTCCCATATGCCACAGTGCCACTAATTACTTTATTGCGATTTTGGCACGCAAATGCCACTACTACTTGCAGTAACAATGATAATTATAAAAGAAAAATATGCACTGTAATTAACAGAAATATGATTTTAGAATAAAACTGCACAGAAGCGTAAGCAGCACCACTGTTCGTATACATGTCAGTGAAAGTACCTTACTTTCAATACGTCATCGTCGTCGTTCACGTAAGGTTGCATCATCATGATATCGATCGTATGCGGTCCAGTGGTAATCCTGAGAGGCAAGGACTTCTCTGTACCGTAGCCCATTTCCCAGATGGCGTCTGAAATGAGGCACGACACGTACTGACGTGGGCAATATGAGCTGGAACACTGAATTCGCTTTTTTACAGTCGGCGATTACGTGTAACGTACCGTTATGAATGTGACTTATTATTGAATTGCAACAAATACATTTACGTGTGAGCACTTAGTGACATGAGCGCTTTTGCGGGTGTTGAACACGTTTAGGTGCTATTGCCTTTAAAATGCAACTTCGGCATTCCTGCCCATATTGATCATGACTGTACTTTGTAAAGTTGATCTGGTGTAGCATGAAAGGGCGATCTATTGACGGTGACAGGCGGGTCGGTAAAGCTGTAGACAAACAGTTGAGCATGAAATTTTAAACAGTTGAGCATGGTGCTACTGGCACCATGTTCCTAAAAGTATAGTATGAAGCATATACTGTAAATTTATTCTATAACAATGAAGCATAAAACAAGTGCCGCCCACCTACTCTTACCTACGTCGCTTAATAAGACTGGAGAGACCCCGCCCAGATGACCGAACTGGGACCGCTGTTTGAATTCACAACAAGAAATCGTCCGACTTATGTACTACTTTAGTGACGTTCTCCGACATGGTGTTACATTCGATCCGGTTTATGACACTAAACAGACACAATGATTTGATTTAAATTGATAAAGTGCACTCTCAGAACTGCGATAACATTCGTTTCACTGTCATACGTTCATTATGAGCGAAAAAAAAATTAACGTTCTGTGCGGAGTGGTGCCGGAAGACTGGAAGCTTGGTAAGATCGTTCCTGTCCCGAAAAAAGGTCTTTCATCTTCACCGAGTAATTATCGCCCCATATCCATCACAAGTGTATGCTCTAAATTAATGGAACACATAATTTATTTGCACATAGTAATTTTTCTACGTTCAGTACATTTCTTTCACCCTAACCAACACGGTTTTCAAAAAGGACTTTCATGTGACACTCAACTCGCCCTGTTCGTTAATGACCTGAGTTCTAGCCTGGATAATAACATACCTGTAGATGCCGAAATTGATTTCGAAAAAGCCTTTGACAAAGTTTCTCATAACAGATTATTTTTGAAGCTTTCACGTCTTAACCTTAATTGTCTTGCTTTTAATTGGATATGTGTCTTCTTGACTAACCGTAAGCAGTTCGTTTGTGCTAATAACCATCGCTCCTCCCTATCCGCTGTAACCTCCGGCGTACCTCAAGGCACGGTCCTTGGTCCTCTGCTATTCCTAATCTATATTAACGACCTCCCCAATAACTTAGCGTCTAACATTCGTCTGTTCGCAGACGACTGTGTCATTTATCGTCCTATTCACAATTCTAACGACCCTGTCATCCTACAGTCTGATCTTTGTTTGATTCAATCATGGTGCGAAAAATGGCTGATGTCCCTTAACATTAAGAAAACTTGTGTCATCTCCTTCCATCACCGTCAATCCTATTCCTCCAATAAATACTTCCTATTTGATTTTGAAATAACAGCAGCTAATTCATGTAAATACCTCGGTATCACTTTAACTTCAGATCTGACCTGGTCATCCTACATTATGAACATAACTAATGACGCCAACCGCGTGCTTGGCTATCTCCGAAGAAACTTACGTCTAGCCCCACCTTCTGTTAAACTTTTAACCTATCTAACACTAGTCCGCCCGAAGCTAGAATACGCATGTGCCATCTGGTATCCCCATCAAATAACTCTTATTGAAACGCTTGAAACTATCCAAAATCGTGCAGTCAGATTCATTTTTTCTGACTATTCCTATCTTAGCAGCGTCACTAAACTAAAATCTCAAGCTAACATGGTTAACTTAGCTTCACGCCGCAAAATTTCAAGACTGTGTTTGTTTCACACATTTTATCATGCATTGCACCTAAACCATGTTATCGTTACAGCCCATCGTCTTTCATGCCGTATCAGCCATTCGAAAGCGGTTTATCCACCCCGTGCGCATACCACTGCCCATCACTCTTCATTTTTTGTGCAAACATCAACAGAATGGAACGATCTTCCTGCTGACATCGTGCACCACTCCAGCATCGCCCATTTCAAAGAAGCCATCGAACAAATCATCTGTTTGTGAACTGTCTACCTCCTCATGTAACACCCCTTGACTTGGGCCCTTGAGGTATTATAAATAAATAAATAAATAAACGTTAAAGTCTTAGCTTTAAATTTCGCGCCCGAAGCTCCACGCATCACGTAAAAAGTTTGCAAAATCTATTTGTCGTATTTTCGCGACATTGGTTCTATAAAATTTTCCAGAACTTCGTACGCTAGGTCCATGGCACCTATACATGACAATGAATTTCAATTTTATCGATTAGAAGCTACGTAAGACCCAGTATATGTCTTGAAAATTTGTGAATGCACGGTGTTAGTTCGGAAATTTCAAGGTGGCATCCCCTCCCTCCCCCCAAATTTTCTTGTCGCGTGTTTTTTCGTCTACCGAAGCATCATGCCGTGGTAATAGTAGTGTTCTCAGGATTGCGAAATTGTACCATGGAATTGTGCTTTACTACTTGCTTGCCCTACGCGAAAAACTGTTTTGCTCTTTAGTGCCCCTTGAAGCGTGCGTTCATTGGTGCAGACCTTTGCACATCCGTCTTTGAGGTACAGAGATGTAGACAAACACGCCTTCCGAAAGTTGTGCTCGGCTGTAGTTCGTCAACAGCCCACCTTGAAAATCGTGTCGCTGACCTCGTTCTGAATACTGGGCCAACGTATACGTCACCTGGCTTCATGCACCGCATCACGAATCTTCGAAGCAGGGACTCGTACACTCACGCGTTAAAACAAACAATAAAGGTCACCTGCAAACCAAACCCGCGTCGGCTCGTCGTCTCCAGGGTAGCAGGCGGCCCACTGCATGCTTTTAATCCCTCGTATTGGCTCAGCCGGACCTTGGTAATACTGCGTATAGATTGCGTCCGTCCGAGTTAAAATCATGCAACGCTACTTAGGCTTTAATAATATTCTTATTAATAAATAAAAAAAATCAGTAGCGTAATAAGCTTGCGCCCTCGTCCGAAAGTAGCTGTAGCCGTTCTTTGACGATTTCCACGCTTTCGTACGACATCATTTCATTATGATTTAAAAAGAGGGGTTGTAGTTTGCCACGTGGGTTCTGTACACCAGCGCGATTATTAGTTACATTTTGTCGGAAAATGTAACGAACACGTCGCTGAAGCGACTTGCTACGAAGGGTTGTTTTGTTCGACAGATGTGCATTAAAGAAACGTGATCAGCCAGTGCCATGGAAGCCACGAAAACCATTATAAAACGAAACTGTAAGCGCGCCAGTGTCTGTGATTGGCTTGCAAGATCACGTGGCATCGTATATAATAATAATAATAATAATAATAATAATAATAATAATAATAATAATAATAATAATAATAATAATAATAATAATAATAATAATAATAATAATAATAATAATAATAATAATAATAATCCATAGTTTTCGTCCATAGTATGATGGTCAGAGACAGGTAAAAGCTGTTAACGAGCTTATGGCGCAAAAAAAAAACACGAAAGAAGGCCTTGCGCTTGTCCTTCTTTCGTGTTTCTTTCGCGCCATAAGCTCGTTAAGAATAAACCAAGTCGCCCAACAAGTCACTCAGGTAAAAGCTGCTCTCCGAAAGAGGCAGCTTGACAAACTCCCACAGCTATCCACAGCTAGAATGCGCACTGTTGCGCCCCATTGGTCTAGATGACCAGAAGTTGCTTCATCATGGCACACTTCCATCATTTGTTTTCGAAGAGAGGCGGGCACGACTAGCAAGTGCGGGTTACCGGTTGGTGAGAAGTTTTTCTTATAGGGAACATCGTTTCGCAAGCAAAAAGATGGCAGTCCTCTAGAAAATAACCTGGTGGCACTGGTGGAAGAGCTGGAGTCTACAACCTGATGCAGGACACTCTTGCTCGAGCCCGTTGACCTAGTCCAGAGACTCAGCCCCTCGTCACGACTACGGTTCACCGTTTCAGTCGGCGCCTACTAGGCCGAAGCCCGGAGTCCGCACATGTTCCGCCTCTTTCCATTTAGGCAGCTAGCTATACGACATCCTCGGTTATCCTTCCATCGCAGACCACTCTCTCCTCGCAGGTGACTCTTGAACATCCTCGCGTTCCCGAAGTTTTCCGTGGGGAAGAGTACGAGGATGTCGCGGACTGGCTCGAACAGTTCGAACGGGTCGCTGTATCCAACAACTGGAGTGAACGGCAGCACAAACTTGGCCGTGCACATTTCACACTGGAAGGTAGCACTTGCACGTGGTACGAGAACCACGAGGCTACTAAACTAATATTGGGATGATTTCCGTCGAAAGCTCCTCGCCACACTTTTGAACTCGGACCAATGAGATCGCGCACAGCAACTAATTGAGGACCGCGTGGAAGAACCCAACGAAACAGCCGCCATGTACGCAGAGAGTATGATCCGTCTGTTTTGACGAGCTGACCCTGACATGCCCGAGGTGAAGAAGGTGCGTCACCTAATGCAGGGTGTTCAGGAACAAGTGTCTGCGGGCTTCGTACGAAATCCACCTACAACAGTAGATGAATTCATAATAGAGGCGACTGTCATCCAGCGCGCACTGCAACAAAGGTGCCGGCAGTTTGACCACCTGCCGAACCACACGGCAGTAAGTGCTGCAGCTTAGAACACTGTCGCCTGCGAAAGTTCCCCGCGACAAATAATTAAGGGAATACTGCGTGAGGAACTTCGGGCCCTCTGCGTTCTTTCTACCCAGCACCTACACCATTGTCACGACGTCAAAACAGAGGTCTTGCCGCAGAGATTGAGACACCACAAGCAGGTCGGTCTTTTTGATTAGAACGCGCTAGCGAGTTCTTCTTTTTCGTCCACTTTATAGTCCTTCATGGCACATGCACAACTGCCATCGTATTTCTTGAGCAAGCACGTGACAATATTACATGTTGTATTGTGAAGCCTGTATACAAGCTGCGTGTGTTTGTACAAAGCGTGAAAGTTGTTTTCATTGCATTTACAAGAAGGAAAAAGCACTTTAACGGTATTTATAAGCATACACGTGACACTGTGGCAGAACACCGCACAAACGGTCAGGGTTCGATCGTCACGTGGTTCCAAATATTATTATTCATTTAATTTGCATCTTTCTCAGCAATTCTATATGTCCCGCACAAGATGAGGATTTTTCGCTCGCAACCAACAGCGCCCACGCCGACACCGACGCCGCGATTTCCGCGAAACAAGTTCCTTGATGCTGTGGCGTTAAAACGTGTTCGGCACTTTCGACAATATGTCGGCGTTATGTTGCTTACCAGTTCTTTGCTCTGGGCTAGCCAAGCCCTCGCGAAGAGCGCGGAAGGACCCAGGATCGTAAAATTCTGACGCCAGTTTCGCCACCGAAGAACGAGCGATTTGACGGGATCGGGCGGATTCTGCACATCCATCACTTTGCAAGAACCTTCTGCAAAAGAGAAGACGACGGGCAGTAATAAAGCTTGTAGAGGCACAGAAAGGCAAATATTAAGGCAGCATGGATTGTTGAGATGAAGTTCTAAAAAATCTCGTATTGCCTGTTTTGCGCAAGGAAGTGCTTGCTTTGCAACAAAATCACGTCTTAGCGGTGCATTCCACAGGCGCGACTCGAACCACGTGATCGGGTTTATAATGTAGCATTCACGATGTGCGCTTTGCTGTATGTACTTTAGAGTCGGCACAGCGGCGCAACACCTTTAGGGGAGCACAGCCTGGCGAAAACGAAATTTGTATCATTCTCATGGGTAACGCCAAGAAGTATTTTTTCTTTTGCGTTAATGAGACTGAAACGCACAAGTCCATTTTATTCAGTCTTTATTACACATACTTTTTGTTATGAATAGCGTAAGCAGTGATGATTCATTCCGCTAAAGCCCTGATACACCTGGTCCCACTGCTGCCGCAATCTGTGTCACACGTTTACCTTCATTTCTTGTTTACTTAAGCCCTGCCGTGCGCAGTATTATTGTTTTACATGTTTTAATAAGCAGTAACTTTTCACAATAACATTAAGCTTTATTTATTTTCGAATTCCTTTTCAACAGCCAGGGGCCACAAAATAAACCCTGCCGTTAACTGATTAACTGATTACAGCATGCACGTGCAGAACCTTATGTCGAATTATCAAGCGTTATCCCGCGTCTATTTGTCAAAGACTGCGACATTACCAAGTTTCGGCACTTCTCTCTCTATACCACTATAAAACTCTCCCTTCAACAGTCACTTATTCGTTACCCAATGTCATTGACGTTTCGTAACTAGTACACCCACTTCAACCCCACCCTTATTATGACGTCACGGGGTATGCTCTTAAAGGCGATGCGCTTACTCTGGTAAACGAATAGTTCAGAGGTGTCGGAGATGTAGAAGAGGTTCAAGTCGTCGAGTCCGTTCTGCTTGAAGCTCAGAAAGCCTTGCTTTGTTTCCGTGTTGTAGTACTCGACCATGTACGTCGTCAGTTTCTGGAGAAATAGGCAAAAAATTACGACCGCCGATGTGACTCGATGAACGACGGCAAGTGCATGGAGTGTGGTGGAAAGCTGGTCTGCCTGACATTATAGCATGAGAAAAATAAAACAAAAAGAAAACTGACACGAGGAGGGCGTAAAAAGAATGAGCGATCGAAACTGCCCCTTTCTTTTTACGGTCCCGACGTGAGGACCCCCCCCCCCCCTTCCCCCCCTTTTTTTGTCGCACTGTTCTTTGTAAAAGTTGTAACAACTGTAAAAATCACTGATATCCTCTTTAGGTGTGCATAGCATGCATATGATGCGCCACAATTTAATTTTATTCGTATTGCATAAAAAGTTGAAGTTTAAGATGATAGAGCGGGCACCGCATAGTCAATATGTAGTTCCAGTTATCAGGCAAATAGATTTCTGTTTGCACATTCCTGATGATTACAGGCAGAATTAAGGCAAATGCAAATAAATCGTGGGAATTTGCTAGCCTCTGTTACGTCTTTATCGAATATGACCCAAAACATCGGTAAAGATGCCAAGAATTATGGCTTAGTATCTGAAAATCATGCATCGCACCGCAGCACTGGAATCTTACCTCGTCCACGTTGTTTAGTTCAGCCGTGAGTTTCCACCCATCCCTGTAATTTTGTAGGAGGTTCGGAATAGCCTTGGCTGCAATTAGAGAGTAGCGAATGACAATTGGGAATGAAGAACATTGTATAGACGTGCATTGGTACTTTCAAAAGGACGCAGCCAGATTCCGAGCACAAATAATTAGCACACATTTTCAGCAGAAAATGAGAGAAGAGGTCATAATTCCTTAAATACAAAAGAAACAGTTGTTAGAGTCACGCGCTGCAGAGTGAGAGGTCACTGCTTCGATGTCACGTGACAGTACCTTTCATTCTCGGTATTTTTTTTTTTTCACAATCTGTTAGTATAAATTTTACACCGTCATATTCGTGACGGAAATACGTCAGCGGAGCCATGGTGGACCCCGACATAAAACACTTTCGCATTTAAAAAATCTGGCCCCAAATATTGCATTTACATGGTTGAAGTCCGACTCATTTTATCTAAATCTGACATCTGGAATTGAAAAGCTGACTTACGATTGAAGCCGAGGAGAAAGAAAGGTGAAGAGGAAGGACGAGAGGTTAAACAGATATTAGCATCCGGGTCACTACCCAGCGGGGGGAGGGGTGGCAAGAAAGAGGGTGTACATAGAGAGAAAGAGTGAAGAACAAGAGGGAAAGATCGAAAGCACACGCACGATAAAAACAACACACACGCAGGAAAGGCGTTCTGGCTAGGGTCGTTCAGAAAAGCCTGCATGTCGATCACCAAAATCGCAGTAGAACTCGCAGTTTCATCCTAAGCGACGTTGCATCCTGTCTATGGCTTTAGTGAAGTCCCCTGGCGTAAAAAAATAATTAAAATAAAAGTGCGGAATTCACTTTTATTTTAATTCACTTATTTGAATTTTATTGTGCTGTACGTTTTAAAGACCGTACCAGCCTTAAAGCCAAATGATGATAAAAAATAGAATGCCCAGATATGCATATTTAGCAGATAATTAGATCCCCACATATATGTTAATACAGCTCTCCCAACTTTTCATCCTGCTCGATTAGCTGTTCTGATTGTGCATCTTTTAGTTTAATAAAGTAGCATGCTTGAACAAATAAGGTATGAATAAGGGAGATGTCCAGAACTACGCAATTTTGGGAATAAATGCATGGGACATTGCCCCTAAGGGGAGCACGAGATGCTGTTGGGTGGTCACTCACTCACTCACTCACTCACTCACTCACTCAATCAATCAATCACTTTACCACAGATTCTCTATGAATTTCATTGCTGCTTGCTCACCGCTGGTTCAGCTTTCTGTAACTCTTCGCTTAGCCTGGGCATTGAAAACTCGGTTGTAAATTAGCGCCGTAGCACAAACAGCCCAGTTGTTTGATTATTAATAAATAAGTGATAATTTATTTTGCGCACATGTATATTACGCCTCATGCATTTCTCAAGGCGCTGAATGCTGAAGCTTAATTTAAAACAAGTTTTCGCAAAAAAAAAGACCGCTAATTCTTGAACATCGCGATTCTGAGATAGAAATTCGATATAGCCTTCACCTACGTTTAACTGGCTTCTTCGGCTTTGCATCGCAGTCGGCCTGTCCGGTAGACAGTATGGAAAGCGTCACTGTGAACGCGAGCACCGCTGGGAAGGCCCATGACACCATAGTCTGAAAAGAAAGGGCATGGTTTAAGTTTCATCGCACTATGCAATACATATGCCTGCACAATTACACGTGCACAAAGCCGGAAGCCGTCCAGCACGACCAGCTTTTAGCGGGACGGCTCAGTGCTCTCCCATAGATGAGTACGAAGTACTCGAAATCTTTAAACATTTTTTCTAACCCCCCCCCCCCCCCCCCCCGCGTGATTTGTACTGCAGATTGGAGACAACCAATCGCCCTGGCATACTACAGTACATAGTTCTCTACATTTTTAAACGTTCTTACAAAAAAAAACATGCATAAAGTGTACTTTTCTATGGAACATGGGATGACTTACTGCTGTGCTGTACGCTTTAAAAAAAGTGGATATGTCTAGTGTTTTAGGTTATTTTGGCTTGTCACGCATATGACTCCCTTTAATGTTTAAAGAGAGATTCTATCTCTTCTTTGGGTGCCCCGACTCTCTGAAAAGAGCATCACTTAAGATAATTTACGTGTTCAATAAAAAAAAAACTCTTATACGGGGTGAGTCAGCTGGAGGTCTCCTTGATTTGGCCGCACATTCTGAACGCGGTTCACGAAAGTGCAGCGCCAGTGCAATCAGTGTGAGAGCACTGTGACCCTTGCGGTTTCGGTGCAGCGGTCAAATCGAGGGCAAAAGTGCAGCCATGCAATGTATACCTCGCGCTACTTGCACGAGGAGACGAGAACTCGTAGGGAAGCTAGTGCTCAAGTGCCGATGTACTCGTGCAGCACGACGTCAAATCGAATGCAGAAGTGCTGGTGGCGCAAGTTGCACTCGCCAAATTGAAGTACAGAGTGCAACACTCTTGAACTAGCGTAGGAGGTAAAGCCAAACTGAGAATACCTAAGGACTAAAGAAAAAAGTGGGGCCCGGTGATCAAGATAATTTTTTTTCATCCAAGAGCGTAGTATAAGGGACGTGTAGCATCCTATGTTTCCGTATATGTTTCTGCATACATATTTTCATTAGTTATTTAAAAACTATTTAATGTTTTATTGCTGTTCATTTTTGCCATTTTTCTTAATGTATTCACTAACCGAGGTTTTGTTGCTATGGCCACAATGCCCCAGGTGTGTTTATTGTGACCATTTTTTGTATTCACTTGCACCCACTCTTGCCAAAAGTCTAACGATCAGAGCAGCAGAATTGTAATGAATGAATGAATGAATGAATGAATGAATGAATGAATGAATGAATGAATGAATGAATGAATGAATGAATGAATCTTGTAGACAATTTGTTCCAAACTCGCATAATATAACATCCCACAGACACAAACAAACTGTTGCTGGCATGAGCACTGAGTGAAACTGTTGCTTTTCTTCCAAACATTTCCGGTCTAGCCCTTCTGATTTTACTACTATTCTGAAAAAAATCTTCAGCAATCAAGGTACGCGAGCCTCTAGCGTATTTGCCTCCGTCGAAATGGTGGCCGCCGTAAACGGGATTCGATCCTGCGACCGCTGGTCATTGGTCGAGCACCGTATCCACTAGACAGCCGATGTGGGTAACAAAAACAAAAACAAAAACAGAATACCAGAGAAGTTGCGTAGAATTTGACCACATATATATCTACATCGCAAACTATTGCACTTTAACAAGACCTTACAAGCATTGTAGTTAGTCATTAAAAAAATATCTGCATCTCGTATCGCTGTGCACGAAATAATCGGAAGCGTGCTGCCAACCGTTTGAGCCATTTGGTTATACTAGCAGATGAAGTGAAATTTCTTGACGACCCTGCTCGCGAACGGCGAACGCCTTTGTATGTGATGGCAGTCATTTAGAAATAATCTGATAATCATACGGTAACGAATGTTTTCAGTCAGTTATTGAAGGTTTGTATCGGTCGAGAGACCCACTCGCTGAGGCAGCCTAGTAAGCTCTACAATGCAACGCCAAGAATGACTCAGTCGCCGTGTCGGGACCACGTTTTCACGCTCGTGTCAAGGTTTGCCTTTGGGTGGACTTCAAGAGGCACCAGAATTCAAGCCCCGGGTATCCGAAGTATAGCCACGACATTTAACATTATCGCCGAATTTGTAGCCAAATAAAACGGGAACTCTATTATGAACAGAGTCTCTACTATCGATGAACAAATAAAATCATTTCGAATACGTAAAACGAGAAGTTTAAAAGGTACGCAGAAAATAGCCATGCCACCAACTGGCGATTTTCGTCGCCAAGCGGATCGCAATGTAGCCGATTCGGCGCAAATATATAGTCATTAACGTCAGCTATGCTGGTGTCCGAACCCATGTCCGTATAATAGACCCATGGTCACAATTTGGCCTGCACCTTCTTATCGTTTCCTCTTTAGCGGCTGTTCTGTTCCCCCTCTATACACGTATCCGTGTTTCTGCATGACCACTAGTATGCTCGTACTGGTGCGTGTTCGCAAACACAGCGCCCCCAGCAGCCTTCATAGCCGCGTCCGCATCTGCGCCCACAAAAATGTCCACGCCCTTGCTTCCACAGTACACATAGAGTGAAACCAGTAAGGACTGCTGCCAAGGCTGCTTTCCTCGAGTGGCTTTGCGGATTAATGTTCAGTGATGAAATCGAAAGGTCAAACGGATCGAGGAAGATAAGCACATACAAGACGCATACGGACTATAGACGCTACGAGTAACGCATGCGTGCTAACAGAGGCGTGGGTTATGTTTTTTTTTTCTTAACTGATTTCGTTCTCACTAACTAGGAGTATTCCACAAGTCGGCGGCACAATATATTCTCTTTGATTTCAGTAATATCGGAGGAAATACTCACAAGCCGCCGTGATGGTGGAGTTAAGATGTTCAGGTTATTTAACCCGCGTTTGTGAAGATTCTAAATAGGGCCGTAGCAGTCAAACAAGCAGGGCGTTAACTTATGAAGAAATCGATTCATTACTGGAGCTAAGGTACAATTTGAAGAATCCCAAGTGGGAAAACTTGAAGGCACATTGTAGTAAAACAATGAATTGGATTTACATGATAAATTAATATTGAAAAACTCTTGCGTTGTACTTTAAGCATCATAGCTTTAACTAGGAAGAGAAAAGGAAGCCTAATATTTATTTTAGGGCTTTAAATTCTACGCCGAAACTTTCCCGTGTGAGGTCATGAATTGCGAAGTGTCGTTTGAGTATTTGGTGACATCGCGGCTCAAAGAATATTCCTGAAACTTGGCATGTCAAGTCAATGGCCCCTCGGAGGAAAATGGATAGCCTGGTACCTTTCGTGTAGTGATAGAGTAAATAATCATTGCGATTAAATTTAGCTATCTTTTTTTTAATTGTCCTTTTAAGCCGGTGTCCCGTCACTATTCTTACCTGTATCTACGTTGGAACGTACAAATCAAGCAAACATGCACTCAACACAGCCTGTCGGCTCACATTGGGAGTTTTCTAGTTTATTAAGATTAAGAACGGTTACCAATTACGTTTACTATAACCCCCAACGCTATAGAGGCAACAAATATTTCTCTATTTTTACAAGTTGTAGCCCCTCTTGGGTTATAGCAGGATTGGGACCGTACACCACACATCAGGTGCAGACAAAAAGTCTCGACACGGCAAGTCATGAACACTTTTTTATAGTGAACCATTTCAATGTTCACTTGTTGAGGGAGAAAAGAACTATATTTAAGCATGACTATTCTAGTTCGATTAAGAGATTTAGTTCGCTAAAGCTACGAAAAAGATCAGCGCATTGACGTGACTCTTTAAACAGTTGCGGCGTGACGAGTTAGCGAGTGCAGAAACTTCCAGAAATTAAGTGCGGCGACGTGTTTGTGAAGGGATAAGGTTAAGAATAGGAAGGTTAGATGAAGGCGAAAACGATCTGTCCTATCTGCGGCGCACAAAACGAACGACTTTAGATTGTATATACTCAATGTTGTAAACGTATCTTTTTCTGAAAAGGGTTCCACACCAGAAGAAGAAGCTGGAATCTATATGGCACACATCCACGCTGGGGGATTGGTCAAGAACTGGGCATTCTAACAAAATACGTTTACTTCGTTAGCTTTCACCTTTTAAAATAATGAGGGACCAAGGAAAAACTTCTTTAGAAATTGACAGCTAGAAATTATGCATATAGAAAATGAAGCATATAAATTCAGCAACGACAACACAAAATAAATGTATAAATAAAGCAATTTGAAAACAAGTAGTATAGGAGTAATACTCGGCTCTACAGTGGGAATCTATTTGAACCTTTAATAAACTCCCGCAATTCGTCGGCAACTTTCCCGTCGCCGAATCCTGGGGACAAATCCCACAGAGAAAGTCCATCTATCGACGCGTATTCCAGAATATAGCCGCATTAGTGTTTCAAGATGCCTCACCGTGTGTTTTGCGTTGACCCAGATGAGAGTACGCAGACGACGCAGTGCAGTCTACGAGGACTGGTCTATACGCCCCGTCTCACGCCGCACCTGTAAGGCTATACACTATGCGGAAAACGCCGACGCGCGAGCCTTCTTCTTTCTATTGTTCTACGGATGAAGATAAGGCGCGTTCGCATTTCTCCACGAAAGACGTCACGATGCCCGAGCAAGAAAGGGAGTGACGAGAGAAACAATGACCGCTGCCGATTAGATAAGGAGGTGTTCGAAGTGCCCACGAACTATCGAACGGCACGCGATCACCGATAACGCCAAGGTGCGTGGCATGGTAGTACGACCGTGGGTGGTTATTGCCCCTTTTACTAGTAACAAGTACCTCGCTCAATTTCTTAACTACAGTGAGAATTTCGGAAAAGGTAACTTAGTATAGCCGCTGCTTAATTCTTGCCTGCTTCCAAGTCGACTGCTTGGAAGCAGGCATTAAAAAAAGGGGGGGGGGGAGGGGAGGCTTTTAATTCGTCTGCCTCAGTCGACTCGGAGGCGATATCCGTCATCTTCTTTTTCTTCTAAGTAAATGTTTTGAACGTTTTGCACCGCACCCGAAAGCGCCCCGCCGCGGTGGTCTAGTGGCTAAGGTACTCGGCTGCTGACCCGCAGGTCGCGGGTTCAAATCCCGGCTGCGGTGGCTGCATTTCCGATGGAGGCGGAAATGTCGTAGTAACTGTTACTATAACTGTTACATTTATTTTTTGTCACTTTGTCCAATATGTCATTTCATGCAGCGGCCGCCGAACTTGTGCCGCTGTTCATAGTGGTAGGGTGCACGTTAATAAACCCCAGCTGGTCAAAATTTCCGGAGCCCTCCACTACAGCGTCTCTCATAATCATATGGTGGTTTTGGGACGTTAAACCCCACAAATCAATCAATCAGCACCCGAAAGCTTTCAATGGCTAACGTGGTTTAGCAGTGCAGCCACGATTGATGCATTGTAAGCTTTCTGCACCTTGTTTTGTATTGCCTCCGGGTCGGCCCACCTTCGGCCAAGCAGTGATGTCACGTGATGACGTCTTCGTGTAACGTCACAGTGATGCCATGATGAAGTGATGTCACGTGGTGACGTCTTCGTGTGACGTCACAGTGATGGCATGATGAAGTGACACAATTTGAAGATACGTGTCGTCATGACGATGCCGTGTGATGAGGTCATCACGTGATGACTCGGCATGTGATGAAGCAGTGTGAAGAGGAGGCAGAGAGAAGTGGAGATAACAGATAGATCGAAGTGTGCGAACGGCGTTGACGTGGTAAGGAGCCGCCATATGCCCCGATATACTCTTATTTCTCTTCCCAGCAGACCCGGTGGAACACTTTTAACAATATACACCAAAAGTTTTCCGAAAAATGAAAATATCAATGGCTCTGGTTAATTTTCAGTGTAAAATGCGATGCATATCGCGCCAATTCTTCCTCGTGTTTTGTTATTGCCTCGTTACACTGGAAGTAATTCTCAGCGCAACCGCATCTGCACTGTTTGAGAACCTTCGGGGCTGTAGTAGATCATTTCGTTAAGATTACGCGCACAACGCAAACATTGCAGATTGTCCTTGAACTTCCGTGGCCGCTGGTTGTAACACTGCAATATTCGACGGCAGCATTTATAAATGCCGACGTGCTTCAGCGTTTGTCAGTTGATAGGCAGCCGACGCTCTGTTCACCGCTATTATTGCCAGTGCGCATCCCAGTAAACTATATGACCGTGTGTTTACCAGCCACAAGTTTGGCCGGATAAAGTTTCATTTGTTTAGTCTAGCCGTCTCTTCCTTCGTCAGCGTCATGACCCTGTGACAATATGATATCAAAGTGTAATTTTACTTAAGCGCCAATGAAGTGGCAGGGCAGTTAATGATAACTAATTTAGCTGGTCGAACATTTTATAAAACTAGAAGCGTTGCAGCACCTGGCGAAGCGAATCTAAACCATGCACTTCATTCTACGAGTCTGCCTTAATAGTATCTCCCTCCCTCCCTCCCTCCTCCTCTCTTTCTTCTTTCTTTCTTTCTTTCCTTCCTTCCTTCCTTCCTTCCTTCCTTCCTTCCTTCCTTCCTTCCTTCCTTCCTTCCTTCTTTCTTTCTTTCTTTCTTTCTTTCTTTCTTTCTTTCTTTCTTTCTTTCTTTCTTTCTTTCTTTCTTTCTTTCTTTCTTCTTTCTTTCTATCCCTCATTCTCCATTCTCCCGAAGCAGGGTAGATAGCTAACCGCACGTTACAAGTTTAAAAAAAATCACAGCATATCCACGGAGTGAATGATGATTGGTGGGGCGCAGCGTTCGTCAGTCTGTTTGTCCATTCGTTCTTGCGTCCGCCTATCTGTGTGATCCTTGGTGCATCCGTCCGTTTGTTAATTCGTCTGTCTGTCCGTCCATCTCTTTTTGCGGCCATCCCTCTGTCTGTCCATCCGTCCGTGCGCCCCTCTGTCTGACCGTCCGTGCGTGTGTCAGTCCGTTTGTCCGTCCATATGTCTAGAGAAAACTCCAGGCACAGCCATCTCACATCTTTTCATCATGTATTCATCATATACAAGTGCCCCCATCCAGCAGACATTGTAAGGACCGCTATTTCGGGGATGTGCCACTGGTGGTTACGTACTACGAGGGACGCACAAGCCACGCCATAAGGAGCTTCGCCCCTAAAAAGACATCAGCGATAGCAAGCAAAACCATCCGAACCTCTTTCGTTTTCTCCATCTCTGCGCGCGTGCGTGCGTGTGCACCGTGTGCACGTGAAGTGTGTTTGCGTGTTATCTTTCGTTATCATTGTTCGGGCAGGTGGTACAGCCACCCATTGCATTCACTACATTTACGTATGTTTGCACACAGGTATGAGAGGTCGCGTGGCATTTGTGCATCGACTGCTGACCCAAAGGAGGTCGCTGCGTCGAATCGCGGCTGCAGCGGCCGTATTTTCGATGAAGGCTAAAATACTAGAGGCCCGTGTGGGTACATTCGGGACGAACCCCAGGGGGTGGAAATTTCCGGAGCTTTCCATTGCGGCGTCCCTCGTATTCATACCGTGGTTTCGGGATGTGAAACCTCTGAAATTATTATTATTATTATTATTATTATTATTATTATTATTATTATTATTATTATTATTATTATTATTATTATTATTATTATTATTATTGTTGTTGTTGTTGTTGTTGTTGTTGTTGGATTTGTAATGACACTGACTACTTTCACTTATGCTTACATACATTTATTTCACGAATCAAAAATCATTGAGCAGTGACGCAAAATGCATGCAAGTGGCCCTGCACGAGCGCTACAGGTAAACACGTGGTTAGCCCACCCCATTGTTGGGCGATCACAAAGTGCGCTGTGGAGTGAGTGACCTGTGAATGCTTATATCACCAGCATGACGTCGCGACTACCTGGTTGTCAGTTACTACTCTCGACTAACTGACAACAACACTCGTCAGCACCGGCTG
Organism: Rhipicephalus annulatus; assembly: GCA_013436015.1. Taxonomy (NCBI): domain Eukaryota; kingdom Metazoa; phylum Arthropoda; class Arachnida; order Ixodida; family Ixodidae; genus Rhipicephalus; species Rhipicephalus annulatus. The sequence continues at coordinate 77,555 of WOVY01013175.1, read as the reverse complement.
TTAGTCCGAAAAAAAAAAGGAACATGCGCTTCCATAACTACCATGACGAGAACTGGACCATTATTCAAGGGCTTAGCATGTGACACATTTCGGTTGCTAAGGGCAACAACAACTGCAATGTGTTCATATCCAGGCCACGATGAAACGTTGCAACGTGAAATGTGAAGTTATCTCGGCAGAAGGTTGGGTTGCCGCATAAGAAACTTCCATAACTGCCATGACGACAACTGGACCATTATCAAGGGCTTAGCAGCGACACACTTCACTTGCTACGGGCAACGACTGTCACGTGTTCATATCCAGGCCACGATGAAACGTTGCAACGTGAAATGTGAAGTATCTCGACGAAAGATTTGGTTGCCGCATAAGAAACTTCCATAACTACCATGACGACAACCGGACCATTATCAAGGGCTTAACAGCGACACACTTCACTTGCTACGGGCAACGACTGCCACGTGTTCATATCCAGGCCACGATGAAACGTTGCAACGTGAAATGTGAAGTATCTCGACGAAAGATTTGGTTGCCGCATGAGAAACTTCCATAACTACCACGACGAGAACTGGACCATTATTAAAGGGCTTAGCAGCGACACACTTCAATTGCTACGGGCAACAACGACTGCCATGGGTTCATATCCAGGCAACGCTGAAACCTTGCAGCGTGAAATCTGAAGTCATCTCGGCAAAAGGTTGGGTTGCCGCATAAGAAACTTCCATAACTACCATGACGAGAACTGGACCATTATTCAAGGACCATGTGACAGCGTGACTGATATTGCGTTTCCGCGTGGTTCCTCGATCTTCAGGAAACAGGTGTCGCGACTTCTCTTGAAATTTTTGAATGCTACAGACCCCGTATGTGACTGGTGATAAGTGACAGTTATGTTTGGGGTATAGTGCAGCGAGATAAGGTATACCGGCACAATACTGCACGTGGAATAGCACAAAGGCCGCTGTCTTATGCTGGCTTACGTCGCGCTATAAGCTCAATTTTTATTTTAAAAGCCTGCTCGTGCTTAGTTAAAAAACAAACAAAGGACATTAGCTATATTTCGCTAAGAGGAAACCGGGTGGGGCAATTGCCTGCTAATTATGCAAGGCTAGATCCGCCGGCTACTTACACCATCCTTAACCTTGACCTTAATTATTCAAGGGCTTAGCAGCGACACACTTCAGTTGCGATGGGCAACAACGACGGCCATGGCTTCATATGCAGGCCACGATGAAACGTTGCAACGGGAAATGTGAAGTCATCTCGACGAAAGATCGGGTTGCCGCATAAGAAACGGCTGATGCCGACAGGCCCCCAGATAGAGACAGCTTCGGGTACAGGCAGACTTTTTTTCGCGTACGGCGGCCGAATTAAGAGGTGTTCGCTTAATTTGCGATAAAGTGTAGGAAAGAGACTACTTGCCATCTTGTGACGTAATGCGAAGCTGATTGTGAGTTTGGTCCTCGCTAGTGGCGAGGATTACACAGTTTTGACTTAACGTTCACCTCGCCCTGCAGGGCGTGCGTACATGAGCTGAACTGTGAAATATTGTGCTGGCAAACAAATACGCGGACAGGATAGGCCGAGACAACAATATCATCGGTATTTTTTTTATTGCGGATGGAAACGTTGCCATGACTACGGAAGAGCCCATTGAGAGTAGTGAGAGGGAACCGAAGAGAAACGACAGAGAGCTTAGCTAAACTTTGACTCTGTTGACTACCCTACACTTGGAGTGGGGGAAAGGGGGAATATTACAAAGGAAAAGATAAGAAGTGAGATGGATGGATAAGAGAAAGGGAGAAGAAGCGAGAAAGAGATGGATAAACAGTCCGCTTGAAGCTACACAACACGTACTCACGCTGTTAGTTCACAAGCAGTCCTGAAGTCCGGTGGTCCTAAAGAAGGGCAAGAGGGCTTTCGTGGCCTCGCACATATTCGAAGCCGTAGGTCAACCGTAAGCGTCGCGCCTTTTGGAACATCGTTGCTTTTGGAGATGAAGCGGCGTGTGACCACGTGTTTTCGATGTGTTTTCGATAGAAGGCAAGCACTGCAACGCCACACCTACGGCGCAAAGATGTCTCCGGCATCTTTATGATGATTGTCGCAATGAAGCCCATGCGGTATAATCACTTGTCAGCCTGAATAATTTTTACAGCTCTAGTTGGGAGTAGCGACTGGAAAATGTTGAAATCATAACGAATAGTGACTCTTACACAGGGGACCACAGAGGCGCCATTGTGTGAAATTGTGCAATTTGGATGCATCTATAAGCCGTCACCAATTTGGTGGCTCAATCACTCGGTAGGTTTTTATACAGGTCTACAAATTTCACTAAAACTGCTTTTTTGTGGGGGGGGGGCGAAGGAGGGACTTGTACATTCTGGAAGGTGTATGTGACTTGTGAGCCGGCTACCCCGAGCTCGTGAATAATAAAAAGTTGAAAGAAAGAAAACTCAGAAATACCATATACACAGGAACAAATGCAGGTAAAGAACATCTCCACATCAATAATGGAAATACAGACACCACACAAGTGTTCCTTTTTGTATTTATACAAATACGAGGTGACGACAAAGATGAGAAGCCCATCAAAGAATACAAAGCAAAAAAAATGAGACTGGCGTTGTTATATTGCACTTGACATGTCGTTTTTCTTTAAGCATGACAAAGCTGCCCATTCAGTGGTATCACGGGGTCAGAACGAGTGATGAGATTTTTTTGTTTCTTTTTCTTTCGTTTCACGTCGACTCATGAGGTCATAAATAATGGTCTTGTGAGCAGGGAGATGCTGCGATGAGTTTGGGGGGGGGAGGCGTGTAACGCTTCTTCCCCCCTCATGTAGAGGGTTCGAGTCCGTTGTCTAGACTCGGTTTGCCTGGTGCGCCCTGTAAAATCCGTAGGCGAACAGTGCAGCGGCCCCAATACCGATTCCAAGCAGCACCATGAAGAATGAGAGCCCTCCGGCCGTTGCTGAAATGGCAAAGCGATAACATGAGTAGGCCACCTCGATATGGAGTTTGAGTCATGTTTGTTTGCACACTCACAATGGCGGCGTGCTAGGATATAAAGTGAATATCATTTCACCACTTCCCTACGCCGACAAAATCTAGATAAAAATAACGCAAAAGATTGTTGCGTAGTAGAACACAAGATGTGAAAACGCACTATAATCGAACAGCAAACGAGGCACAGTTGTCGAGCCAGAGTTCTGCCATGTAAAATAAGTTCACATACACACGTGCACTAAACGCGCTAGGAGCGAAAGTTTATATATATATATATATATATATATATATATATATATATATATATACTCTTGCAAAGTAAGTTATTCTGCATGACATAACATACAAAGATAAACATAACACACACACAAATTACGCATGACACGAAACAGACGGTCACAACTTTATACAGTTTTGAATTTATGAAAATGTTGGTTCCGGGGACAATTCTCAGGCAAGAACTCGCCATTTTGAGCCTCAGTCATTTCCTGAACTTTCGCCTTTTGTTGACCCAAGACAAAAAAAAAACTCTTTATTTAAAGGGGCCGTGAAAAGATTTTCTAGGCAACCTTCGAATGGCTTCATCAAAAGGTTTCCTCGCCTCACGAATCATCCACCAAGAAAATTTTAGAATGCGTTAGGTACGAGAGGAGTAACTGTTTTCGCACGCTGTAATTTCTTTTTATCTTTTTTTCGCCCCGACGAGCGCGATGTGTGCTAAGCAGCTGTAGATGAATTGTACGGGAGAAATAAATTACGTCACACACGCATCATGAGCTTGATTTTTTTTTTTGTCTTCGAATAGCCCTTTACATTCAGTGTGATCGCGAGTGCGTGCAGACAGGTGGCGGCCTCCCACGGTGGCCTCGATAACTGTGCCGCTCCCGATGCTCAAATGAGCCGGTGGCCATGCAACTGGGTGTATTGCCGGTCATTAGGGTACATGACACCATTTGTAGATAGAAAATTGAGCGATCTTTAACTGTGATTGAAAATAATCGTAAATTCCAGGCCGCGTGCAGCGCTGCAATGTTTGGAGCACGTGATCTCGAGAGCCTGGATGGTCAGCGCTTTCTAATCATGCCGAATGTGTTTGTTTATCTCTCTTACCTCTCTGCTCTCTATATTCCATCTCCCCCATCCCCTTCCCATGCGCAGGGTAGCAAACCGACTGCCTATAGGCTGGTTAAGCTCCCTGCCGTTCTTTTCCTTCTATTTTCCTTTTTTTCCTTCTGATAACGCTGAAAAGCTTTGCTACCACCCTTTAAGATTAAGAAGACTGTACTAAACTCACCATTGCTGTGAAGGGACGCACTCAACGCGTAGACTTTTGGTTGGATGAGGTCGGCTGAAACAAAAAAGACATTTATAAATAAAGCAACATAAGATAAGCACTGGGCGGAGCTTCTAAACGTAATTTTCATAGTTTAATAACAATGATAAGGACAGTAAAACTAATAGCTGGACGCTCATTTGCCCAGCTTCTTTGTCTCTTTGTTTGTTCAATTAGCGCTAGTTTATTCCTTATTTCTGTGCGTTGCCCCCATTTGTGCGTGCTAGAAAAAAAATTTTAAACATAAATAACGCTAATATCTGGAGTTTTGCGTCCTAAAACCACAATATGTCGATGAGGCGTGCCGTATAAGAGGGCTCCCGAAGTTTCCAGCCTCTGATGTTCTATAACTTTAACACTGACATCCCAAAGTATACACTGGCTTCTGGCTCTTCACCGCCATTTTAAATGCAGCCACCATGGCCCGGAATAGGCTGGTGGCCTTCGGCACAGCAGTCGATCGCTGTCACCACTGCTCCACCGAGGCGGACTAAAGGCACAGCTTTCGGACTGGTACGATTCAGGTGTGTGGGATTAGCATGTCGATCGCTGAGGTCATGACGCAATCCGCTATTTGAAAAATGTGCTAACGTAACGCGAGCGCAATACAACGCCTGTTCCTCATTCACATTATTTGGCTTGCACATTGCATCGGTTGACCTAAGGTGAAACTTGGTCATTTGTCATTTAGTCTTCCTTCCCACACTGGCACGTTAAACCCCACAAATCAATTCCTTCCCACACACTTACACGCTTTTTTCCAAGTGTTTCATCCATCCATTCACTCACTCACTGGCGTTATAGAACCACTCGTCCGTGGTATTTGGTTACGCGCTCTCAGTTCTTTATGCGTATATGAAGCGCCAATTAGTCCCTCCCGTCCTTCTTTTTGCTGTGTATTCATACGTTCATTGGTTCATTTTAATTAGGTAAGTAATTCACTCACTCACTGGCGATAGAACCATTCGCCCGTGGTATTTGGTTACGAGCTCTCAGTTCTTTATGCGTATACGAAGTGCTAATTAGTCCCTCCCGTCCTTCTTTCTGCTGTGTATTCATTCGTTCATTGGTTCATTTTAACTAGGTAAGTAATTAGTGCCGTACACGTTTCGGGCTGCCTCCGCAACGTTAAATCTCGAGACAGCACGTCCACTCACGGTTTCCGGTGTAGGCGTACGTCGAGCACACTGGCGACATGATAGTCTTGGCCGGCTCGTCGCTGCGCACGTACAGGGTGCACGTGCCGACGCCCATGTTCTGCCTGCCGGAGGCGAAGCAGAAGTCGAAGTCCTGGCACTCGAACGTAGCTTCCCAGCACTGGCGAGCGCACTCTTCGGCCGACACCGCGCTGATCACGGTGAACTGCTGGCGGCCCGTTATCCGCTGGTTCTTCGTCTTCCTGAAGTCGTACAGGTACTTTTCTGTAACACAGACGCGTACGGAATGACGATTATTGGGTGGGGAAAGGGGGTTTCGCGCAACGAGCATAACACATTTTTTTATTTATTTGTAGAATACTGCGGTCAAAAAGTCCAAGCAGGGTGAGCATACATGAAACACACTAAATAACAGAATGAAACAAGGTTGCAAAGCGTTTTTTTTACACAATTTCTTTGCTATTATCGATCTCTAGTTTGTCGTGTCTCAGGTTGATTCTTTTCCCTTGTTCTACCTTCGGCGTTCGCGCTGTGTCAGAGCAGACTGCGTTTTTTTAGCGTTGATTTCTCGATCCTCCTTGGTTTTTCGTCCGTAATCCGCGACACGATTATGAGCGACGCCGTATAGAGGAATGTTGCCGGAAGTTTCGACCGACCACGTTCTGCAACGTAAATCTGGAGACCCGAGGCTCTACGGCATTTCACTGCCGCCGATACGCAGCGAAAGCCGGGATACGATCCCGCGACCTCCTGGTGAGGGAGAGGCAGAAAGAGAAATGCGGTTCATAGCCAAACAACTAATACTTCTTTTTTTTCTGCAGGGAGATTTGACACGTGAACAAATGACGCATCGATAGGACGCGCACGTTACTGAAGGTCTTTCTTCTCTTTCTCTCTTTCTTCTTTTCTTTCTTTCTTTCTTTCTTTTTTCTTTCTTCCTTCTTTCTCTCTCTCTTTCTATCTTTCTTTCTCTCTCTCTTTCTATCTTTCTTTCTCTCTCTTTCTCTCTTTCTCTCTTTCTCTCTTCTTTCTTTCTTCATTTCTTTCTTTCTCTCTTTCTTTTTGGTGATTCATTTTTATAATCAGTACGTTGGCGTAGTTTCGTTGTTACACAAGGGAAAGTGCAGTTGAATAGCATCATACGAACTATAAGGGAGATTATGGGGTGCTGAATATCGATTAAGGTGTCGAGCAACACAACACCGCACCTGCTAAGATATTATGGTAGGTGACAAGGCAGTGTTACATTTTTTGTTTATATCATTGAAAACCATTACGAAATGCCTCCTGTACGTACAAGTCTACTGCCACTACAGCTTTAGAAAACACCAGGCCTTCACGGAACACGCTGCTGAGACCCAGCGAAAGCTATAGAGTGCTTACAAGAATGCTTACTAAGGGCTGCCTCACAACAGCCCTTTCTAAGCATTCTTGGGTTGACTGCTATAGGGATAATCGCAGGGTACTATGCCACGAGTCATAATTTTTGCGATGTGGGCAAGCAGGCTAACTCTGCCATTATGGCCCATTCTACGGAGAAGGGAGGCAGACGCTACACATATGCAGGACATTATGTGCTCTTTTTGATGATGTGGCTGATGACGATGAAGCGTTAAGACCCTTTGCAATGGGCGGGATGCTTTAAACCAGCCACCAGTTGCGCAGTTCCCATTGCGCGACGACTGGTTGTTGTTTACTCCTTTTCTTTGTTGACTATATTACATCTGTTACAGAGGCACCTTGCCCGACACGAAAGCCCGTGTAAGGTCTTTTAGGGACGGAGTTCCAAGCACCGGCATGACTCTGTGTTAGAATACCGGATTGCCACGCAGATATCCCGTGAGCAATTCTCGCTCGATCCTGGGCATTATTTATTTATTTATTTATTTATTTATTTATTTATTTATTTATTTATTTATTTATCACAGTGCCCACGGCGCCTAACGGGATTGCATAGGGAGGCGGATAAAATATTACAATAAAGAAGTGCACATTTCAAAACGTCAACATAACAATAAACACAGTTCACTGTCAACTTACAAAGCGATTCATGGGATATACACAATATAAAGCAGGCTTATAGTACAGTTTTGTCCTTGCACAACCATGCGAGTGCACTGCTGTTTTCTCATTTCGCGCGATATTTCTTAAGGATACCGGCTTGTGGAGATTACGATTACAATCACGCCACCAAAATCGACTGTTGCGATCTCACAACAGCTTTCTCTGTATGATGATGATGATCGTTGATACTCTGGCGCACAACCACAAAAGGAGATCGGCCAAGAACCGGGCGGCAGGATCTTAACTAAAAGGCTTATGGTTTTTTCAAACACAACGTGATTTTGGGCTGCAAAACGACAGGCGCAACTACTTTCTTCTTCTTCTTTTTCCCCACACACGCGCGCACGTCGTATCTCGCGGTATACGTATACACTGCCACTCACTCGAGTAGTGGAAGCATTTCTCGGCGTTCTTGGCGTCCAGCTTGGCGGGGTCTCCGTACTCGCGCAGGTGCGTGTCGTGCAGCCTGCACACCGTGGCCGGGTCCCGGGTCATGGTGCAGTAGTCGAACGACTTGCACTCGAACTCCTTCTCGTACAGGCACAGGCGCGCGCAGTCCTCATTGGCTGGGACGTCGGCGAACTTGCGTGCCTTCATGTCCAGCGACATGCCCTCGAACACGTTGAAGCTGTTCGTGTACCTTTCTGTAAAGCATACACAGAGCTGTGCGATTGATACCACGAAGGGGAGCTGAAGTGGGTTTAGGGTTAGTTTAGCGAGAAAACCACGTAGTTCATCATCATAATCATCATCATCATCAGCCTGACTACGTCCACTGCATGACAAAGGCCTCTCCCATGTTCCGCCAATTAACTCGGTCTTGTGCTTGCTGCTGCCAATTTATACCCGGAAACTTCTTAATCTCATCTGCCCACCTAACCTTCTGTCTCCCCTTAACCCGCTTTCCTTCTCTGGGAATTCAGTCAGTGACCCTTAATGACCAGCGGTTATCCTGCCTACGCGCTACATGCCCGGCCCATGTCCATTTCCTCTTCTTGATTTCAACTATGGTATCCTTAACCACCGTTTATTCCCTAATCCACTCTGCTTTCTTCCACCTCGAGGACTAACCACGTAACCACGTAACCACGTGGTTAGTCCTCGCTAACCACGTGGTTAGCGAGGACTAACAATATTGTCGACGATGTCACATTTTTTATTGTTTTTTTTCGCGGTTGTTACAGCAGCGAATTTAGAAGACGCGAAAGGAAAGTCTGTCTTCTTCTACCCACAAAAGGGGTCGAAAGTCTGGGCGGGGAAAAAAAAGTGACCGGAACTACGCCACCTTCGATTCCCTAGGTGAAGTCGTGCTACGCTCCGACGGAAGGTTGCCGTCCCTCGCTGATGCTAACTCCGAAAGCGTACGTTAAGTATAGTAAGTATAGAGAGGCAGTTTAAAATATCCCCGAAAACGACAAATAGCCGAGGGCGGTATTAACGAGTGTTTCTCGTATCTTCTACCATGGCCTCCGTGGTCAGCTCCCTGGCGGAGCTAATTGGGGAAACCACGCTTCGACAGAGCTGCTGTTGCAAATGGTTCTACAACCGCATTCGCGCTGCACTTAAGAAACCCTGCGGCCATAGCCGCTGTTCTTGAGCCAGAATATGGTACTTGCGCTTCTTTTTGAAAACTCCCACATTAATTCTTGAAGTCAGCAGCGATCTAAGTGTGGTTACGTCCTCCAAAGTCTTTAAAAAAGTGCTTGAGCTTCCCTAGAATAAGAATTTCCGACTGCACAGGTTTGTGTAATTCAGGTGGGCTAAATGGTAGTTCAAGTGGGCTAACTGATGGGCTAATTTTAAGTGGGCTAATTCAAGCGGGCTAATTCAAGCGGGATAATTGGTAGTTATTCCTAGTACTATAGGGTGAACACTCAGCTGACAGGGAACGGAAGAAAGACTCAAAAATACGGTGTCCAGTCAGTCACATACTTGTAAATTCGGCGATTATTCAATGCAAGAGTTCAAGGGTACGTAAACTTGCTGACACACTTGATTCCGTATAGGCCCTCATCCTCATACGTAGTGTCACCCACTCACGCGGATGCATAATTATTATTAACAATATTTGTTACCTTAACTACATTCTGTACGCGTAAGGTATGGCTAATTACGCTATGCTGACTGGTATTTTACGCCCGTCTATTGTATACCAGAGCCGAATGTTTCGTATGTCCCCTAATAATTTGAAACCAGCTTGCTGTGTGACGTCATTACTTATGTTTTTACATACTTTTTCCTTCAGCTTTGGTTAACCTCCCGCCTTCCTCCTCAATTTCTCTCTCTCTCTCTCGTTTTAACACAGCCTACGACGACTCCGGTTGGTTGAGAGGGTCAATGGCATGTGGGTTCGTCAATGTTTTCAACAGGGCTTAATATGCCAGGTTGGTCGGATGGTCGGTCCAGGTGTCTTGGAAGTAGAAACACCATAAAAAGTTATTATCCGGCGTGTACTCACTAGAAAATATGGCGCACTCGGTCTTCTTTTCTGTGTCGGCGGTAGGGGGCGTCCGCTCGGTGCTCAGAACGCACTCGTTGTCCACCAGGCAGGAGGAGAACGCCCGGCAGTCGTCCCTGTCCCGGCAGATGTCAGCACAGTCCTCGAGCGCGAACCGGCCAGCGGGCGTCGCCGAATCGGCGCCCGCCTTGATGCGCATGCCCATGTTGGAGGAGTCGAAACCCGGCACGCTGGGACCGACTGTCGAGCGAGAAAGGCGAGGTCAGTTATCCTTATACGTAAGCCCTTACAGGGACACGAAGAAGAGAAAGTAGGTTTGTCTGATAAGGAAATTACAATCTTACGATTTAGAAAGTACCACGTTTACTTCTCGAGGATGCCTTGTTAGCGAGAAAACGCGGTAAATAGTAATGCAAGTGGCGGCGGTACCGCACTGGCTCGCCATGACGTCACAAATATTGACGGTGAATCTGAGGCCCTGCTTAATAGTTTGTTGGCAAAAATTGTTTTCATTGTGTTCTCAGGGGCCTAACAGTCCTGACATAACAAATTTTGGCAAATTTCATTGAAACCATGTAATGTAAATCGCGAGAACACTTAAAAATTCGTGACGTCAAAGTGAATCTCTCGCACTGAAGTTCCGGCGCAAAATTTTGAAAAAATGAGACTTTGACCATCATTTTTTGTAATTAACCTGCACTAGGGTAATTTAATCACAGCGTAGTATTAAAAAAGAACTAAATATAAACATTTCAATGAATGAATGAATGGATGAATGAATGAATGAATGAATGAACGAACGAACGAGCAAACGAACGTACTTCTCTTGTGTCTCTCACGGGTTTCCTCATCACTCGCGCCAAATGTGTGGGAAAGAGATCCCATTGAATCATGTGTTGTCTCGGCAGTCAGCGTTAGAACCTGAAATGGGATCATTCGTTTAATGCCATGAGCACTCTTTCAATGTAAAATATCAGTGCTGTACACATATATGTATTACTTGAGCATTGTAATATATGCGTTACGATTACCATTGTCATGGTTATTAACTATTCCAGCCATTAATTTTAGGTGGGCGGTCACTTGAAGTAAAACTAGAGAAAGGGGCTCTCGACTTTTTTTGTTTTTATTAGTTACAATTATCGCAAGGACCCTATATCGCAGCATAAATACTGTTAATTTATGCTCGCAGGGGTCCCACTAAAAACAACCCCCCCTCCCCCATCCCCCTAGTGAATCCGCCACTGCCCCAGAGTCAGACACATACTCGAATACGAGAAAGTGGCGAAGTTTCACCAACTTCTCGTATTGTTGTGTTTCGCGAACTTTTTTTTTAACTTTTTTTTCTGCTGCGAGTCAACTATAGCAGCCGGAGAAGAGCTGTGTTTTTACGTCATGCGAAACGGCATTTACCCCGCAGTGACAAATCGGACGGCGAAAGATTATCAACTCTGGAGTCAAGCACACTTACCCTGAAGCTAGCGATGTGGTGTCGAACAAGAAGGACGAACTTGCTGCTGGCGACCGCCTGAACAACATTCTGGATGGCATCGAGAGTTATGGGAAGCTTGCGGGCCAAGCCCAGCTTTGTCTCTGCGTCGCACACACACACACAAACAAAAAGCATGTTGATTCCCCTGTCGTAGAAATCGGTATAACGCGAAAGTAAAATGTGCCATCGAAGAGGCCGCTGAATGTGTGCTTTAAATATACAACTTGCACATTGCTGCGGGTATTAGACCGGTATGGCACCGTTCGACATGCAAGCACCGCAGTTGACGACTGGTGCTCCATTTTCACCCCGACGACTAACGTCGACGACAGTGACCAAGACCCGTGGCTATGGTTGTTTACCACCTAATCTCCATCATTCGAGAAGTTTGGGTCAATGACCACCTCGTATTTCGTGTTCACGTTCGTTTTACGCGACGTCTGTTCGGGTTCATTTCACTGACGTCATTTCCGTGACGGAAATGATGTCACTGAAGTCTTTGTGGACCCCAGCATAAGAAACTATCGTTTAAAAAATATACAAAACATAAGAATTCCCAAAGTGAAATAAATGAATAGGCAACTGAATTGACGGTTTAAAATTGAGAGCATCAAGTTAATAGCTTCCTGCAGTATCCATTCTAAACATTACTAAATGAAACCAACAGAAAAGTAAACAGAGGAAGGCATAAGAGACATTATATATGTTATTTTGAACTGCGGTTTTGAAGTTGAAATGAACTTCTCTGGACGAAAACCATCGGGAGGATCCGAACCCACAACTTTACGCATTACTTGAAGGTTGTAGGTTTGGATACAACAGATGTAAAGGATGCATTCGTTTAATTGGCTGGGTTATTTTTGATGTGTCTGTCATAGAAACAAAACCCCTAGAACAGTAACCATTCTTTCGTTATTTTATACATTTGAACAAAAGACGGGTAAGGATATAAGGGTAAATCTGTACCGTTATTCATTAACATGTACTGATTATTATTATTATTATTATTATTATTATTATTATTATTATTATTATTATTATTATTATTATTATTATTATTATTAAACACAACCACATGAAGCGAGGAGAAAACCATACCATTGAAAGCATATAAAGTGCTATTTGTATTTTTTAAACATCGCTGTGTGGCATAATTATGACATTAAGAAAAGATTAGGTGGATGAAAAAAAACGGCTGCCGACGGCAACCGAACTGCATGATAACCTTCGCATCGGCACGGTTGTTCTCGAGTCAACTGAGTGCTTACTTGCGTAAACGTCGCAGTCGACGGACTTCTCCAGGTTGTGCGTGTCATCCTCACTGTACATCGATGTCGTGTAGCACGAAGCACCACAGTACGACACGGCCCTGCAATCAAAACAGTCGTTTGATAGTATTTTCCACAGCTATCTTAAAAAAAGAGAAAACAATTGCACGACAGGTGGGATAAATGAAAAAGAAAGTTTATTGCACGACAGGAATGAAATAAAAAGAATCAAAGAACTGCAGGACAATGGTTCGCCAGTGTTCTTCCTTGTCTTTATTCGATCTTCCAACTTAAAAAAAAACTGTATAGCGGTATATTTTACGAGGCCAAGAAGGCAAGTACGTGAGAGTACGGACAGCGCAACGTGTTTTGTCATTCGATCTTCGGTGTTTCTTTTCACCCGCCACAGTGGTCTAGCTGTTACGGAGCTCGACTGGTGAGCCGAAAGGTCGAGGCATCGAATCCCTGCCACGGCGACTGCATTTTTGATGCAAGCGTAAAAGCTCGAGGCCCGTGTAGTTAGTTTAGGTCACATGGAAGTTAGGGGCACGTTAAAAAAAAACATCAGCTGATCGAACTTTTCGCAGCCCTTCACTACGGCGTCTCCAATTATCATATAGTTGCTTTGCAACGTCAATCACGAACAATTGTCATTACCATCGAAATGCGACCGCCGTAGCCGGAATCGAACCAGCGACCTTCGGGTCAGCAGCCGTACGTCCCTCCACTGGTGCCCCCAGGCTAGATTGCTTTAGTAAGCCACTACAAAACGCCTACTGCGACTTTGTTGCACAAACGCTTACGTGCAATCCGGACCGGTGCTGGAGCATATCTTGAGACAGTCCTGGAGCGGGAGCACAGCCTCCGCGTAGTCCGAGTCCTTGAGGGCGAAGTTGTCTTTCTTCACGTAGTCATCTGGCAAGAACGAATCGCAGGTCGGGTGGATCGAGCGTCAACACCCGTTTGGTTGTCACACTGGAATATTATCTAGGAGGGACGCGAGAGCGAGACATGGTCATTTTAAGGGCGTGCCCCCGTCCCGAAATCGATGTGGTCCCCCCCCCCCCCACCCACGAAAAAAAATTTTTGGCTACACGCCTCAGATACGTGACAAGTTTCTCTGATTTCATAGGCTCGCAATTTCAGACATAGGGTTCAGTGGTATTTCTCGTTCGAAGCTTCGTCGTGACCTCTGTGGTTTGTAAGTCATACCTCGCTTGATACAAACCATCACTTTTTTTATAAACAACAAGGTTCATTCAGTGCATTACATACCAGTGATAGCTGGGCGTTCTAGAATGAGTGCCGTCAAAAACACCATGTTGCTCGTGTAGTCAATCTGAAGAAAAACAAAAGGAGTCGATAAGTTATATTGATATGCCAGAACAATGCAGTTGTTCAAGATAAGATGCAGGGATAATTGGGCTAGTTGGTATTGGTTCATCTTTTAACTGAATAAGTGCGTGCACACATACATGGACACTAGAACAGGAAATTGCACAGACCAAGAGCGCCTACTCACAGCTATAAGATGCAGGCTTACAGAGATGGAAAAAATGTGCAGCTTCAACTGACTCATCGTCGCTAACGCTGATTTAACAGCGGAGCTTGTGTCATCGGCGCGCCTCTCCTCCGCTTTCGCCAACGCTCGGCGCGCCCTTCCTCCTCTCTCAGCAGTACCACGTGTGCTCGAGCGCGCGACACCATTGGTCGACTCCTTTCACCGGCGCAGCCAATTGAGCTCCTGCTCTCTCCTCCTCTACACACCAGGTTTCACGGCATAAGTGCGTGGACCTGTCCTTGAAGAGCTTTTTGCTCGTACGCGAAGACGTATACAGGTGTCTTCAATGACGTCATCCAAGTAATTTTTTACAGTCTCGGGCGCGAGTGAGAATATTTGCTGAAGCTTACGCTAAACCTCAAAGCTATTCAAGCTTTGAGGTTTGAGTTATTCAAACGTTCATCATAACAGCATAGCCGTTATAATCAAGGTTTTGCCGGGTGTGGTCTAAAGAAAATCATCATCGTCATGGAACTGGCACGTGCTCTATGAACGCCTGAGCAATCGCAACGCATGGTTAACAACAGAAGCTGTAACGTATCCCCAGCTCTGCTGACCCAGCCTTGCGAGACTTAGTGCACGAATCATCATCATCGTCATCATCACCACCACCATCATCATCATCATCGTCGTCGTCGTCGTCATCATCATCACCATTATTATTATTATTATTATTATTATTATTATTATTATTATTATTATTATTATTATTATTTAGGAATGTTACTCATAATCATTGTAAAGTACATATTACCCGAACTCTTCTCTTTCCTCGTTTGATACGAGCCATCAAGTGAAATTTACAACTGCCAGGGGACCTGAATTAGCGAAGGAACGAGCGAAAAAATTTAACGCATATGACGTTACCGAAGTTATGGCAAGGAAAGTGTAAAATTAAGGGCTTGGTTTTCCTCACGATGATAGTTATAGCGCGAGAACAAAACGACGACACAGAGACAAGAAGGACACGAGCGCTCGTGTCCTTCTTGTCTCTGTGTCGTCGTTTTGTTCTCGCGCTATAACTATCGTCATGCCATACCAACTAGCCCAAGCTGCCACACTTGTGTTTCCTCGTTTGTCACAATATTTAAGAGACCTAACGGACAATAATGGCAAAATAAGTACACGGGGATAATATTAGAAGTGATTGTAATGTAAATGTGAAGAAAGAAAAACAGTGGACGAAAAGACAACTTTCCACGGGCAGAGACCGAATCTGCGACCTTCGAATAACGCGTCCGACGCTCTACCACTGAACATGGGCGATATTTTACCATGGCAGTACGACGTTGTGCATTTATTCTAACCACCCACGAGGCCAAATTTCATTTAGTTTTAATAACTCTTCGATATTATACGTACGGAGCAAACTTACCAGGACGCGCGGTACTCTCAGCGGCGTCAACTCGGACACTTCGTAGAGCTTTCGCAAAAATGCCTCCTTCACTGCGGGTGCCGATAGCACGGCCGTTTCCACATCGTTCGCGCTCGCTGAAAAAAAAGAAAAGAAATAAAACGCATATAAAGTCCATAAAAACGAACCCAAGAGTATGTATGCTTTTTTCCCCTGCTTGCTCTTTTCCTTTCTTAGAGATGTTTTTGCTCCCTTTCTTCGTATTTTCTTCCTTTTTCGGCGTTTGTGCGATTAAGAGTTCCTCATATATTGTTTGCCCCCGCCTTATGTAATGCCTCCGGGCCCTTAAGGCTTCAATAAATGAGATGAAATGAAACGGAACTTGCGGCTACCTTCTGTATAGCCTGTATTTATTTTTCTTCACGTACAGGGTATACTCACGGATTCAAACGGGACATGAGTTTTTTGGAACAACGACTGGCATGCTCAATTGCTCGAAATAACCCCGTCACGCCACAATGAATCTGGTCTCTGTAAAGGTAATGTTACCCCTAATCTACGCAGTCAAGTCAAAATCACACCGATACGACCCGTACTGAAGATAAATAAATACACTATAAAGGGGAGTCTGGCGCAAGTGCCTATGGGAGCTGCAACGCAAGGCGCTTCAGCCTGCAGCACTGGAATGATGGTTAGGGCACAAATTTGCCATTCTTGCCAAGCTTCCACTCTTTTGGCTGTGTGTGGCCTGAATCCGCTTTGCCGTGATACAAAGATCAGCAGCGATTAAGCAGTTACCCTTTATCACCTTGACTTTTCCAGGCTCTCAAATTTAAATCGACTCATGAACTCACAACCATTCGTTATTCAGTGCAAAAGAGTGTCAAAACACAACAATAAACAAATCCATAAGCACTTTAGAAGCCCGCAAGCACGATTACTATATAGGCGAATTTGTGTACTATATATACCCAAAATTCCTATTGTGGCTGAACGATCGCAGCGCCACAGTGCCCTCCAGTTAATTATGGGCAACTGTATGCTGAAGACAGTAGGAACAAAAGTATGTACAGTTGATTATTTCTAAACTGTCCCGTTTCGATCTGCGAGCACTGTCACACCGGTAAGCATCCGGGATTGTGTGCATTGTGGCAATGAGAACTTGGAAGCGTGACAGTTTACTGTCGCATTTTCGCGCTCTGCACAATAAACTCGGTCGGAAGTCAGCGCTCGTCTTCTTCTTGTCCCTTTGTCGTCGTTCTGAGCTCGCGCTACAGCAATCGTCGTGAAAACGGGAAGGCGTACCTGGGAAGCCAACTTGAAACCACGTGTACGACTGATCGTTCTCGTCGTAGCACGACAGCACGTTCATCTTCTCGTTCATCCGCTCCATCACGGTCGTCAGGTCGTGGATGTTGAGCGTGAGCTCGTAGAACGGCTGTACGCAGAAAAAAAACACAGTACGTAAGTGCGACATGACGTACACTTCGGTCGAGCGAACGTATTATTTTTATTTATTTTTGTTTACAACATACTGCGATCTTAAAAAGACCAAGCAGGGGAGGCACAAAAATTAAGCGGAAAACACACGTAAGCGTGATAGATGAATGATGTGCACAAAATACAGAAGATAAGTACATTATACAGAGATATATAGATGAGCTTAAACACAGGTTAATACGACCTTCAGTACAACGGAGATGGGTCTATCTCCGTATTATACATTCACAATTGCGATAAACAATATAGCAAGTCGAGTACAGACTACAGTACAGACAATGTGGTACGCTCAAAATGGCAAATAGACTGACATGTGAAAACCACTTCAGGCAGTGAATTCCATTCCGATACTGTATGTGGGAAAAACGAATTCTTGAACACGTTTGTGTGGGCTCGATACGGAAGCAAATTGTGCGTGTGCCGATGTCTCGTGGGGCCGCTAAACCATCCCAAAGTTCAAAGGCGAGACAGAAGTTTACCTTCGCCTTCATTACCTTTCCTACCAGTGCTCTCTCCTCCTCGCGACTTGTTTCTTCATGAAACACGCGGAATGCCAGCACTAATCCCCGTATTCTAGAACGTCCCTTCACTCAACGCTTCACCTTCACTTGAGATAGCCGATGGGAGTGCCATCTCTAGGCACGACAAGTCACTGCATATCAGCGATAATCTGCTGCGATTCTTGAGTAGCGCAGCGTCATCTTCAGCCGACTGGGGGCACAGTGCTCAACTCTGTCAAGTGGAGGGTGAAAGTCGAGTCGAGGAGCGTTTGTGAATACGGGGGTAAGTGTTGAGCCGGTTATGAATACGCCTTCGTCAACTGCACGTTGTTATCAATTGCTGCGCAGTCGCAGACCCAGAAAACGAAATGAAATCAGTTTAACGCACGCGAAAGTAATGCAACACAAGGCAGGTCGTGCGTGGGACAGCAGAGTAAACCATAGTAGAAAACAAAGTCACAACATATATTTCTTGTATATTGACCAATACAGAGCTCATTTCATCCTGACGCCGCGTGAGCGAACTGCTGACGTCACCAACTGTTCCACGAGAACGGGAAACGTCAGAAGTAAATAAAACGCTCGTTTTGTTCATAGGCTGTTTTGGGGCTTTTGAGGACACGTTCTCAGAGGCGACCAAAGAGTTCCAATGCTAACTAGACGAAACTCTGGCGCTGCCATCGCTCAGCCATCATGGGAATGATGGTAAGTACACGTGTTTGCCTACACTTCCTTCTTACGGCTTCAAACTCACTTGTTGCTGTTTGTTGCTGTTGATTGATTGATTGATATGTGGGGTTTAACGTCCCAAAACCACCATATGATTACGAGAGACGCCGTAGTGGAGGGCTCCGGAAATTTCGACCACCTGGGGTTCCTTAACGTGCACCCAAATCTGAGACACGGGCCTACAACATTTCCGCCTCCATTGGAAATGCAGCCCCCACAGCCGGGATTCGATCCCGCGACCTGCGGGTCTGCAGCCTAGTACCTTAGCCACTAGACCACCAAGGCGGGCCTGTTCATTGCTGTGTTTGGCGTTTGTTTCAAATAAAATAATAAGTCGTTGTAAACTTTGTGACCCGATTCGAATGGCCGAGCCTAAATAGGTCGGGGTTGGGAAGTGGAACTGCCGAACGTTTGCCCAACTTTGTTTTGCGACAAATCGAATGCAGGTGTCTCACTGATTCAAGGAAAGCTTAGACAAATGCAAGTACTACCCATCCTTCCCATGCTTCCTGAAGCACCATGTGATGGAACTCACATGCTATACATTATATATCTATAGCGCCAGAGTTTCCTCTTGTGTACTCATGGGAAACGCTATATATATGCCGGCGACTGATCTGAATGCCACGTGTTCGATCCTGGGCGCGGTGGTCACATTTCGAAGGAGGCGAAATGGTAGATGCCTGTGTACTGTAAGATGTGTGTGCACTACGGTGCCTTTCGTAATCATATCGTGGTTTTGGCACGTAAAGCCCCAAATAATATTTTTATTATTAGGTGCGAGAATATGTCGCTCTTCGACGCTATTTGACCGCCAGTCGCAAGCTGTCACGCTATCGCTGTTTGCCGCAGGTGGGAGGAGAGACGCAAATCCGCACCATATATTGACTTCGCAGAGGTGGTGGCGCTGCGATCAATGATTCCCCCCCCCCCCCCCCAACAAGCGCAAACCCTGTGCACACCTGTGCCTGATGACAATCAGTGTGACTGATCTACCAATAAACTGAAGCGCAAAAAAAGCACGCGAACCCACATGCATTCCCCTGAGATGATTCCAAAGCGAAAGTCAAGCCACCTTTTTTTTTCAAGTATTATGATTTCTATTGATGTTCCAACACTCGAAAGCATTCTGCACCTAAATTTTTTCTGCACTTCCTATGTGATCAACCTACATTTGTCCATACGGTTACGTCATACGAAGTCATCATCGTGTCACGCCAAGATGACTTTGCAGAAACTGCTGAGCTCACTCAGACTGACTTATGAAAAATATCTTGCACATTGAACTCACTCGTACCGAGATTCACAAAACTTTTCCTGAGCAGGAATCACTCAGACTCACGAATTTTTTTTCCAGTTTATAGCCCACGCTTGTCTGCCTCCTTTCCTTCTTCATTTTCCCCCTTTTTTCTTATTTTTGCGCAAAATTTTATTTCCAACGGGAATTTTCTGCAACTGGACTCACACCGGCTCACAGCTCGATCTTAGTCTGAGTGAGTTCACTCATGAGTTCGTCAGCTGAGAATTAGATTTTTCGACCGCATTAATAATGGTTTTTAACACCACTATATTACGTAATTGGTGCTGGTCTTGGCGTCTTTTGATATAGTGCTTTTGAATACGAATTACGAGTGCTTGCAAACCGGTAAGGAGTTTTTGCTTGAAAGAGATGACAAGATATATTTGTCAAGTACTTCTCTGAAATAGTTCGGGGAAGGAAGGGCGGGAAGCTAAGACAGCTGGTTTCCCAATTACTTCACGCCGCTGATCAATAAATACTTAAATCGTGTATGAATGATACTGCTTCACAATACGTGTGATTAGAGGGGACAACACACGTGATTCCAGGCGAGGCTGATAATCACGCTGAAGATGAGTATTTATAGAAGTATTACAAGTGTCGTATCGCGTAAGAATTGTGGTTATGATTACCTACACATTTCAGGAAGTTTCAGGAAGTTTCATTATACTGATGGTGCCAAAATAAAAAAAAAACATTGTCAAAACTGTGACGTCACTTCCGGTGATTTCGGCTCAAAGTTTTAAAATGATTACTTGACCTTAGTTTTCCATGGTATTAGTAAACATATGACGGGGAAGTCAATCGTAGAGTTAGGAAAGTATAATTCACCAATTTAAACTAATTCACTGTTTCAATTTAGTGTCTACTGCCCCGCAGTGGTGGTCTAGTGGCTAAGGTACTCGGCTGCTGACCCGCAGGTCGCGGGTTCGAATCCCGGCTGTGGCGGCTGCATTTCCGATGGAGGCGGAAATGTTGTAGGCCCGTGTGCTGAGATTTTGGTGCACGTTAGAGAGCCCCAGGTGGTCGAAATTTCCGGAGCCCTCCACTACGGCGTCTCTCATAATCATATGGTGGTTTTGAGACGTTAAACCCCACATATCAATCAATTTAGTGTCTACTTAAAATTACAGCTAGCATGGCCGTCGTATCGCGTAAGAATTATATCGTCCGTTTGCGTAACTAGCGAGCACGTATGTCCACATTGATGTTTTCGGTACGATAAGCTTTGTTTAGCGACGCGTCAATCACTTCTCTGTGCGTTGCGTCCTCGCTATGGTTGTTGCAGGTTAGCTCGGTTCGCGCGTTTGGCCATGGCTGGGCTGGTTGGGATAAAGGGAAGGCCCGACTTGAGGAAGTCGCGCAGCGTTTGCCCCCTTGTTCGACAAACCAACTAGCCAGATACGCTACTGCAAGGCTTTCAAGACGCGGAATCTGGGAAGGCTGTAAGGCCCGCGAACGGAAAGTGAAAACCGAAACTGCTTTGCCCGTAGGTCGCACGTAACGGTTGCATTGGTAGTTGTAAAGCCGTGGATCCAACAACATTCACGCCCCAAAAGTTACGTTACTCAACGCAAAATACAACAACGTCTGAACAAGCTCATTACGTTGCTTGCGTCACGCTTATGATCCTTCCCATACGTAGCGCACGTAGTATGAGCACAGCTTAAAGATTTCGCCTTAAAAGAACGAGCGTCTCCGAAGCAGGCTTAAGTGCATGCTCTCAAGAGACACCTACTAAATTAATTTGGCGTTGCCAGTCGATTGCATTGTTTATCGCGCTAATACGCGCGCAAACTGGGCCCGTTTCAAGCTCGGCTTACTCTCCCCAATCAAACGAGGCATACATTGATTGATTGATATGTGGGGTTTAACGTCCCAAAACCACTATATGATTATGAGAGACGCCGTAGTGGAGGGCTCCGGAAATTTCGACCACCTGGGGTTCTTTAACGTGAACCCAAATCTGAGTACACGGGCCTACAACATTTCCGCCTCCATCGGAAATGCAGCCGCCGCAGCCGGGATTTGAACCCGCGACCTGCGGGTCAGCAGCCGAGTACCTTAGCCACTAGACCACCGCGGCGGGGCAAACGAGGTATACATAAAAAACGCGTTAAACGATTGAACCGCGCACCTTCAGCTGCTGCTGCGATGTGGTGAATGTACGAGCGGCTATTTTCACCGGAATGTTTCTGTGGCTGAGATCCCGGTCCCAGATCCAGTCATCCTGTGAAAGAGAGAGAGAGAGAAAAAAAACAGACGTATATACACGCCCACTCTGTGCGTATTTTATGAAAACGGTTTACGTTAACCATATAAAAAAAAGCTATCCGTTCCCGTCTTTGTGTAAAGCTTTCGGATTGTTCAGGTAGATTCGAGTGAAGTAACATGTCCCACATTCTATGCTGTACGAAGTGATGCTGTAAAATAACTACGTCAGATTTATTGCGAAGTAAAATAAAAGGCTAAGGGCACTATCTTCTGCTCCCTGCTGCAGCTGTAGAAAACAACAAGTTGGTGAATTTAGCCTTTTTACAGTCGGCAGGTCGGTCTGTTGGTTGGTCGAAGCGAGAGAACACGCCAAAAGAAATGCAGGCGGTGACACTACCTTCAGATTTCCGCGCCAATCGCCGTGAAGTCATGAAGTTCGAAGGGGTCTGCTAGAGTATACTTTGTTCCTACCGAATCGGTCAGTCTTATTTCCTACCAAGTTGGTCGGTCGGTCGATGAATGAAGAACAATAAATGAAATTCATTATTCTTTCAGGGGTCCAGTGACTTGGCATACCAAGTTTCAGGAACTTTCATTACACTGATGGTACCAAATTACAAAAAAAAACATTGTCAAATCTGTGACGTCGCTTTCAGTGATTTTGGCGCGAAATTTTAAAATGACTATTTGACCTTGGTTTTCATGGTATTACTAAACCTATGACGGGGAAATCAATCATAGAGTTTTTAAAGTATAATTTACCAATTTAAACTGGTTCCCCGTTTCAATCTAAATTTTTAAATGACTATTTGACCTTGGTGTCTTCTCTGGTATTAGTAAACCCCCGATGGGGAAATCAACGATCATAGAGTTCTGAAAGTATGATTGACCAATTTAAACTAATTCACTGTTTCAATCTAGTGTCTATACTTAGGGATACAGCAAGCATGGCCGTTGTTTGCGGTTACTCGCTTTGGCTTCTTTTCAGTTTACTATGAATTTACTCACTCAGCCGCCTAATTTCGCATCGTCTCGTCAAACCGCGGGATCTGTGACGCACGCAGGCGCTTAAAGGAGCTCACCTGCAGGTAGTAGTAGGTGATGGTCGCTTGGGTAATCTTTGACGCCCTCCCATCCAGTCCATCCTGGAGAAGCTCGAATGCATGCGTCGGCATGCCCCGGACGAGGTGCTTGTAAAATGAAATTGCCAACACAGAGTCAGCATTATGTCATCCATATCTTGAAGATATTCCGAATTTCGGAATCATTTTATTGCTTCCTGTACAGGAAATAAGAGTACCTTGTTTTCTTCACAATTGGAATTGAAATTAACTTGGAATTTCAACTAAAGTCTAACGTCCAAGTGTTTGAACATTGCGTATATTTGATACTTGTTGGTGTTGCTGGTTCTACGTGGCTTTAATGAATGTTTGAATTTCTGCGATGGATCTTCCCAATTTTTTGCATCTCAGTTTTCTTTTAATTCCTTCTTTTTACGCTTGTGATTGTCTCGATAATTTTTATAAACTTTTTAGTACTTGTAACCCTTAACCGAAGGTTCGCTGTAAATTGCATAATATATGACTCACTGTTTGCCAATATTTTTTTAGCCCCCATTCAGGGTTTCACAGAAGGTCCCCCAGCACTTACTAGTTTTAGACATCCGAATTTGTAATTACGTATGCGTCCACCTAGTATTTCATTTCGTCGAAATCCACATCAGTCGACTAACTTATTGATAAAAAATAGTGTCTGAGAGATGTTCTCAACTCCTTCGTACACAGTTAGTACAGCAATCATATTTATTCCATTGGCTTAGATAGGCAAGGTACGAAAAATATGGTTGGGTTGTAGACTTTCTCAAAGTGTACTCGTCAAATATGACTTTTTTTTTCACGTACGTCGCATTCAGTTACGCCAGCACCCCATTGGCAGCTGTGACAGATGACGCTACGCGCACATGTCCCCAAGTCGTGTCCGTCCGAGCACTATAGCGATTCTCCGGAGTACAGCAATTCTCCGATTCTTGCTGCACTGATTGTCGCCTCGCATATGGTTGCACGGCCTGATAGTTAACACTTCGTGGTGTATTTGTTCGTCGAATAAGTTTCTTTAGTCCTTGCGTTTTACGTAAACGGCATTCGCAGACAGTTTACGATTAACTTAAGCACAATACTAACCACAGCCCCGCCGCGGTCATCTACTGGGTTAGGTACTCGGCTGCTGACCCACAGGTCGCGGGAGTGAAACTGGGCTGTGGCGGCAGCATTTTCGATGGCGGTGACAATGCTGTAGGCCCGTGTGTTCAGATTTGGGTGCACGTTAAAGTACCTAGCCAAAATTTCTGGAGCCCTCCCCTTCAGCGTCTCTCATAATCATGTGGTGGTTTTATTTATTTATTTAAACTCCACCTATCAATCAATCAATCAATCAATACTAACCACACCCAGATAGGTGGCGTTCATGAGTATCGCCTCGTCGACGAAGATCACGTTCAGCATGTCGAGCTTGCCTAAGCCCGGAAGCGACACGTTCAGCATGTACCCGTTCGTGGCTGTCACCGTGCAGGTGTCCTGGTGTCCTAGCTTGTAGATAGTGTAAAGAATACCTGCAAGTTCAAGTAAGCAGTTGCAGTCGGTGACAACGTAACGAAAAAGCTCACACGGGGAAGTATGCATTTCGCTAAGATTACTCGCAAGGCCAACACAATCGTCTCTTTCAACTCAGTCGATTTTCCCTCACCTGGCAAACGTTCTCACTCCTTTAGTCTGGGTTACAATCAAGAAGAACTTAAAAAAAAACAATTACACCACCTCCCCCTATAGCAATTCGTGTGGGGATACGAAACAGTGGTGGTGTTAACTTGTATTGCCACTTGTCGCTTCCATTTATATGTTTCCGTGTACGCCTCATATGTGTGTGGAGTTGTGCACCGCTTATGTTACCACTCCTCCTATTCTTAAGTATTGCCGTGCATGCGCCGCAAAGTGAGCCCCCAGCGCTGCTAGGAGAGTGCAGCGGAGCGAGCGAGCGCAGCTATAAATACGAGAGCGTAGCTCTGGCGAAGAGATAAACGGGAGAGGAGAAACGGGAGAGGAGAAAGCCAAGCCGGCGCTTTGCCGCCTTCTCTACCCCACCTCCTCACGCTCACGCGAGGAGAGTGGAGAGATCGTGAACTTACAGCGCAACACCAGAAAAATACAGGACAGGAAAGGAGCAAAAGAGAGAGTTGGTCCATCTGAAGCGGAGGAACGGAGGGTCGCCGAGAGACGGACACAGCCCCAAGCAAAAGATGCTTCGCATCAAAAAAAAAAAAAAAATCGCAGCATATCCACGGAGTGAATGATGATGAGTGCGGCAAAGCGTCCTTGCGTCTATCCGTCCGTCCGTCCATCTAGTTAACACTCCAAGTACCGCCATCTCGCATCTTTTTGTCACATAATCATCATATACAAGTACCGCCATCCAGCGGACTTTCTAAGGACTAAACGAGACGTAAGACCCACGGCGTAAGGAACTTCGCCCCTAAAAAATAACCTCACCTATCAATGCTTACCGTTGTAGTAGTCGAATATCTCTTGGTAACTGCCGGATGGTCCACTCGGCTGCACGTTGCGCTCGCTCGTGGCCCACGGCTCAACAATAGCGCTCATGTGGTCGCTGGAAGTGTCGCGGATTATCTGAGCAAAACACAAGATGTCGTGTCAGTGAAAAGCTTCCATCGGTTATTGAAATTTTTTGTGGTGAATAAAATAAAAAATATTCTCGGTTCCTGCCCCTTTCGGTAAAATGGGGGACAAGTGAAGCTTGGCATGGGCGAGCCTAACGCACTACTGATTCCTTTCTTTGTTTCTATCTATCTATCTATCTATCTATCTATCTATCTATCTATCTATCTATCTATCTATCTATCTATCTATCTATCTATCTATCTATCTATCTATCTATCTATCTATCTATCTAAGCGAAGCTTGGCATGTGCGAGCCTAACGCACTACTGATTCCTTTCTTTGTTTCTATCTATCTATCTATCTATCTATCTATCTATCTATCTATCTATCTATCTATCTATCTATCTATCTATCTATCTATCTATCTATCTATCTATCTATCTATCTATCTATCTAAGCGAAGCTTGGCATGTGCGAGCCTAACGCACTACTGATTCCTTTCTTTGTTTCTATCTATCTATCTATCTATCTATCTATCTATCTATCTATCTATCTATCTATCTATCTATCTATCTATCTATCTATCTATCTATCTATCTATCTATCTATCTATCTATCTATCTATCTATCTATCTATCTATCTATTTTGTTTCTTTTTTTATTTCTAACTCTTTACTTTTTCTCTCTCTTTCTTCCTTTCTTTCACTGTCTCTCTATTTCTATAGCATCGCACAGTGCTCCCTCTTAAGTCATTTCTTCCTGTTTGCCAGGTATCGGACGTACATCCGAGTGCTGCTGTTAGCAGCGCAAAAATCCAGTTGTTACAGGCAACAACTCCCGTGCGTAGATGAAGAAAGAAGAAACAGGCGGGAAAAGAAACAACAGCGATGTCGACTAGTCTAAGGGGACTGGTATGCTACCCTACACAGACAAAATGGGCGGGGGAGTTGAAAGATGGAGAAAGAGAGAGAGAGAGATAGAGAGATAGAGATAGAGAGGAGAGAGAGCACGCACATCAAACCACACTCTACAGTCACCATATCACAGTAAGTTTATAATCGCCGGTGCAAGTCTGTTGCTTTCAGCAAGTTGAGCACCGCATTCATCATCTTCACCCGCGATCTCCTCTCAGGTCAACATTCCAGAATTGTTTCTGCCATCATCGTTCTCTGATCTATGCCAGCTAGAGTGGCTGCTAGGGATGTTTTCTTTGAATTGTAGCCAAGACGGTCACAGAAGATGTGCTGCAATGTTTCCTCGCTACCACATATGTCGCAAAAATGGTTGTAAGCCATTCCAGTCCAAAAGAAGAATGACTTCGTGACAGCCACTCTCAGCCATAAACGGTAGAGTTGCATCATCTCGGTGTAGTCCAGAAAGTGTCTGATGGCGTAAATTGTTCGGGCAGTGGCGGGGCTGGTGGCACAGTCTACTTGCTGTATTCCTAATGGAAAAAGTGGCTTGTTGTGCGACCACTCAAAGTTGGAAAGCAGCATTGGTCCTCGATAGGGGTATTGTCTCGACCATGTCCCTTTAATCGAGCAGCAATGTCAGTACGTTCATTGCTTATCACGTCGCAGTGACTTGGCAGCCACTGAAACGTCACGTGGTATCCCTTCTCGAACGCGGTATAAATAAAATGCCAAACTTCAAAGGTGAATTGCTCGCATGGTCCGTGCTGCAGAGCTGAGAGCAAGTATTTGCAGAGCTGCCTTCGAATCGCTGAAGATTGACCGTTGTTGTGGCTGTTCGCAGTTGACTACCTGAGACGCAGCGCGAAGGGGAGCAAGCTCTGCAGCCATCAACGTCGTTCGGTGGTCTGTCTTGAATATCCTTCACTAGGACAACCACTTCTCAGGACGAGCACTGGATAGTAGTTGATCCGTCGGTATAGATATGCATGCAATCAGTGTTCTTCTCGTGAGGAAGAATGAGGGAGCTGCTGGCAGCACTGGTGATGAGATATCAATTTGTTTTTCTGATTCCAGGTACGTTATTCTGCTCATCAGGTTAAATGAAGCACTAAGGGGAAGGGGGGTATTGCTGGCCTAGATGCAAGGCTGAGGCCTGACGGGAAGTGGGCTGCCTAGTTTGAGATTTTAGATAAAAGCGTTGCGCTGATAAGGCACGCGGATGAAAGCTGAATTTCCGCCCTTGGCGTAATGCGGAAAAAAAAGAGACCGAAAGAAGGAAAGAGAATAAAATATAGAAAGAAGACAAGAAAGAAAGGCAGCAGATCAGGCACGTTCCCCCTTTTCGAGATTTGGGAACGACATTCAATTTGTTTTCTTTTCGTTTGTTTCTTTTTCGGTCGTTTGTTGAATTTATCGTAGGGACGCAAAACGACTGGTTGTGCTGCGCAGGGTGGGCTTCTTTCAGAAAAAAAACTTGACTTGCACAGCCTTACAGGGTTTCTTACACCGCATCATGCACAGGAACCTGGTGCACGGGCCAGTGATCGAATGCATTTCACCACTCTATACTTACCTCTTCTCTTCTGACTCTTTCATTCCCATTCCCCCTTCCCTGCGCTTTCCTGTGGAGGTGCCCTCATTCAGAGAGGCAGTAACGGGACAGCGCTTTTCTCTTCCTTTTCCTCTTTCATAGCCACTCAGTGTTCAAAACTCACGTCCAAGTGCGAGGAGTAGTAGAACTCCGGGGAACTCTGCAGGTTCCTGAACATAACCTCCGAGTGGAACTCGAAAGAGACGTTGGCGAAGCTTGGTGGCTTGGGCAGTCGCGTCTTGATGCGGGCACATCCACGCCCGGCTGGAATCTGAAAGGAGTAACACAGGGAGGATTAAAGTGCAAAGTCCTCGCGTGCAAATGTAACTCAAGTATGTTTTTTCTTGGTCGTTCTTTTTTCTTTGGTTTGGCTATTTCCATTCACACTTTGCTTGTGCCATATGTTTCAAAACGAATTTTGTACACCATGTTTCACTACATATTATTTTGCATTTTCTTTTGTTGAACTTTTTTTTAATGCGTAACCAGTAGCTGATGTCTAAGCAGCATTCCACCCCCCCCCTCCCACCTTCATGGAATACCCTATTGATTAGAAAACTTGGGTTTTTTCTTTGAATAAATAAATAACGCTCGTTATAACGAACACTGATATACCAAATTATTTGTAATAGCGAACTAACCACGAACTTCGCTCTGTGAAGCTTCATTTCAACGCCGTTTATTCTCAGATCGACATTGAAAACGTGAGAGCCACTGCCGTATCGGCTGTAACGAAGAATTGATTAGGTCGCGCGAAGCGTAAAAACTCGAACCTTGGTCTAAAAGATGAAAAAAAAAACATAGTAAAGCTGTTCAGAACCACATTGTGTGAACTATGTTCGCCGCATTAAGAACTCGGCTGACTGGAAATGGGAAGCGCGGTCTGCTGGGCGAGTCAGTAACTCACTAATCGAAGTGGACGATTGGGACAGTTGGTGATACGCGATCTAAGTAACCTCGATCATGGTAACTCACTGTCAACTGATAACTTATTGCAAAAACAAACATATATAAGTGGTTAGGTCAGCATGTGATGACGAAACGGTTACATGAGAAAACAAAGATTGTGTGTGTGTGTGTGTGTGTGTGTGTGTGTGTGTGTGTGTGTGTTGATTGATTTGTGGGGTTTAACGTCCCAAAACCACTTCTGATTATGAGAGACGCCGTAGTGGAGGGCTCCGGAATGTGTGTGTGTGTGTGCGTGTGTGTGTGTGTGTGTGTGTGTGTGTGTGTGTGTGTGGGTGGGTGTGTGTTCGTGTCCATGTTACAAGAAAACTTATTCCTGTAAGTCCGCTCCCTTCAAAAGCCGAGTAGATAGCCGGCGTCACCTTTATGCGTTATAATCCCCTAATATGCTGTCAATCAACAAGAAAAGTTATCACGGTGTTTAGCTCTTTGGACGGCAATACTAACAAAATTTGTTTTTCATCCAGTGTATAGCCTAAAAAAGGGGTCTACGTCACCTTAAACACATCGTCAGTGTCCGTGACGTAATCCTGCATCATCATGATATCGGAGACCTCCTTCTCCTGAACGATTCTCAGAGGTACTGGAACGACGGAGCCGTAAGGACTGTGCTTGGGATCTGAAACCGCAGCGATGCGTTAGCACTACATAAGCTTTTATTACTATATGTTACGTGACATAACAATAATTTAGTAACGTCAATAAAGTTAGGTGGTGTCGTAATACAGTTACATGAAGTACTATAAAGTAACTATTAAAATTTCGAATCTGGTCAACCTATTCATTGCAACGAGCAATGCGCAATGCGAACAGAAGCGCATAATGAGAAGGGGAAAGGTCAAGCGAATGACCAGCCCTGAGCGCTAACTTAAACATTCGCCTCCTTTTTTTTTTCCATCTTCATCTTTATTCATCATTAGTGCAAAATGAGCTGCCGGAGTTATAAATCTGTCAAACTCCCATTACTGGTTTAACAATGTAGCGATTAATACAATATGTCAACGTAGCAATGGCGCGCATCGGAATTCATGGAGATAATAAATGAAATCGTGAAATACAGGGAAGTTTAGTGGTGCAAGCAATCGTAATAAATGTCACACGTGAGTCAATAAAAAATGCAGTAATTGACACGTTACGGAAACGGGGGAACGACATGTCAATTAGCACGGGACTATTATAGCTAATAATATGAGACAGCAGTATGCTTACAAATTTTATAGTGAAATATGATGGGTGTTTCAGCTAATTTCACCAAGAACTTTTTTTTTATTCGCGCACTCTAAAGAAAAGCTGTAAAGAAATAATCAGGGAAGTTAGCATGCATGAAACGACGTGACCTTGCTAAACATGCGTTACAATTTTTTTCATTGAACATTTTTCGTTAGCGTTACCATTTTAATTACCTTCCGGCCTCGGTCACATATAGCAGGCATGTGACCCAAACAAAAACAAGACGCAAGACGTCATACCACGCACAAAAAAAAATTGAAATGGATATTGGAACGTTTGTTTATATTTAGTCTCGATAGTAGTTTCATATAATAGGCATAACAATTCGGCGAGTTGAACTAAGCTCAAGATGCAAATGGCAATCACGTATGATAACACAGCTGGATAATTGAACTCCAAGTTGGCACACGTACAGCGCAAAATGTTTTTGACGTAGTAATATATTGAATAAGGATAACGAACCGGGCTGGTTGGTTAACGAACTACGAGCAAGTTAAATTACGTTTTATATGATAGTTTTTATGACCAATTTAACACCACAAGAGGTTGCTTTTCTTGAGTGTTTTACGGAATTTGTTTTCTGTCTTTCTTTACCGCGGGCTGCTTTTTAAACCCTATCTCACGACTTATGCAAGGCTTCACGACAAGCCGTAAAAGGGCAGTCGAACGCCGGCAGTTGAATCGTGACATCCGAGATGGCGGACGCACGCCGCGCGCCCGCCATCTCGGAGGCTGCACGTCCGCCGTCTCGGAGGCCGCGGTTAAATAATGCTTACCGGAGAAGTACACGTCGAAGGACGTGTCGTCATCACTCAAGCAGACCGACCACTTCAGAGCCGGCATCCCTCGTACGGTGAAATTCGTGCCTTGGAACGCCTGTTGACGAAAATTAATTTAAAAAAAAAATTACCCACCAAGCACTCTCTACAGCTGCGCAACCAGCCCATCGAAAGCCAACGAAAGCGCTGATACGTTTTCTCAAGGACACCAGTCTGAGTCATCACTTGGGATTTCAAACGTGAAACTGTTACGCGTCGGCTCAATGAGTGGTTTTCCCTCCTCCTCCGTAACTGTTCTTCCCCCTCGCCCTTTTGCAGTGCAGGGTAGCCTACCGGGGTCAGCCCAGGCTAATATCCCCGCAGTTCCTCTTATTCTCTCTCTCTCTCTCTCTCTGTGAAGCTGAAACGTGCAGGCCGAGTGGTTCTCGCAAACTGGGACATATCAAACTGCCTTCTCTCCTAGTAGCTGTTGATTAAAACCTTGCGTTAGGGTGGGGCGGCCGCCCGAACCCTCCGAAATTTTCCCCAGCCTCCTCTTGCCTCCCCCCCCCAAACAAGCTCACTCAGTTATCGTAAGTTTCTCTCACGCCTTCCCACCCCAATTAAAGAAAACAATAATATCTTGGGTTTACCGCCCCAAAAGCACGATATGATTATGAGAGACGTCATATAGTGGAGGGCTTCGGAAATATTGACAACCTGGTGCTCTTTAAAGTGCCCCTAAATCGAAGTATAGACGGGCCTCAAACATTCTCGCTTCTATCGATAAAGAATCAGCCACAGCCTGTATTCGATCCCGCGACCTTCGGGTTTGCAGTATAGAGCACCATAGCTACAAGACCACGTAGGGGCCATTAATGAAAACAGTTTCACCACCTTTGGGGCAAGCGGAAGGGGAGGAGACGGTACGGTAGACACTTGCGTAAAGGTATGCAAAGTAGTTAGACATTCCTTCTTTACCTAATCATATGTTGGTTTTGGGACGGTAAACCCCACATATCAATATCCTTCCTTACCATATTGGTTGATTCTTGACTGATAGTGTTGTGATGTAGCACACAGACGTTGCTATATTCGTAATTACGCTCAAGTGTCACCGTAGGCTCCTGTCCTCTTCCATTTTTCCACACCCGCTTTACCTTTTCCAGAGTAGAGGCTGTCAAATTGATGATCTCTAGTTAATCCCTCTGTCCTTCCTTTACCTTTCCGTCTTTCTGTGTCCCAGCTCAAAGTACAAGGGCGACGGAAGCCTCGAGTTAGCAAACGTCGAATATGCTGCCACCACTAAGCTAGCCCAACTTGCTCAACCATGGCCTCCGAAATTGCGTGTTGGGCAGGTTTGCCGGCGCGCCATCTCGGGGGCCACAATTCAAGATTGGCTTTCATTTCTTACCGTTTTGGCTTTTTTTCGTCACCAGAGGGGCCATGAATAGCGTGGAGGCTCCGATGATGGTGTAAGTGCCACGGGCGTCCCCCCACCTGAGTGCAACCTTTTCGAAGTCCTTGGGAAGGTTGTCGAGAGACACTGTTTCGCAATTCGAGTCTGCGTCATTGTGAAAGTGCGAACCAATGAGATGGTGTTGGTAAGCAGAATGCAGATACAACTTTTAAGGGGACAGACACCTAAAATTATTCAGCCGAGTTTTTACCGGCGCTACCGAAAGATTACCCTTCGTAGTGTTTGTAGCTGCTGTAGTTATAGCCGAAAGCCCGTAGTTATTTGATAAGCAGTATTTTTCGATCGAAAAGGTTCTATGGCGGACAATCAACATCTGGAAAACCAAAATATATGTATACTCCGAGATTTGAGAAGCGCCTCGCTAAGCCTACCGAATGAAATGTTTCAGTATGTTCTTTTTAAATGCGAACTTAAATCCATTCCTTAGCGAACTTCAGCGACTTTAAGCGTATCTATCTATCTATCTATCTATCTATCTATCTATCTATCTATCTATCTATCTATCTATCTAGCCGCCTACGACTTTTAGCTCTCCCGGCCGTTTGGATAATGGAATCGACACCAAACATGGTATGGCATAACATGACTGTATGACGAGCATATTTGACTAGTCATAACTTGAAAATAATGACATGTATATCATGAATGTAATGATTTACAAGTCATGGTCTTGCTGCCCTTGCGGTGGTCTCGTTCACATGATATGTTGCAAAACTGGTATGCTATAACATGATCGCATGGCGAACACAGGCGACAGACCCTAACGTGGAAATCATGGCATGCATATAATGTAAGTCATGAGTCATGACTGCACGCCACGCTCATGATGCGCTCGCAGCCGTCTCGCTAGCTTCACAAATACCAAATTCGGCGTTACGTTATGCGAATGGATGACGAAGGTATGTGACTGGTGCAAACATGATAATCATGAGATGCGTGTCATGTCACATTATGACTACAAGCCACACTCATGATGCCCTCGCAGCCGTTTCGCTAGCTTCACGTACACCACATTTGGTATTACAAGGACGTGAATGGGCGAGAAAGGGATGTGACTGGTGCAAGCACGATAATCATGTGATTCGTGTCATGTAACACCATGACTACAAGCCACACTCATGATGCCCTCGCAGCCGTTTCGCTAGCTTCACATACACCACATTTGGTATTACGGGACGTGAATGGACGAGAAAGGGATGTGACTGGTGCAAGCACGATAATCATGTGATTCGTGTCATGTAACACCATGACTACAAGCCACACTCATGATGCCCTCGCAGCCGTTTCGCTAGCTTCACATACACCACATTTGGTATTACGGGACGTGAATGGACGAGAAAGGAATGTGACTGGTGCAAGCACGATAATCATGTGATTCGTGTCATGTAACACCATGACTACATGCTACGCTCACAATGCGCTCGCGGCCGTCTCGCTAGCTTCACTTGTACCGAATTCAGTAGTACGTGACGCGAACATATGTAAATGAGATGTCCAAACATGATAACCATGATATGCGTGTCATGTAACAAAATGACTACATGCCGCACTCATGATGCGCTCGGGGCTGTTTCGCTAGATTGGTATATGCCAAATTTGGTATTACGGCACGTGAATGGATGACGAAGGTATGTGACTGGTGCAAGCATAACAATTATGAGATGCGTGTCATGTAAGAGCATGACTAAATGCCACACTCAAGGCGTTAATACACCTAAACGTGACCCGGTGCGCGTGTGCTCCAGTGTTAGTTTCGCTGCGTCATGCCGGTGATGCCACGCCAGACACCGATCTGCCTGGATTATACACCTTTTCACAGGAAGAAAAAAAAAACACCGCCATGATGGGCTGTGCGCGGGAGTACAAATGCTAAGGGCGCAGCGTTGTCAGTGCAGTTTTGAGGGGACGCGCCAATTTGCACAGCCCAAGGAGGGCTATGGCGGCGCCCAGGGGGGCGTTCATGAAAAGGTGAATACTCGCAGGCACGCGCCGCACTGCGTTGCTTTGACGCATGCGCGTTTGAGCACGCCCGGCGTCCCTTCGTCACGAAGCTAGGCAGACGCGGTGCATTCTTGGTAACGTTGTTGGTGCGAAATGCAGCATTTCGCACCGGTTCCCGAAGGCTGTCCTGACAGACGCTGGTCGCGTCTGGCGTCAGACTATAGAGTGTTCGCGTTTTGCTAGCGTAGCGTCACTGCGCCCAGCGTGCACTCGTGAACGTTACGTGGCAGTATATTGGGCCCTTCATGATGCTCTCCCCGCCGTTTCGCTACCGTGAGCGCATCATGAGTATGGCAAGTGGTCATGTTGTTACATGACACGCATCTCATGATTATCATGTTTGTACCTGTCACATACATTCGTCGTCCATTCACGTCCCGTAATACCAAACATGGAATATGTGAAGCTATAGAGTCACATACCTTCGTCGTCCATTCACGTCCCGTAATACCAAACATGGAATATGTGAAGCTATAGCTTCACATATTCCATGTTTGGTATTACGGGACGTGAATGGACGGCGAATGTATGTGACAGGTACAAACATGATAATCATGAGATGCGTGTCATGTAACAACATGACTACTTGCCATACTCATGATGCGTTCGCAGTCGTTCCTCTAGCTTCAATTATACCAAATTGGTATTGCATGACGTCTATAGACGGCGAAGTTAAATGACACATCCGAACGAGATAATCATTTTATTTGTGTCATGTAAAACATGACTACATGCTACGCTCATAGCACGCCCCGCCGCGGTGGTCCAGTGGCTAAGGTACTCGGCTGCTGACCCGCAGGTCGCGGGTTCGATTCCCGGCTGCGGCGGCTGCATTTCCTATGGAGGCGGAAATGTTGTAGGCCCGTGTGCTAAGATTTGGGCGCACGTTAAAGAACCCCAGGTGGTCGAAATTTCCGGAGCCCTTCACTACGGCGTCTCTCATAATCATATGGTGGTTTTGGGACGTTAAACCCCACAAATCAAATCATACGCTCATAGCACGCTCGCGGCCGTTTCGCTATATAGCTCCACATATTCCAAATTTGGTATCAGGTGGCGTGAATAGATGATGAAGGTAAATGAATCATCATAACATAATAATTATGACATGAAAGTTATGTACGGCATAATTTACCTCCGCTTCGTAACGTTGTTGTGATATTAAACTGACACATAAATCTTCCTTATTCATGCTTCGCATATGTCACAGAACGAGCGCTAAAAATAGGCGCGCCGCCAAATTCTTGCGGTCGCGCGCGGAAGAGACGCCGGGAGGTCAAAAGAAAAAAAAGAGAAAACAAACATCTAAGGCTCCCCGGGCGCGCGCTCTCCCCTTGGAAGCGTGGCTTCGCCAATGAACCTCCTCACCCCACATCGGCGGCCGAGATAGCCCGCGATATTTCTAGAACGAAGGAGGCGTGGCCATGCCGAGATGAGTCATCCGACGCGGAGGGCAGTCGAACCGTCTCGCGCCTCTCCCCAGCCTTCGCTGCGCATCGCGCCGACGGAATGAGGAGAACTTTCTGGAAGGTGGTGCGGAACGCATTTAATCGAGCAGCCGAGACGAGAAAGCAGGAGGAGACGGAAGTGAGCGCCAGAGCGCGTAGGGATTCCGCCGTGTAGTCGGCGAAGGTTTTGGTCCGTAGGGACGAAGCCCGAGATGAAGAGGATTTCCACCTGAGGGGTGAAGGCTCGAGCTACAGGCAAGAGCGTGTGTTTACCGCTATCGAGCGAAGACGCGTGGCAACAGCTGCGGGTGTGAAGCCGACGTGTTCCGGCGAAGAAGTTGTTTGAAGAGTGGCCAATTGAAGACGGGAGGTTTCCTGGAAGAGAAACTTCGAGGGCTGCGGAACGACAACAACGCTTGACTTTGAGTGAGTGATTCTCTGAAGAGTATCATCTAGACTTTGGTTCCAAGAACTTTGGACTGAATA
This sequence comes from Rhipicephalus annulatus, assembly GCA_013436015.1. Classification (NCBI taxonomy): domain Eukaryota; kingdom Metazoa; phylum Arthropoda; class Arachnida; order Ixodida; family Ixodidae; genus Rhipicephalus; species Rhipicephalus annulatus. The sequence continues at coordinate 41,075 of WOVY01013175.1, read as the reverse complement.
GGTTTTCTATCTCTTTAGTCTTTAAGTGTCTTGGTTGTTCAATGCATGCGACTGCATTGTAGTGCGTATTGTTGTCCGTGTCCGTTGTTTCAAGTGTGGCTGATTGTATTGTGTAGTACGTTGATTGATTGGTTTGATTGGTGACATATTGTATGCAACTATTGTGGAGTGTGCATTTTTGTGTATTGTTTTCGATCTGCCATTATTGAGAATATAATTTGTTTGTTTATCAACTCTCGGCTCTGACTTGTTCTTTGGGCCACAGCCGGCGTCCGCTGGCGCGCCAAAAAGGACCACTTCTAAATTGTCCACGCTTTCGTGGTGCGGTTCGGGGGGCCAATACTTCGGCCCTTGGAATTAGCCCGGCGATCGCCTCCCTAATTAACGGGACCGGTGTGACAGCATATGATCGATTCCTATTGTACGTGGGATCTGCCATTTTTTTAATGGTGCCGAATCCACGCAATTACGTTGGTGTCAAAGCTTAAGTACATGAAGCTAAAGTAAATAAAAGTGACGTTTCATGGCTAACGCGCGAAAGAGCACCCGACAGTCACTTGGTAGTTTACAGGTGGACGGTGATCGTTTTCGACGGTACGGCCATGTTTTCCAGGAGCACCACGTGCACCAGCTTCTCTGCAGTGCATGATTGCTAGCAGCATTGGAAAACAGATGCGTGGCTATGCTACCTAAAAGGAGCAAATACTATAATTCCAAGTGTTAACGAATGTGTAGTGAAAATACTTTCGCACATGGGTTGATGAAGACTGGAGCGTTTGCGCAGGAATCGAGGAATACGCACCAGAGTAGAAGAATGCCTCGTTAGTGCGGTGGTTGTAGTAAACGTTGTACTGCTCGCCATTGAGGAAAGTGTCTATGAACCCTTGCTTGTTCTGCACGTCGTAGTACTCCGTCGCGTGATACGTGATTTTCTGCGACGTAAGAACAGGAAAAAAAAGTATTTAGTGGCAACGTAAAAAGAGCTCGTATTCAATTCTCAGCATGAAACATTATGATTAAAAAGAGAACACGCGGGACCAAGAACCAAAACAGTAATGCGAAGACAGATAAACAGTTGCATATGCCAATTACAAGTAATGAGGAAACGTGGACAAACAACTGGTTTACCTGAATGGATTTGAATGACCAAACAGTAGAGAAGTTCAGCGGAAGATCGAAGCTTGACGCGGTTATAGATAGATAGATAGATAGATAGATAGATAGATAGATAGATAGAGAGATAGATAGATAGATAGATAGATAGATAGATAGATAGATAGATAGATAGATAGATAGATAGATAGATAGATAGATAGATAGACAGACAGACAGACAGACAGACAGACAGACAGACAGACAGACAGACAGACAGACAGACAGACAGACAGACAGATAGATAGATAGATAGATAGATAGATAGATAGATAGATAGATAGATAGATAGATAGATAGATAGATAGATAGATAGATAGATAGATAGATAGATAGAAAAGACAAACTTTTGTGGATGGTTCTCAGTTGTTTAGGCTGCCATTCAATAATTTCTTATAGCTGAGTCTGTTGTTGGTTGTACCGTTCGTAATATCTCCAAACGTTTCTACATGGACCACTGCCTCAGACTTGCGGTCGCTTGTTCGCTCAATTGCTTCACACTTCTCTCTCCCTGTAGTTCGTTTACGCCGCGCGGATACTTGAACATAATGTCTCTTCACTCACGTCGGGCATGACGTTGGCTTCAGCGGTCAGTTTGTAACCCATATTGAAAGCTTTCCTGACGTCCGGGTAGGGTGTCTCTGCAAAGGTGAACAAGAGAAAAGTGAATCGCACGTTCCCAAATAATCACACACCCCCAAGACCTCCCCAAATCGTGGGTGTTCTAGAGACTCTGTGATAATGAACCACGAAACTTCCTGCGAGATATCGGGAACAGTGCTAGTGATAAGCACCACGAGCTTATCTCTGGGGCCTTCCTGAAGCATCCGGCTGCATGATAGAATGGCTGGATTGCAGAGCTATTAAGGATCTGGTCAACCAGTTGTACGGTGTGAGTGGGCGATGATTCTTCACGCACGCACCAACTGTATCTGTGAACTAGATACTAGATCTAATTCTAGAATATGATTGGGTAATATCAGCAACACTTGATCGACAGACTGGAAAAGGTTTTGAAACCAAGCAGCCAGATTCGTTAGAAAGTTTCTTTGCAAGCGTCACAGAAATGAAACAAACATTGAAATGGGAGCCAGCGGTGGCAAGGAGGCAGAAACTGTGGCTTTTATTTCTTCAGAGTATTTATTACAATACAAATGTCATTAACCCCTTTGACAATTCTATCGCACCAACGTATGTCTCAAACCACCGAAACCATTCACAGAAAATATGACAATACCTCAACAAACCTACTATTTTTGTAGTTTCTTTTTTTTTGTAAGAACAAGGTGTTTACCGTCTACCGGATGATACCGTTTATAAAACTGATAATGAATCCTTTTTTTCCTTGCCTGTAGAACGCCCACAATATCACTGCCAATAAGAATGGTTTTTGTCTCCAAGCGTTTAGATGTTTATAAATATGACTGTGACTTTGTTTATTATTTGTGTAGCTCACCATCATTCTATGTTTTTCCCCTTAAAGTATCCTATGTATCGTGGTATTTGTTATATATGTTTTATTTATTGCAAACTGTGTTGTGAAATTATCCAGGTGTATTTCCCCTACGTAACGCCCTACGGCGATGTTGGTGAAGTGCAAATAAGTGCAAATAAATGAATTACGCACGTCTTCAGACAACATTCCTTTAGGGTGGCATGCAAACGTATATCTATTGCATGCTTCGTCACATATTTTCGTTAGATGATTAATAAATTAACCACTTACGTATGAGTCCTTTCGGTACTGGTAGCTGACAGGCGGCGTCTGAGCTTTGAAGCCAAACGGCAACGAACAACAACGCCTGCACAAGGCGCCCCATGAGCTTCATGACCCTGCAGCGAATACGAGTGGTTGAGAAATTCAGACAGACAGACAGACAGACAGACAGACAGACAGACAGACAGACAGACAGACAGACAGACAGACAGACAGACAGACAGACAGACAGACAGACAGACAGACAGACGGACAGACAGACGGACAGACAGACGGACAGACAGACGGACAGACAGACGGACAGACGGACGGACGGACGGACAGACGGACAGGCGGACGGACAGGCGGACGGACAGGCGGACGGACAGGCGGACAGGCGGACAGACAGGCGGACAGACAGGCGGACAGGCGGACAGACAGGCGGACAGACAGACAGACAGGCGGACAGACAGACAGGCGGACAGGCGGACAGGCGGACAGAAAGACAGGCGGACAGGCGGACAGAAAGACAGACAGACAGACAGACAGGACAGACAGACAGACAGACAGACAGACAGACAGACAGACAGACAGACAGACAGACAGACAGACAGACAGACAGGACAACTTTAGTTGATTGATTGATATGTGGGGTTCAACGTCCCAAAACCACCACATGATTATGCGAGACGTCGTAGTGGAGGGCTACAGAAATTTCGACCACCTTGGGCTCTTTAACGTGTACCCAAATCTGAGCACACGGGCCTACAACATTTCCGCCTCCATCGGAAATGCAGCCGCCGCAGCCGGGATTCGATCCCGCGACCTGCGGGTCAGCAGCCGAGTACCTTAGCCACCAGGCCACCGCGGTGGGGCGGACAACTTTAATTCGAAAAAGTAGTTAGCATTTCACAATTCAAGCAATGTGGGCATGCGGAGCAATTAGCTGAAATGCTTTAAGATAAAAGCACTTGAACACGCCAAGAAAGTCGTAACTTGTCGAATTCTACCCGCTTATGCGGCATGCTAGAAAAAAAAAACAGTATATAGGTCAAAATCATTTCGCAGCCGTCATATGAAGGCATCTCTCACAATTGCTGTATTGCTTTAGAACGCGTAAATCAATAAATGGCTTTAGTTTACAAGGGTAAATTGAATTGAATACGGTTTTATTGCATGCTGTGGAACCGAGTAATAGATGAGTTGCTGCTCGAGCGTCGCTCGAGCCGCAGCTGTGAATTATTCTTAAAGAGACGCACTCGCAAGCGCTGGCGCGCATGCTATATCGAGAGCCATTAGTCGACCGTTCTTAAACATGCTTTGCACTATAGTGAACTATAATATGGTCATATTTTAGTTCATTATACTCTGCACTGAGCGTTTCGCTCTTGGAGGACTGGCAGCTCTGAAACAACTTCAATTCCTAATAAAAAAAAAGAGACGTCGAAAGGCGATAGTCTTCTGTCTGGAGGCTCTGCGGGAGGTATGGCGCCATCTAGGGTTTCTTTAGAATACAGGGCCATTGCAATGGTAGGTGACCGCACCAGGCCCCGAAATTTTTCAGCGAAACGTAGAAAATGCCCGCTTTTTTTTTGTTCACAGTGTCGCATTATCTACACAGCGTAATAATCCCTTCGGTCTTTAAAAAGACGTATTTATGCCTTTTCTAAATAAAAGATACACATCGCCTAACACTTACGTACTGATGGTGCGCCTGAAATAAGCGTAATATTTGCTTCTTGGTTGACAATGTTCCCAAGCATGAACGCAGCTGCCAGATCAAGATGGGTGGGCGCTGAACAAAGAGTTGAAGTAAATCTTTCAACCGTCAAACAGACCGAAATTTCTTTGTAACTTGTCAGTGAGAGCTGAATTGGCGTCGCGATCAAACACCGTGAAGGCGTGATATACACGCTGCCTGAGGCTCACGGGCCGGCTTCATGCTCTTCCACAGTAGAGTACCAAGTAATTTAAATCGTCAACAACTTTTTCTAAGCACAGCTGATTGCTTTCGCATAGTAGAGTACGTCGTACTCCAAATAATCGAACATTTCTTTTCAACACGATCCATTATTTTTTTTCTTTAGCCTCTAACATTCGTGTACACCAAGACAAATTATGGTTTTAGTGCTCATTGGTATGATTTATACACTGTTTTTACTTGTTTTCGTGTTTTTGTTTGTTTATGTATAAGTTACGTTTTTTCGCTTGTTTATGTACAAGTATCCCCAAGAAAGACTCTCATCTTAAAAAAAATGTCTACGTTTTACCGTGACGAATCCACGACATGATTATCAGGTGCGCAGTACAGTGGACGGTGCAGGAAATTTCTACCATCTGGTATTCTCTAACACCCCCGTCACGCTTGGCAACTTAAGAGCACTTTGAGCGAGTGTACTTACGCTCACAAAGTGTCACTTCGGAGGTTCGCTGCTACACGAGAAAGCGAAGAGTCCTTTGGAAATGATGACAGTGGCAACTGTCTCTTTGTAGGGGAATATATATTTGTTATACATTTGCACCCGTGTCTCATCGTCGGACCACGTCGTCCTCGTTGAAGTATAGCACCTGTGGCACACGCCGACGTAAACGACTAGAGAACAACCCGCCTACACATGTGCAAGTGTGCCTGGAAGCATAGAGTTCCTCAAAATTAACTAGAGGGCACTCTGGCGCGGCGATCGTTCAGCGACCATGGTAATGATGGGTAGTACACACATTTGCCTAGTCTTCGTACTTGCGGGCAGTGAATCATACTTGCGGCTTCGTTTATTGGTGTGTTTCGGTTTTGTTTTGAAAGAAAGATTGAACCCTTTTGAACTTCGTGAGCCAATTTGGAAAGCAAGTCTAAAAATAAATAAAATGGTGAAGCGCAACCGCTGAATATTTGCTAATACTTGTTTCGTAAGAGAACATCTCCAAGCCACACGAACACACACGGAGCCAAAAGCAGGCCAGAAGCACTAATATTAGACAAATGTGTGTACTACCCATCATTCCCATGCTCGCTGAAGCGCCATGCGTTGCAGCTCCCGTAGACACTAGCACCAGAGTTCCCTCCAGTAAGTATTGTGGGAAACTTTATGCCTGGAAGTAAACGCGACGGACGCAGCCATTGCACAACATGTGCTGTCGAATCCCTTTAGCGGACGTAGCCGCAAACTGGCCGAGGGCGAGAGCAGCAAAGATTTCGGTTGATTTATGACTTGTTTTAATACATATCAGTATCCGTTATAATGAAAAGAATGGTTTAACAATGGTATGGATGCCGCTTTAGACAGCAACCTTTTCTGTGTAAGCCATTAGTACTGAGGCTACACACACACACACTTCGTCGCAGCGAAGTGAGGTTGGGGAACGCACTTGCCGGAAAGTGTACCTTGTAGCGAGTGACACTAAACTTGTTCGTGTGACAGCACGCAAATGACACTCGCGGCTAAGTGTGTTCGCTCGAAGTGCACTTAAGTTGCCACGTGTGACAGGAGTATAAAACGCTCATCGACCTCACACAACACGCGGGCCTCAAGCACTTTGTGTACATCGAAACGCGATCCTAGTGACCGGGAGCGAAACTAGGACCTTCGGAAGCACGCTAACCACTGCGGCGGACTGCCTCGTTCCCTGGAGCCGCCATATTTCATTAAACCAGCGTTTTGTTGAGTTTTGTGAGATGGGATGCAAGAGTTAGCTTCAACGTTTACTTCGAATGAAATTCCAATTTGTGGGTTTTGCCTTTCAAGCTGCGCCCTTGCTGTGAAACTCCAAATTTTTTGGGCTAAGCTCCTCTTAGTCTAACCTTGTCATGCGTCACGCGTGACCGAGAGAAGGAGAGACGAGAAAGAAAAGAAGACAGTATCTCCCGAACGGTATAATAGGCGGCGCTCTCTCATAGAAGTACGTACAAACTGCAGTTGAGTGAGGATGTTCTAGATGGCGCTGTACCGCTATTCTCCGATTGTCTGCTGCGCGGGCTGTGCCTGGGTACGCGGAGAACGAGTGCCTCTCTCAGTCTCCTGAATAGTCGTCTTACGTGGCGGATCGTTGGTGGGGCACGGACGAAGCAGAGCGGCGGGCGCGTTGAAGACGCTTGCGCTCGGCTTTTTTGGCTGGCGTCTCGTCGGTGTTACCCGCACGCCATGTGCATTCTCGAACGCGATCGGACGCATGCACGAATGGACGGATAGACACAAGGACGGATGGACTGACGGACGCTTCGCCTCGCTCATCATCATTCACTCTGTGCATATGCTGTGATTTTTTTAGCTAGTTTTAGTTTCTGCTTCTTCAGGAATGTCCACCTTATTCTCATAATGTTCTTTCATCATCAGGTGGGTTGCTGTTTAACTCTTGATAGCTTTTTTTGGTGCGGGGCAGGGGTTTAACGTCCCAAGACCACCATGTGATAATGAGAGAAGCCATAGTGGAGGCCTGGCTCTGAAAAATACGACCACCTGGGGTTTTTAACGTGCACCTAAATTTGAGCACACGGACCTCAAGCATTATTTTCCCCGTGTCCGTTGAACTCCTGATTATGTGCTTGACCGGGTATATAAACTTGAAACGCAAAGGTTAATTTGTTGTACTATACACTTTGAAGAAATACGACGAGGCATTAGAAATATGCCCCGCGTTTGAGATAAAATTGTGGACTGCGCGAAATGCCGGAAAAGTAATTTTATTGGTCGTCTAAATCCATAAAGCTATGCTTTTGTAGTTATAGGCTTACCAAACAACCAACTTACAGCTAATAAAAGGAATGTATAGGGGACGCTTTTGAAGCCTTTTAAGTTTATTGTGGTAATTGTGATACAAGTGTCTGGAAAGTAAAGCGGACAAGAAAATCAACTTTCCGCCGGCTGCTCAACAACCTTCAACTTTTAAATAACGCGTCCGATGTCCTACCGATTGATGTAGTTTATGAAGGAATGCTGATGACTCTATGGCAAGGATAGTTTAAAAGGTGGTGCGACCCGTCAATCAAAGGACAGCAGCGATTCAACAAGAGTACTTGTATTCGTCTGCGTGGCAAATCTTGTCTTGCTAAAGTGACAAGTTCCTTTATTTGCATCTGTGGCGGCGCTGTAGTGGCTATGACGCATGGCTGCTGACCAGAAGGTCTCGGGGGCGAACTCCGGCCGCGACGGCAGTGTTTCGATGAAGGTGAAAGGCGAAACTTTGGTAGCCATTTACTGCGACGTCTCTCGTAATCATGTTGTAGTTATAAGGGACGTAAACTCCAATAAGCAGCATATTTTTTAGTTATTTATCAAATATACGGCGAAGACAAAAAAAAATCTGCATAACTAGCTCGATGATCCCTTCTGCCCGATATCACGTGGCCTGCAGTTGACAAGTTTTGTGCAAACAATGATTCCACGAAAAGTTCACAAGAAATTAATTTGTAGCATTCTGCTTTACAAACATACATCAAAAACGTCCCATTATGAAAGCAATTACAATAATAACTAGAATGAAATGAATTGGGATAAATGATGGAAAATAAGTATTGAAACAAAGGATTACCTATCGCCGTGTGGCAGAAAGGGGAGGTGCGCTCAGATCGGGCATGGTGCATTACCGCTACACTTGGTATTGTGAGGCCCAGGAAAGTGTACCGGACTTCAGCGCCTATATATGTCATTTTCTTTTAATTCCTGTCCTTTTTTAATTCCTGTCCTTTTAATTCCTGTCAATTTAGTCTTGTTACCCTATTTGACGTGATCCTCGCTGATCGCGAATAATTTCGAGGAACTATTAACACTTGACCCTGCCAATCCGTCCTGTTGCTCGCAGTAATCAGTTTTCCGGCTGAAATATTTCTGGCTCCCAAGTGAAACACCACTTCACCTTCTTGAACGCCGGGGAGCACGTCAGACGTCAGGTTCAGGTCAATCGGTTGGTATTTCTACCACTATGAAGGTCTTATTATTTACCACGACTTGGCGTATGCTCTAAACAGTTAATTTTTTATTGTAGTACGTTCCATGCTGTTTCAGAGGAGATAATTTTTGTGTGGTCATGATACCCACAAATTTGTCTAAAACAATTACCTAAAAAATTGCAATAATAAATATTTCTCAGAGCTTGAGGTTGATACCGCCCCTCCCCTTCCACTCTTCAAGCTTTTAAAGCATCGTACTGCCGTAGCACCACCTCGAAACCCACTTTCATCTATTTTACCGGTGAGCACCCGGGGAGATTGTTACATACATACTGCCGTGAACTGGTTCTGTGAGCTCTCCTCTAACCTTTGACAAACCAGTGGGCCACCGGCTACCACATGGGTATCAAACCCAGCACCTGCTACATTGAAGGAAGATTCCGAATCATTTCAGCACCTCTGTGGTGAACCGAATATAACCCTAGCATCTCCAACTTTCAATCCACAGTTAATTTCTTACTTTCATAAAACATTCCTCAACTTTCTAAGGCACTTTGAATTGTGAAGAAAGCCCCGCCGCGGTGGTCTAGTGGCTAAGGTACTCGGCTGCTGACCCGCAGGTCGCGGGTTCAAATCCCGGCTGCGGCGGCTGCATTTCCGATGGAGGCGGAAATGTTGTAGGCCCGTGTACTCAGATTTGGGTGCACGTTAAAAAACCCCAGGTGGTCAAAATTTCCGGAGCCCTCCACTACGGCGTCTCTCATAATCATATGATGGTTTTGGGACGTTAAACCCCACAAATCTATTCTGAATTGTGAAGAAAACTTCGCGGAGACAATTTCACATGCTTACCTCAGTTGGCGGGCCGACAGTTTGTTGTAGAATGGATTTATCGTGTCACAATCACCGTCCGGAATTCGAGCAAGTCTCCACGCGAGGTCTAAACGATGCCACGACTGAAGCACTCGATTAAACGCGCGCGACGCCCCCCAGAACAACCTGCGAGTACACGGGGATGCGGCTGGCGTTGGTACAGAGGACCTCCTTATCGCCTCTGGGCGAGGTTTACTGATAAGAAATCCCGTCGCGCGCTCGCAGCACGGTAGCACCTGAAAAGACCCCCTCCACCCTCGAGATCTCGGTTTACCACCTTATCGGCGCGAAATATATGAGCGCTCAGTGAACGTTTTTCCACGAAGAATGCTTGGTTTCGAGATTGGATTGTACTCGATAGACAAAAGGTGCGTGCTTTTTTTATCTATTTCTCGGACGCACGAACGTGTGTACGTTCGTATCAGCTGACTGCAAGAGAAGAACGTTGGTGGTGTGTTTGTCAGATTATTCTGCAACATACCAAGGTGACTGCTGAGGTAACAAGCTTTAGTGTTTACGAGAAGAGAGGGTTGGGTGGCGTGCATTGACAGCTGAAAATGTAAATGAAGGTTTGTTAGAGTAACGCGACGGGTAACGCGACAAATATTACGAGGCTCCATCGATCACCGTAGCTATCTAACGAACAACCTGATAAATGAATGAATGGTGTGTGCTGATATACTGATTCTAGAAAATGAAGATGAAAGCTCCTAAGCGTAACACGATAGATATTACGAAGCGCTAACGATCAAACTCGCTATTCAACGAATTAACTGATGAAGTAATCGATAATACATTGATTCCTGGGTTTTTTCTACATGCAAACAAATGTGCGCAACCGTTCTCAAGCATTTTGACCTGCTTCGAAAATGCGGTCTCCGCGGCCGGGACTCGATCTCGCGACCTTTGGGTCAGCAGTCGAGAACCTTGACCACTAGACTGCCGTGGTGGATTTGAATTAATGAATGATGCAACATCTGTTTTTGTTAAAACAGCAAGACTGAGTGAGGCACAGAGAGAGATGCAAGAGAAGGCAAAGAGGTTAATGAGACGCAAGTCCGGTTTGCTATCCTGCACTGGGAAAAGGGAATAAAGGAGGCAAGAAAAAAAGACAGAAGACTCTCACTAACTCTGTGCTCGCAATGAATCAGATAGTTTATTATAAGATGGTGAGGTTGCCCTCATGTGGCACTCCGCAAGAAGAAAAATGTAAGTTCACGAGCCCGCTTTTTTTTTAGGTACAGAATTGACGAGAACTATCGGACAATGAATGATGTCAAAACAAGTATTGGAATGGTATTAGAAGTAATTGTAATGTAAATGTGAAGAAATATAAGTGGACGAAAAGTTAACTTGTCACAGGCAGGCTTCCGAACCCACGACCTCCGAATAACGCGTCTGATGCTCTACCACTGAACTGCTGAGGCAGTCAACCATCCGTCCACGTGTGTTGGTCGGAACGTGAATGCACGGTACGCGATAAAACTGGCGTGTACATGTTCCGTGCTGGACGAGAACGAGGTGGACGCTGCAACCGCCCCTCGTCAGTTTCAACCGCCCGGCGTCATCTCCCATTGTTCTTTCGAAGGGGGCCATCGTTTCCTCCTTGCTCCGATAAGTGCGTACATAAGCGCGAGTGCTCGATACAAAGCGCTGTCACGTCTACCGAAAGCTGAGGGAGTTATCAGCCGAAGGCGGTTAGCTGAAAGAAACCCTAAGAGAGTGCGCAGAGAAGAAGGGCGGCCATTTACACCGCAGGGCGTATGCAGGTGTTTATTTGATATCAGCGATGGCATCAGGGGGCAATGTGGACGATAAGCTTGCATTTGAGATCTACTTACGCCTGCATGAACTGTGCAGTGTTCTATGTGGCCCCGCCGCGGTGGTCTAGTGGCTAAGGTACTCGGCTGCTGACCCGCAGGTCGCGGGCTCGATTCCCGGCTGTGGCGGCTGCATTTCCGATGGAGGCGGAAATGTTGTAGGCCCGTGTACTCAGATTTGGTTGCACGTTAAAGAACCACAGGTGGTCAAAATTTTCGGAGCCCTCCACTACGGCGTCTCTCATAATCAAATGGTGGTTTTGGGACGTTAAACCCTACAAATCAATCAATCAATCAATCAATCAGTGTTCTATGTGAGCTAATACATTCACTCACAGCTGCACGTACACTTCGCAAGCGCAAACTTCTAATGTACATTTTCGTCTCCATTGAATTCGCAGCCGCTGTGGCAGGGATTCGATTCCGCAGGTCGCGGGATCGAAGACCTTCATTTCTTTCAATGCGAGTGCAAACGCGTGCTTCTCAATGGGAGCCGACAGTCCACCTTAGTATGGGGGAGAAGGGACGCTATGCGGCAATACAGAGATTGTGGTTATAAGAGGGAAAATAAGAGAAAAGTGAGCCCCGTAACTGTCTGCATCATCGTGCGACACCTCAACAGTAGCTCACAATGAACGGGGGTGAGGAGGGATTAAAAGGATATGATAAGGTAGAGAGAGAGAGAGAGAGAGAGAGAGATGCGCAAGGACAGCGAGCGACGACATAAAAGAGATAGGAAAGATGGAAACACGGTCACAGGAGTCCGAGGGCGGGGCACCACTTGCGAGAGCTCTTGTCGGTGACAGGAGATGGCGTAGGGCTAATCCAGTCGGCCAGAGCTGCGCTGTCGTCGGACATCGCGAGGGCACAACCGGTTGGCACGGAATCCAGCGAGCGAGTCCGCGGCAATACAGGATGAATAGCGCTGCTTGGGTCACACGTGCCTCCGACCCGGAGATACGCCATAGACGTGTTTCCCCCTCCAATATCATACGTCTGTCAGAATCGGTCCTTCGTTCTCCTGTGGCCCAAAGCAATGCCGTCACCGCATCACATGTAGCGCAGTGCATGCAGTAGCGTTGCAGTAACGCTTCCCCATTGGTTGCCCTCATAGCGCCACGAACAGCGACACGCAATCTCAAAACACCGTCTCTGTTACAGAGCCAGCAAACCCCAGCTGCTCCAAACTTCCGGCGCCCTCCACCACGGAGTATGTCATAATCATAACATGACGTGTTTCTGCGATTTCAAGCAGTAAGGCGAAAGCTTTAGCGTGCCTCAAGAAAAAAAAAAACAGCGTGAAACTTCACCGTTGGCATCGGCGTCAGTGCGAGTGATGTAAGAGGTCATCGCGCAATGACGTCACAGATTGCCAAAATTTGTTCCCCTATCGTGACGTAATCACGAATGCACTATACGGGCCACATCGCGTCGTGACGCCACACGATTACGTCATCACAACTCGTCGTCGCTGGGTCAAAGGTGGGCGGAACATGGAAGCAGTTCAAGACCTGCAGAGTGCAGAGAGCTTGGAATGCCTCCGATCTTTGAGGCAATGCGAGACCACGCAAGGTGAAGACAGGTACAGAAGGAGGCTTATGGGAACATCAATACACGGACTGCGTGGGAAAAAAAAATGACGGCTTTGCCGTTCCATTAGTCCGAGTTTAGAACACACAGCACGCAGCTGCACTCAGAATAAAGTTTTGGGAGTTTGCTGCTAAATTGCATTTATTGTATTTTCTTGCATGCTGCAAATAATTGAATCTTCTTCGAAGGAGCTATAGAGACGGGATTTGTCTCAAACATTTCTTTTCGTGATGCACCACATGTGGTCATTACGAGATTTGTAGTGGAGCATATATGCACCTGCGGGTATGCGCCTGAAAAAGAGGGCGCAGAAAGGCCCTCGTTGGGATTTCTCGAGAGCCTGCGTCGTTTTCGCCAGCCTTGCACTGTTCTACCGTACGGTCCCCCTGCATTGAGACCTGATAAGATCAATAACCATTGTCACAGTTTTAACATCTGTGTTACGAAAGCTATATATAAAAGGATCGGTGTCTACACTTTAGAGATTGCGTAAATCGGCATCGATATGCAACTCGTCCGCGTTTTTTAAGGGGAGGGGGGGGGTCTCAACGTTGATCAGCTCCCTACTTTACTAACCAATCTTAAATTTAGTATTCCATTATTACACTGTAATGACTTAACCTTCACAAGAATGTCATATAATAATTACACCTCAGTTATTAAAAAATCCTATTATTTCTTTTCTTTCACTTTTTTTCCACATTGTGCCAAAATTATCCCGCCAAGTCAAAACAAATGAATCATATTTTTCTAGCCCGGATAATCCTAAGGTATTGACATACATTAACCGCCAGCTTCCTGGCCAATCCTCTATAGTGGGTAAGAGCCACCAAAAAGGATCAAGCAAGGAAACAAGCATTTTCGATTCCATTTGCTATTTAAAAAGCAATTTGAGTGTCGCCTTTTTCGTCGGGGGTGTAGCTCACTCAGATGGTAGAGCACTCGCTTGGCATGCAAGAGGTACTGGGGTCGATACGCAGCGCCTCCAAGGATGTTCTATTTCTCTTCAAGCTTAAAAACTGTTGTTTTTATTTTGTGCTTTTTTCCCGCCTAGGCAGACGAAAATGGAGAAGGTAGGCGTGTTTCTATAAATGAATCAATTACTCAGTCCACAAAGCAAAAAAAAACAATACCAGTAGCAAATAAAAGAAAGATCAATTATACATAAAAGATAACAGTCGGGCACTATAAACACTGACGGCAGAGATAGTTAACCTATACACTGGATTTTCGTCCAATTGCGACGAAAAGTTTCTTCTTGTTCCCCCTTTTATGAAACTGTTCAACGCCCAAATAGCAGCCAAATACTCCGAGATACTTAGTGCAAGCGTCCGGGGGTGTAGCTCAGAAACGTGATATTACTTGGTTAAGAAACAGATGGCACAGAGACAGCCCTCCTTGCTTAACTCGCCGAAACAAGTTCGTTCTAGATGTTCTTTCCCACGTAGAGTTCCAGATGAACGTGGCGAATATCCTGTGGACTTTGTGAATGCTTTTACGCGTACAACTAAGTACTTGCAAAAGGTACATAATTTTAGCAGCCAGAAACACGTTGCATACAGCTGACCGAGTGAAAATTGATAAGCCACGACCACGCCATCCTTCGGCGGTTGCGCGCACTTCTTCAGCCTTTCCAAGCCAAAATGCTTCACTATCTTGATACCTGTCCAATGGTACTCCTAGGTAACGACTAGGCGACGTGAGCCACTGAATATTTCCAAAGGAACTCGGCGTGAGGTCCCAATTATCATGCCATGAACCAACGCTTTTCTCTTTGTGCATTAAACTTCCACTCAAGTGATATCACGTTTCCTGCTTATTAGAGACCAGAGAGACTCTTTTTTACGTTCTTTATTTCAAACAATGCTGTTACACCACATGCCTGACTTCTTTGTATCTTCAGACAGGCGAGAACGACACACCTTGTCACCGTTCTTGCGCGAAGTTGTGTTCTCATATCGTTTCTTAAGGGCGAGGTTTTCAATAGATTACCTAACTAATGTGAAAAGAAAGCGCCTCATGAAAGACCTAATACAGAATGCTTTTCCTGTGCCCCTGTACCGTTCAAGGTATGAAAAATCATATGGTCATGACGTACTAAAGCGAGTGAAAAAACATGTGTATACCACCCAATGTGAAAACCTTCTTTTTTAAACTTCATACGGGAACCTTGCCAGTAAAAAACGTGGCTTGAAGAAAGAGGGATGTATGTACCATAGGGAAGCAGCTGTCTCTTGTGTAACAAACCTGAGACCACTGAACATGTGTTTATTGATTGTAAGAACGCTATTTTCTTTTGGGACATATCACAGAGGACTTTAAAAAAGATTTAGCTCTTACTTCATATGGAATTCGTTTTTTGCCTTGTGATAGTTCTTTGCGAAATTTGGATGTTATATTTTTGCTTGGTCTTCATTCGGTTTGGCATAGTATGCTATCGTACAGACACTGTGATGTGAGAGTTCTATCCGTTAATGAGTGTTTCGTGGAAGCTGTTATAAAAGTGCGAAACGTGTATAAGACTACCGACTCTGTTGAAGATGTAATATCTTTGTTTGACGCGTTATCACGCATGAAACACGTGTGATAGTGATTGTCATATTAGCTTGACCTGTAGTCAAGAAGGCAATAAAGAAAAAAAAGGGGGTGTAGCTCAGATGGTAGAGCGCTCGCTTAGCATGCGATAGGTACTGGGATCGATACCCAGCACCTCCAACGGGACGCTTTTTTTTTTTCGACAAGACTCACTGTGAAAGATTTCGCATGATCTGAATTGCTGTTCTTGTGGCTTCATCGCATTATTGGTGATAACTGGTTGTTTAAAAATTGGTTGATTGATTTACTGGCTGATTGTATGTATAATTGATTGATTGGGAATGGATTGCCATATACCAAGGTATACATGGGACGAACACATTGCATTCTTCATTTAAAGCGGTGGAATGTTTAGTGTAATCCTATATATTATATCGTTGTCGTGGTGCAACGGACAAAGGAATAAAAATGTTCGTAAATTTTGCAGTATTCTTAGCAAACTGCACTGTGAACCGTATGACGTGCACGTACTAACTTACGTAAATTAAGCGCATCCCGTTTGTAAAAGCAAGCTGCACAAAACTGTTATACTTTACTTTGTCTACAAACGAGGAAACTATTTGTTCTCAAATTCGACATTTCGCGTTTTTGGCTCAACTTCCTACTTCCTTTCTTTCTTTTTCTTTCTTTTTTCTTCCTTTCTTGTATGACCTGCAGTTAATTGATCAATGCAGCCCCATTTGTCACCAGTACCTATAAAAGGATGAATTAATTGATTGGAATCTATGGGCCCCTGCAGCTACCACGAATGGCGCTGTTTCGCACAACCTTCACGTCGGCGTTTGTGCCACTTTTTTTTCTTCTTCTTTTTTTATACTGCGTCGGGTACCTTGAGCAACCGGTCGCTTGCTTCTGTGGCTTCGAAACTGGATTGCGGGAGGGAAAGAAGGCAGGGGCTGCTCTCTCTCTCCAGTTTGCTCTCATTTATCGAATTCAACTCTTTCATCGAAAACGTTGCCACACCGTCCGGGGGTGTAGCTCAGATGGTAGAGCGCTCGCTTAGCATGCGAGAGGTACTGGGATCGATACCCAGCACCTCCACTCATCTTTTTTTGCATACAGTGCTGACAATAATGTTTGTGACAGATATCATTTGTCTGATCAACTGTATTTGTAACATGATTGAGTAATTGATTGCTTCATTGAATGATTTATTGATGGATGATTATTTATTCATTTATGTATTTATTGAGTTTCACGTTAGAACGCGACAAAAATATCAAACACTACATTCTGCGGACAAGTGATTACATGTTTTTGTGATCATATTTTCATTGTCAGTAAGTGAAATTGTTCTTGACGTACAAGCTTCTTATAATTAGCTCTGCGGATGTCAGCGGGATACACAGGGGCTGATTGGGGAGGGGGGCGAAGAGAGCTTCTATGTATGTATATACGGGTACGCACACAAACAAGCGCCCAAACATAGATACGGGAAGACCTTTCCCCGCAAGCTGCACCAGAAGAAAATTTATAGATGCGCCCACGCTGGACATTCTTTATTCCCTTTATAACAGTTGTGTATTAAATACCGCAATTAAGTTGTTGTTGTTGTTGTTGTTGTTGTTGTTGTTGTTTTTGCCACTAAGCTAACCGTGCACAACTGTTATGGTTTCATTTATTGTGGAATCGTAAAAAAGAAGTATTAGATATTCCATTCATCATTCGATTGCGAACACAAATACAATGGACTGCGATGACATTGATTTTTTAACTTCGAGTCGTCTTAGACAACACTCATAAGGAACCGTGTGAATTCTTCACTGCGCCGTACGCACTGGGCGACCGGTTTTTTCGCTTCCGTGATCTGGAAAACTGGATTGTGTGACAGAGAAGGCAAAAAAGCTCTCACCCGTTTGTTCTCATTTAAGCGGTTCAAATAGCGTTAGAACTGATAGTGTCGTATGTCGGCGGTGTAGCTCAGATGATAGAGCGCTCGCTTAGCATGCGAGAGGTACTGGGATCGATACCCAGCACCTCCAATGACTTTTTGTTCTCTTCAGTATGGGGAACCTGTTTTTTTATTAGGTTCTCTTTCTTATTTATGTAGTCAAGACTTTGAAAGGTAAGCGTGAGTCAGAAATGACGTATACCAATTAATACATCCGATAATCAGTCCAGCAAGCAAAAAAAATTACGAAGGCTCAAGATTAACAGTTGCATAATAAAAATTCTGACTGTAGGGATAATTCCGCCAGACTTTAGATTTGCATCCAATTAAGACAAAGTGTTTCTTCTTCTTGTTCCCACCTTATGGAGCTGTTCAACGCCCGAACAGCAGCCAAACATACCGAGATACTTTGTGCAACCGTCCAAGGGTGTAGCTCAGAGTATCTCGGTGTGTTTGACTGCTGTTCGGGCGTTGAACTTTGTGCAGGCGTCCGGGGGTGTAGCTCAGATGAAATAAACAAAAAAAGAGGGTGTAGCTCAGATGGTAGAGAGCTCGTTTAGCATGCGAGAGGTACTGGGATCGATATCCAGCACCTCCATTCGTCTTTTTTTTTTTCCTTTTGTAAAAACGCGTTATATATCATTTCTTTTTTTGTAAACGGTGATGACAGGAACGTTTGTGACACGTATCGTTTGTCGGAACGGCTTCATTTGGAATGTGATTGATTATCCATTAAATAA
Organism: Rhipicephalus annulatus; assembly: GCA_013436015.1. NCBI lineage: Eukaryota > Metazoa > Arthropoda > Arachnida > Ixodida > Ixodidae > Rhipicephalus > Rhipicephalus annulatus. The sequence goes on along the minus strand of WOVY01013175.1, from coordinate 22,837 downwards.
GAGATAATTAATACCTAATATTTATTCATTATTCATTGATTGATCGATCGATTGATTGATTGATTGATTGAGTTTAACGTTACAACGCGACACTTATGAGGGACATTACATTCTGCGGACAACTGGTGACATGTCTCGTGTCATATTTTGTTGTCACTGAGTGAAGTTTACGATTTACAAGCCCTTTGGTTGACTGGATGTCAGCGGCTTAGCCAGGGGCTAGTTTGGGTCCCCGTTTTGCAGCAGTTATGTATGTATATACGGGCACATACAAACACGCGCACGAACATACAAACAGTAAAACTTGACCTCCCCGCTCCGCCAAGCCCCCTCCACTGGAAAAAAAAAATTCTGGATACGACCATGCTGAGTGTTTTTTTTGTTGTTGTTGTTGTTCTTCACTGTATAACACTTGTGTATGAAATAACGTAGATAAGCTGTTTCTTTGTCACCCAGCAAGACCATGTACTACCGGTATGGTTCCATTCGTTTTGTAATTACGAGAAAGTATTAATTATTACACTCATCATTCGATATTGGACTATAATACACTCGACTAAAATTTAAAAAAAAAGAAGAAGATCGCTTTCACCTTCAACGTGTCTTTGGCAAAATTCACATGAAACCACGTTACTCGTTAACGGCGCCGTACGCGCAGGGCGACCGGTCTTTCGCTTCCGTGGTCTAGAAAACTGGATTGTGAGAGAGAGAATGCAAGAGCCCTCACCCGTTTGATCTCATTTAAGCGGTTCTAATACCGTTAGAACTGATCGTGCCCTCCGTCGGGGGTGTAGCTCAGATACAATAAAGAAAAAAAAAGGGGGTGTAGCTCAGATGGTAGAGCGCTCGCTTAGCATGCGAGAGGTACTGGGATCGATACCCAGCACCTCCATTCCTTTTTTTTTCTTTCATGATTGCAGCATAGCCTTTAGCTTTGTCTTTTTTTTTTTTTTACAGCGAAGCTCTTTTTAGTTGAGGCGTTCGCGTCCGGGCTCTGTAGTAGATTGTATATTTACCCACGCAAATATAGGTATGTCTCCCTACGGATATGTGCCACTAACTACTCCCGCAGGTCACCACGCCGATTACAGCTCCTGCCGCTCTTCTCCCTTTATTCGCCATGCTCAGATTTCATTCAACGCCACTTTTTCATCAATTTCTGCCAAGCGTGGATGCTTGGTTCTTTTTTTTCTTTTTTTTCTGCCATTTTTTGAAAGTCTACGGCTTCTAATTCTTGTATATACCTTTTTTCAAGAGAGATATTACTACGCAAGTTCATTTCTTTTTCAGTACTAAACAGGCGACTACTGCACGATGGATAAAATTAGTTAATTGACTGCCAGAATATAGTGCAATAAGGGCGATCTGCTCATCAAACTGTCCAAGGGCAGCTTATATTCGCCGCTCTTCTGTGTGTTTCTGAAATGGACAAAATAAGGTTGACTAAGTAAATAATTATTCATTTTCGCTATTTATTCAATAGTTCGATAAGCACTATTACAAGAATTATGAAAATGGCAGCTCCAGTTTAACATTAAATTATTATTTCAAGCTTTACGCATTTACTTTTGCACAAATTTTGCTTCCAATGTCTCTGTATATAAATTTGTAGCGTACCAGACTTGTGTTTCGTTTAGGGCTCATAGCGAATTTCCTTCCGCCGTGCCTTAAACTCTCCCGCCAGTGTTCATTGGTACACGATCACTATAAGGCAGGTATTCAGTCGCTAAATCTGCAGGGTGCAAGTGTAAGCAGTTAGGGCTATATAACGTTGTTTGCCATCATTATCACCAATAATGATCTTCACGCTGCATTGATAGCATAAGTGACCAGTGACCAGCCACCACATTGACCAGACTGACCACACTGACTTGTAAGTTACATAGGCATCTACATTGGGGGGTGAGGGGGTGGCCTCCTTTAGTCTCCTGGGAAAGGAGGGGCGCAAGGTCTGCCTCATATTGAGGGAGGGTGCTAATTTGACCCCCCCCCCCCTTCCCCGTGATAAGGAACCCTGCACAGGTTTATGACTGCCACCAAACTTTTTCTGCGTCCATTGAAAGACCAAACTTCCAGGAGCCTATAGGAAACGTACCGATAAGCTCAAGTGCGTCATAAGAAAGGTAATCACAACATATTGTTGCGGGTTCGCGGCTATGCAGCTATGCGGGCGGTGCGAAGAAGAAGACGACGACGTTGGTGGGCTGTTCAAAAATACACAACGGCTGCCATCTTGACTGCTGGAGTACTTTTCTACTCTAAAGTAGTAAATACATTCACAACATTTTTGGTGGTGGTGCTGGGGTACGACGCAAGACGGAACTTCGAAGCGGACGTGTTCTCGACTGCCCGACCATGGCAACAGAAACCAATTCTGCCGCTCCTGTTTCAGCCGCGACTCCGGCGCAGCCTGTACAGCCGGTCGTATTGACGCAACCGCGCGACCCTGGCAACTTCTGCGGCACCGACCATGTTGACGTTGACGACTGGATTCCGAAGTTCGAGCGGTTTGCAGCAGTGTACCGGTGGGACCCTACGATGATGCTCGCCAACGTTGGCTTCTATCTCTGCGGAACAGCTGGCGCGTGGTTCGAGGCTCATGAAGCGGACATAACCAGCTGGGATACTTGCAAACAGAAGCTTCGTGACCTGTTTGGTAAGGCCGTCGGACGCCAGCGGGCCGCTTCTAAAGAACTCTCTGGTCGGGCACAAACTACGACCGAATCATATGTCACCTACATCCTTGACGTTCTCGCCCTTTGCCATCGTGCCGACCCCAACATGTCCGAGGAAGACAAAGTAAGCCATTTACTTAAAGGCATTGCAGATGATGCTTTCAACATACTGGTTTCCAAAGACTGTTCCACCATTGATGACATCATCAAAGAGTGCCGCCGATTCGAAGAGCTGAAGAGTCGCCGGGTCGCCAAGAATTTCTTGCGACTTCCGAACACGGCCGCTACGTCATCTTGCGAGGACCTTCAGCCGCCATGCAGTCAACCACATAACAACGAGAGTGTAGTTCGCATCGTTCGTAGAGAAATCGAGGCCGCGTCTCCGTCTTTTCTGACCCGCCCATCTGATGATCGACCAACGATCTCGTTGATCCAACAGGTCGTGAGAGAGGAGCTGGCAAACGTTGGGCTGCAGCCTGTATGTTCGTTGACGGAACCTCGGGTCAGTACCATAGCGCCTTCTCCTGCACCAGAAAGATTCCGCCGCTATCGTGATCCTGCTCAGTGGAGGACACAGGACGACAAGCCTATATGTTTTCATTGTCATGGTGTAGGACACATCTCCCGCTACTGTCGTTTCCGCACGTATCCACCTCGGTCGTTTCCTGGCTATCGACGTGACGACAACCACCGGCCCCTGCAGTATGGCGCTCGTGACGATGGACCGTACAATGGCACTCCTGCGACACCAGTCCGCCGGTCCAGCCGTTCGCCGTCCCCGCATGACCGTCGCTCCAGGTCACCTCAGCACCGCCGCTATTCGTCGCCCCACCCTAGTGGACGCCCTTCTTCGGAAAACTGAGCAATGCAGCTCCCGGAGGTGACGCTGCATTGGACTCCCGACCTGAAAACCCTCTGCTGACCTTGACTACGGACAAGAACCTGCTTGATGTAGAAGTGGATGGCCTTCCTGTTACTGCCCTTATTGACACCGGCGCACATATTTCAATTCTGAGCTCTGACCTCCGTGCACGATTAAACAAGGTCCTTACGCCGCCAGAGTCCCTATTTGTACGTGTCGCTAGTGGAGCGACCCCGGCTGTGCTCGGAATGTGCACCGCGCGTGTGAGATTCGCCGACCGCCAGACGTCCGTTCTATTCCATGTTCTCGCTCACTGTCCACATGACGTCATCCTTGGACTCGATTTTTTGTCCGACCACTCCGCTGTAATTGACTGCTCAGCCGGCGTCGTGCAACTTGACTTGCCTGCGGCCACCGAAGAGTCGAAGATGGTACAGAACAAGCTTTCGTGCGCTGAGTTTGTTCGCCTCCCACCCCAAGCCCTAACTTGTGTCACAGTTGAACCATATCCCAGTGTTCCGGATGGGGATTACGTGGTCTTTCCCTCTCCCGGTGTTTTACTGGCCCGCAACGTTTCCTCCCCGTACACCATATTAACTGTCACAGCGAACAAGACGTGCCTTCCTCTTCTGAACTTCGGACTCAGCCCTCAAATCCTACCACAAGGCATTGTTCTCGCCACTCTTTCGCCGTCACACGAGTGCCAGATCTCATCAGTGTCACGTGAACTGGCCACAGTCGCCTCCCCGAACCCGCATAGCACCGACGCAGCCAAATCTACACGGCTCAACAATGTAACTAAGATGATTGCCTCAGACCTGTTGCCGTCTCAGGTCAAAGACCTCACTGATCTTCTCACGAGCTATTCGGACATATTTGACTTTGACGGTAGGCCCATAGGTCAAACATCGCAAGTCAAACATCGCATTGATACCGGTGATGCAGCTCCAATTCACAGGCGTCCCTATCGAGTGTCACCATCAGAGCGCCAAGTTATCCAACAGGAGGTGAATAAGATGCTCACAAAAGGCATCATAGAGCCCTCATCGAGTCCGTGGGCGTCCCCTGTAGTCTTAGTTAAAAAGAAGGACAATACCTGGCGTTTCTGCGTGGACTATCGGCATTTAAACAAGGTCACCAAAAGGGATGTCTACCCGCTTCCTCGTATTGATGATGCCCTGGACTGCCTTCATGGCGCAACCTATTTTTCTTCGATAGACTTACGCTCCGGTTACTGGCAGATCGCCGTGGACGACCTCGACCGGGAGAAGACCGCCTTTGTAACGCCTGACGGTCTCTACCAATTCAAGGTAATGCCGTTTGGCTTGTGCAATGCGCCGGCGACGTTCGAGCGGATGATGGACACGCTTTTGCGCAGCTTTAAATGGTCTATCTGCCTGTGTTATCTGGACGACGTGATTGTGTTTGCCCCAACCTTTAAGTCTCACCTCGAGCGCCTTTCCTCAATTCTTTCAGTATTTCGAGAGGCTGGGCTCCAACTTAATTCTTCGAAATGCCATTTTGGGCATCGCCAAGTTACTATTCTAGGCCATCTCGTTGACTCCTCCGGCATCCGCCCCGATCCCGACAAAGTCCGAGCTGTCCTGGATTTTCCTGTACCGACTTGTGTCAAGGACGTTCGAAGTTTTGTGGGCCTATGCTCATATTTCCGCCGATTTGTCAGAAACTTCGCAGAGGTCGCACGCCCCCTCACTGATCTTTTGAAGAAAGATGTACCATTTGAGTGGGGTCCTGATCAAGGCACGGCCTTTTCCCAGCTCATAACACTTCTGACCACGCCACCGATTCTCGCCCACTTCGACCCGTCTGCTCCAACCGAGGTCCGCACTGATGCTAGTGGCTACGGTATTGGCGCGGTTTTAGCCCAGCGTCAATCCGGTCACGATCGAGTTCTTGCGTATGCCAGCCGGCTCCTTTCTCCTGCCGAACGCAATTACTCTATTACGGAACGCGAGTGCCTGGCCCTTGTATGGGCAGTTGGTAAATTCCGCCCCTATTTATATGGCCGGCCCTTCACAGTTACCACTGACCATCACGCTCTATGCTGGCTTTCAGCCCTCAAAGACCCAACGGGGCGCCTTGCTCGTTGGGCTCTGCGCCTCCAGGAATTCACATACACAGTGGTTTACAAGTCTGGCCGTTTACACCAAGACGCCGACTGCCTCTCTCGGTACCCCGTTGACGCTCCAGATCTAGTAACCGACGACGCGTCCATCTGTATTTCCTCGCTCTCTGCTTTCGGCAACATGGGATGTGAGCAACGGCGTGACGCGTCCCTACGAGAGCTAATCGACCGCCTGAACACAGGCTGTACAGACAGTTCGCTTCGCATGTTCGTTGTCATAGACGGCATTTTATACCGCCGCAACATGCACCATGTGGGAAACGAACTACTACTCGTAATACCCACTCATTTGCACTCGACCGTACTTCAGCAACTACATGATGTACCAACGGCTGGCCACCTTGGTGTTGCCAGAACGTACGACCGTGTCCGCCGACGCTTTTTCTGGCCCGGCCTCTACCGTTCTGTACAACGTTATGTTAGGTCTTGTGAGTCGTGCCAACGCCGCAAAAGGCCAGCGGTACACCCCGCCGGGCTCCTTCAACCGATCGACGTACCTGCCGAGCCTTTCTATCGTGTCGGCCTCGACCTGCTGGGCCCTTTCCCTCTTTCTACCGACGGTAACAGGTGGGTCGCCGTCGCCATAGATTACTCGACCCGTTTCGCAATTACGAGACCTCTTCCAAGCAGCTGCGCTACAGATGTCGCCGACTTTTTGATTCAAGACGTCATCTTACATCATGGCGCTCCTCGTCAACTGGTCACCGATCGCGGTCGCTACTTTTTATCTAAGGTAATCGACGATCTACTTCGTTCTTGTGCAACCAAGCACAAGCTTACGACGGCCTACCATCCTCAAACGAACGGCCTCACAGAACGTCTGAATCGCACGCTCACTGACATGCTCGCCATGTACGTGTCGACGGATCATCGTGACTGGGACATTGCGCTACCCTTTGTCACTTTCGCTTACAATAGCTCACGCCACGACACTGCTGGATATTCTCCCTTTTACCTTTTGTATGGAAGAGACCCGACATTGCCGTTCGACACGCTTGTACCCAACCCTGCCAACCTGTCCACAGCATATGCTAGCCGCGCTATTAGCACCGCAGAGAAAGCCCGTCAGATTGCCCATCAGCGCCTTTCGGACTCGCAGCTCCGTCAGAAACGTAGCTATGACAGCCACCATCGGGACGTCCACTTTAGTCCAGGTGACCTCGTTCTTCTGTGGACTCCGTCGCGGCATGTTGGTCTGGCTGAAAAGCTTCTACCCAAGTATTCCGGACCTTATCGTGTGCTACGGCAGGTAACTGATGTTACCTATGAAATAGCACCTCTAAACCCTTCGATACCTTCCACATCTTCCGACATCGTCCACGTCGCTCGCCTCAAGCCGTACATCTCGTCCAACACCTGCTAACAAGCGCCGGGTCGGCGCTTTTCGCCGCCGGAGGTCGATGTTGCGGGTTCGCGGCTATGCAGCTATGCGGGCGGTGCGAAGAAGAAGACGACGACGTTGGTGGGCTGTTCAAAAATACACAACGGCTGCCATCTTGACTGCTGGAGTACTTTTCTACTCTAAAGTAGTAAATACATTCACAACAATATTTTTAAAAGCTCACTTCTGATTCTACTGCACTTTGACGTCACGATGCGGTATGAGCTGCCCGGCACGTACTTGCGTAAAATATTGTGACGTCACTACGGCCGCTCCGCTACGTAGCTCTGCTGGTGACACCCAAGCGGCCATGTTGAATGTGCTCAGGGCATCGTTGCTTGTTTTAGCCCCTGACAGACATTATCACAACTAGCGAGGCTGGGGCGTGTGGTCCCCGAAATCAACATTGTAGCCTGACGTCACTATAGTGTCGATATCAGTAGGTGCGCCGCGCGCAGATTTATTTTAATGTCAAAATAAAATATATCAATACTAATAGCGCTTCGCACTTGCTCAGAGTGGTCTTTGTATACAGAATATTTGTGTGACAGAGTATGCGACCAAATATAGTGTCGAAAATTGGTGGGTGTCCGCTCGAATCACGGTACTGTATGACGTCAGGGCGTAACACTGTTGTACTCAAGGTGAAATTTCCAACTATTGATGAATGGTACGCTTCGCTCGAGACACTGGTCTACGGCCTATTCTATCGTTGTCAAGTTGAGACATGAAAGTAATCACCTACACAGGTTCACTTAGATTCATAGCCACTACGTCTCTTTCTTTTTTTTTGCGTACGTGTGTTTGTAAACTGCCCGTCGCATGCTATATTACACTCTTCACGAAGCAAAGTAAACGGTGGTACGGATGATGGGAGGTCCGTGTGCAAACTCGAATGATAGATGAACGTAAGACTCCGTTTTATTTCCGCTTCCACTCGATGAAACTGTTTCAGCGCACCGACTGTATACTTACACATTTACACACGTTCTCTTTAACCCCACTGACATGTTGATGTATGTGTTCGCGAGTGTGTACATACGGTCATACACAGAACTGTGTGCAAAGCTTTCCCCGACTTCCAGGATGTCTTTTTTAGTCTCTTTTTCGAGAAACAATATGCGGGCACAGGATCTCCCTTGTAAACGAATAATAATAATTACAGAAGTTTAACGCCCCGAAATCATCATATGATTATGAGAGAGGCTGTAGTAGAGGGCTCCGCAAATTTCGACCAACTGGTGTTTTTTTTTTTTTGGTGCACCCAAATCTGAGCACACATGCCTGCAGCATTTTCGCCTCTTTCGAAAATGCAGCTGCCGCAGCCGTGATTAGATCCCGCGACCTACGAGTCAGTAGTCGGGTGCCTTAGCCACTAGACCACCATGGCGAGTGTTGAAAACGAAGAGAAAGGGGGGGGGCGAGTTTATACCCCTCCTATCCACCTCCGTTGGCCGAGTCTATAGTGTAATGCCCCTGTGACAACGGAGAGAATCCAATGCCATCTGCAACGAATGACATTAAGACCTAATGTCCCTAATGACATTAGGACCTAATGTCATTTTAGCTGCGTGCTATCACACGACGAAAACAATTGTCATTTTGAAATTATGACCACGACCTTAGCCCTCTTGAGACGTGGATTTTGGGCGAAATAAGAACATTCTAAAACTTGCATGTAAAATGCATGTATCCACAAAAATCATTTTTATGGGTGAAAAAAAGTGCTCCTAGCATAAACGCGGCCATTTTACACAACTTGCCATAGCTGCGCAACACACTCCAAAACCAATATGGCCGACGATATGACCGGGCGTGAGTACAGTGAACTGAAGCGGGGCGCACGACAGCACGACTGACTTCCCGGCTGCAGAAATGAAACGGTGGCAGCGTTTTCGTGTAGTCAGCACATTGGTCACCACAACACGTGCAATCGGACAATCAACATCCGCGATGCAGGCAACAACTACAACAGAGCCTCACTGAAGCATGGCCTGCCCATAACCGCTGTAGTTGACAGTTGTTTAGGGGTGAAGCTCCTCTTAGTCTAACCTTGTCATGCGTCACGCGTAACCTATAGAAAAAGAGATGATAAAGAAAAGAAGACAGTATCTCCCGAACGGTATAATAGGCGGCGCTCTCTCATAGAAGTACGTACAAACTGCAGTTGAGTGAGGATATTCTAGATGGCGCTGTACCGCTACTCTTCAATTGTCTGCTGCGCGGGCTGTGCCTGGGTACGCGGAGAACGAGTGCCTCTCTCAGTCTCCTGTATAGTCGCCGTACGTGGCGGATATACCTTGGCCGGATATATCCTTGGCTGGTGTCTCGTCGGTGTTACCCGCGCGCCGTCTGAATTCTCGAACGCGATCGGACGCATGGACGCATACACGGATAGACGGACGGACGAACGAACGCTTCGCCCCACTCATCATCATTCACTCCGTGGATATGCGGCAATTTTTTTAGAAACTTCCGCGTGTGCTATTGTGTCATCAAACCAGAACCACTCTTATGTTTCGCCAATCAACCCGGTACTGTGCTTGCTGCCGCCATGTCTAGCCAACTTTCTGTATGGCCCTCACGCACTTTCCTTCTCTTGGAATCCAATCAGTTACTCTTCATAAGGAGCAATTACCTTACCTTCACGCTACATGTGCCCCGCCATGAGTTCTTGATTTCAGCCGAGATATCCGCAAAACCGATTTGTTTCCGGACCCAGTCTGCTCTCTTCTTGTCCGTTAAAGTTACACCTAGCATCTCTCTTTATGTGTCTCGTTGCGTACTCAATGTAACGCAACGCTCCATCGTTTGTATTTTACAGGTATCAATACACCTAAAGAAACCCCCCTCTCCCGCCTTCTCAAAAACAGGAAATCCAACAGCAGAAGCTCGAAACGTTCAAATGACGGGCTGTGTGCGTTACGTATGCATCCTGGAAGTTCTGTGTGAATGGTTGTGACACGCTGCAGAGGCTGATGGCATTGTGGTTATGTGACATGCGGTCATGGCAAGCTCCCGATTAATTTTGATCCCATGTACGTTACTCAAGTGTGTGCATGAACAAATGCGTGCATGACGATAAATCAAAGTGCATGAAAGATTATGCACCTTCTCTACAGTAATGGACCAGAATCGAAACCATGAGCTTGAAACTTTAGTTTGTGGTGTGGACAGGACATTGTTTGCTCGCCCACGCACGTGCAGAGCGAAGCATTCGGTCAACTTCGATTGACGTGTGCAAACAAGCCAACTACCTGAGCGTGCTGTTGGCCTGCCCGCTCTTGGTGGTGTTCAAACTATGCAGAAGCTGAAGCGCCATTAAGTAGGAGCGGGGAAACATCAGCCATTGGTCTCTTTCCCACCAACGTCATTCAAGGGGACAGCATCTAATGACGTCACAACTCGAGCCTCCAATGAGAGGGAACCATGACGCATGCGTAGACGTGGTTATACTTTCTTCAAACGAAGCGGTGGAGATTATACGACCGCTTCGGACGGAAACGTGAGATCGGCGACTACGTAAAGCGTTACTTAGTGTTCGCGATTTATTGATATGTGGTACATACTACTCTCCTCGGCTGCGTGAAAAATAAATTAACGATGTCTAGCAATAATGGTCCAATCCTGCGGATCACGGCAATGCACGTAGTGGTTAGTACGCATTTATCTTCGAGAAATACATGTCAAGGTGTGCTTCTTACACTGAAGTTTTAAAGGCGCCACTTTAGGATTTACGTACAACAGGAATGACAATTGCGGTATATGAAAAGATAGACGAGAGACTATGGTTATTCATCGAATTTTCAATATCTTGAGGCTTAATTAACACTAAATTCTCATTGCACTCAATCCAAACACTAAATCCAATTAACACTAAATCCACCAATCCTGGTAGTACAGTAGTTACGGTGCCTGTCTGCTAACCGTAAGGTTATGGGTTCGATCCCGATTCTGACGTGCAAGAATAGGTAGGCATAAAAAGTAAGCTCTTGCTTTCCTTGTCATGCACAACCAAATCAAACCACCAGACAAAGAAGCCAAAGAAAGTAAAGAAAGTATAGGGTACGTTATCTGTAGTCTTGAATGTATTAGAGTAGTTTCGATATGATTGCGGCAAAATTAAAGTGAAAATTATACCGGAACTGCTTTCCTCGAGTAAAACCTACGATGCTCTATCTATTAAGCTGCATCGGCGGTTGTCGTCCCCATCGATTTCACTGGGCATTTATGTTCACATAAACTATGGAGTGTTAGCCAGCGCCTATCGGAGCCATGACGGCGAACGTGTAAAGCTTCTATGCCACGTGGCGTCACGTAACACGTCGTCTTTATATAAGCTTTAGCGCACACTGGCTACGGAATCACCCAGTGAGTCAAGCTTGTCAATTAGGCCTCGTAACCAAGGAAGGTGCCCAAGTCCCCCATTCCCTTTCCCCTCCTGACATTAAGATGCGAGGGTGTGTTTTACTGAAAATGAGTAACGAAATGAAGCATTTTCCTAAAACACTCAGTGGTTTTCAGTAAGTGCATTCTCCTCCTTTTTTTTAAAGAAATAGAAATTCTGGTTACGGCCTGTGGTCAAAAAATAATTTGAGAAGCCCGTGTGTTATGTAATGCAAAATTTCTTTTACCTGTCCCTTCATCCTCTCTCTGTTATTTTTTTCTTTCCCTACATGTGGGGCGACAGCACCTTCCTCATGCAGACTATTATCCTAACGGCACGGTGCGGACCTACTTGTTCGTTACGTCACTTATTCAAGTGCTCTGGGACACAGCTCGGGATTCGAACATCAGGTAAGGTTTTCATGCACGTTCATCCGTAAAACAAACCGGCTCGATTGTGACATAGCGGCAAACAATGAGTTAGAGGAACGAGAAGTAATACTCAAGTATTCTGCAGGCGTTCAATCACACGCCCTTGTATGCTGTAGAAAGATAAAAGAAAGTGTTCTTACTCTACCTGGTGACATGACAATTTATGTTATAGCCGCAGAGTCACAGACTAAGAAACATGGACACAACAAGGCGCATTGAAAATCACAGTAGCACTGTGGTGTCCTCAATGTGCCTTGTTATGTTCGTGTCTTTGTTCTGCGCTACCATCGCTTATCATGCAACCATACCAACAAGCCCGAATTGCCACCGTCATCTAACTGATGAGTTCCAACAGGCCGCGTATTACTCTCTTCATGGAGACACGGAAATCTCTGGATATTTTTCTATCTTAGGGGAGTCATGGTACACCATAGAGAGTTAACGAGTCTTTTCAAAGAGAGTCACGTGCGAGGCATGTCAGCAGTCCCAGATAAGAAAAGTATTTAGGCCCTTTATTCCATAAAGTGTGACATTGCACCATAAAAGCGTGGTGGTGGTGGTGGGGGGGTGCAGTTATTTCCTTTCATAAGCTTCCTAGCAAGCTATAGCTGGATACGTCACGTGACAGCGGAGCTAAAAATTGACACGCCCTTAATTTCTGGATGTGTCAATCGAGAAAGCAACAAAAAATTTTTTAAAGTTTTCTAGAGTACAGTGTCATAGCGATATTGTGAAGTCGACTGCTGGCCGCTTCGTTGGTAGTTAATCTTGGAATGCCGGAGAGAATCGAGTTTCACGCCAGAAAGCGGCGAAAAATTGCAGTCCAGTCTCTGCGAATGAACCACCTCGTCGAACGATTATGTCATCCTGTGTGTCTGTGCTGCTTCCCTTCATCCCTCTTCCATTCATAATTACCTCATTTTTTTTTGTCTCTTCTTACCCTCATCCAGTGGAGGATAGAAAACTGGATATCAACTTTATGGTTGACCTCTCCCTGCCTTTCCGTATAAACACCCGTCGTGCTGGTCTTGTGGTTACGACGCTTAACTGCATGTTCCTACCGTTGCGTATAATTCCAATCGCGGGCCGCGGCGGCTGCACTTTCGATGGCGGTGGAAGTGTTCGGCACCAGGTGCTTAGATTTAAATGCACGTTGAAGAACCCCAGGGGGGTCGAAAATTTGGAATCTCCCACCACAGTGTCCGTCACAATCTTATCGTGGTTTCCAGACGCTAAACCCCAACAAGTATAATTTCTGCATTCTATCTACCCTTTGCCCTTGCACCACAAAACCCTACTACTACTACTACTACTACTACTACTACTACTACTACTACTACTACTACTACTACTACTACGACTACTACTACTACTACTACCACTACTACTACTACTACTACTACTACTACTACTACTAATCATCATCATTATCTATCTATCTATCTAATCTATCTATCTATCTATCTATCTATCTATCTATCTATCTATCTATCTATCTATCTATCTATCTATCTATCTATCTATCTATCTATCTATCTATCTATCTATCTATCTATCTATCTTCTATCTACTATCTGCTATCTGCACTGACGCCGCAAACGTGTGGTAATGCAGTTACCGGACCACTGTAAACCCGGTCAATGTTTGGGGGAAGACCGACTCCCGAACGGCTCCTGGGACGGGCTTCCTCGGAGAAACTTCAGAGGAACGTAAGTTCAGCTATACTTAATCTGCGCTGAAATCGGGCTTGAACGCGGTCATGCGTGTCGAAAGCGAATATATTTACAGATAAGCCCCCGTGCTTTTCCCGGGACACAGGAAAGCGACGTGTCGTTCACGCTGTTCTCACCGACCGTCGACCGGAACCAACTGGCCGATTCGAGCGACCCCGTGTGGTACGAAGAAGTGGTCATCCTGGGAGGGTTCAGCGAAGCCTCTGCGCACCAGATGAGCATCTCTTGGCTCCTCACGGTGTTCGGGCTGGAGGTACGTCAATCATGAGAACGTATTTCACAAGAAAGAAAAATAAAGTGAAACATAAATCACCTAGGCGTGATTTGTCAGATCATCAACTCGAGACAAAAAGAGACATAGAGAGAACATAGCTTTATTGTCGTCAGACCGTATGGTGGTAGGCGATTTGCCAGGCTGAACTTGGTGGCCACCTCCTTTGTCCTTTGTATGGCCCGAAAACTGTACTCGCAAGCTGGTGGGCATTATTTGGAATTACATAATGCGACGCGCGTGCGCTAACACTAGGTTGTCTGATAGATCATCACCATAACTTAGGCAGCATTATCAGACGGCGTCACTTATTAACTAGCCGGGATTATGCAAAATTGCATGGCGTTCGCCACCATTTAGAGACATTGCAAATGTGAAAGCCAGAACTAGTCGATATTATTCAATTTCGAAGAGTCCATTTTGTACCAAACAGCTCGGGGTCATGAGACCTGACGTGACAGCTCGCGGTCGAGTCAGCTCGGGGTCACGTGAGTGGGAACGTCACGTATGACGTCGCTAGTATAGCGGCGCGTTGCTGTAGACCCTATAGCTCTGGCATCAGTCGTCGTCACAAGACTGACCACTCTGACTGCAGGGCGAAGGCTCCTTCCACGTTTCGTCCATCAACCCACTCATGTGTTTGCTGCGAGCAAGTTATACCGGCAAACTTGTTAGTCTCATCTGCCCACCTAACCTCCTGTCTACACATCACGCGATTGCCTTGTCTTGGAATCAAGTCTCTTAATGACCAGCGGTTTATCTTTCCTATACACCCTACATGCATCCTTGCCATGCCCACTTATGCTCGATGTTTACGTCCACCATCCGCGAGAATCTCTATGCGCCACTGCCCAGCAATAAACAAGCCACAGCTGCGCACCGCCTGGGTTTAACTTAGCTTATCCGCACATGCGCCGAAGACAGCGAATAATCAATATGAAATAAGCTCGAAAAATAGCAGTGCTGCTTCGCGAGGGAGCTGAAAAGAAGCGTAAATTCGAATGATTTTTTCCGTACTTGAAAAACTTCTTGAATATCGTATAAATTACTGCAATTGCTTGCAATTTATATTCAAGATAATGACTATATTGTCTCAGCCCCGCCGCGGTGGTCTAGTGACTAAGGCACTCGGCTGCTGATCTGCAGGTCGCGGGATCGAATCCCGGCTGCGGCTGCTGCATTTCCGATGGAGGCGGAAGTGTTGTAGGCCCATGTGCTCAGATTTGGGTGCACGTTAAAGAACCCCAAGTGGTCGGAATTTCCGCAGCCGTCCACTACGGCGTCTCTCATATTCATAGGGTGGTTTTGGGACGTTAAACCCCGCATATAAATCAATTAGAAGCTTAATCGTCATCATCATAGAAAGGGGGGGGGGGGGGGGTTAGCCATTTGTCAGATTTGCTCGATACCTTGGCGCTGGGGAAAGGGGTGCTGAATTGGTTATGGGGAGAAAGAACTTTGCTAAGACTCCAAAAGGGACTGTCTACCACCCGGAAAAAAATTCTGATCGTCGGTGCAAATGTGAACATAATTCATCACATCGATGTCAACAAGCATTCTTTTGTCCCAAGAAAAAAATAAAGGATTATATATTAACTTGATGCTGAAAAGTCGACAAAAAATGACCGCTAGCGTCCACCTAACAGCCAGGTGGTCAATCTCTCGGTGGGACAGGAAATCCGCGCAGGTAGACTTATTTTACTTAAAAAACAAACATGTGTAACCTGAAAATTGTATTATGCGAACTTGAGGCAGTTTTTAGAAGCTGCACCAAAAACTAAGTTTTAGTTTTAGTTTTTTTTCCGCGTTCAAAGAGGCACATGGTGGCCCTGTTGGTGGGTGTGTTTGCATGTATGCAGATGATATAGCATTAATAGCCGACAACAATGAATATCTGCAGGGATTGATAGACATCTGTGGTAATGAGGGAGAATAGGTTAAATTTAAAGTTTTGCAGGGAAAAATCGGCAATCATGATTTTTTAATGTAACAAACGCAGTGAGCCTAAGATAGAGGAAAGTCACGCTAGAAATAGTGGATACATACAAATATTTGGGCATACGAATAAATAACGGGGCTGAGTACCTAAGGGAGCACGAAAGATACGCAATCACTAAGGGTAACAGGAATGCAGCTGTATGAAAAATAGGGCACTGTGGAACTACGATATGTATGACGTTGTGAGAGGGATTTTGAAAGGTGTCATGTTCCGGATTTGACGTTCGACGTTGCGGTTCTTGGGCATGAAATCAGAGGTTTAAGCAAGATTGGAAATTAAACAACGTGGCATAGATATACACTTGATTTGGGAGCACTCGGGAATCCCGAATCAGGGGTACAGGGTGACATGGGATGGACATCATTTGAGTGCAGGGAAGCTAGCAGCAAGATAGAATTTGAGGAGTGATTGAGGAAGAAAAATGGGAAAGGAGCGTTGGGCTAGGAATGTTTTCAGCTACTTGTACATGAAGAATGTTGATACTAAATTGAAAAAGTGAACTCGAAAATTGTCAAGCAAGTATTTAGACAACAGCAGAATACCAAGCCAAAAGGAAACATCGGTAAAGAAGAAGGTAAAGGAAACAGAGAGGGACATGTGGAAGATTGGAAGGCTTACGGAATCATCACTGGAGACCTACCGAACTTTCAAGCAGGAAATCGCAAATAAAAGATCTACAATAATTCTCGTGGTAGTTCTCTGCTGCTCGAGGCCAGAAAAAGAGTATTGCGGACCAAGACATACCGAGCCAAATCAAAGTGGTTCTAAGAGAGAAAGGATAAGAAAAGTGAGCCCCGTAACTGTCTGCATCACGGTGCGACACCTCAACAGTAGCTGAAAGGGGATGGTGGTGAGGAGGTATTAAAATAACAGGATTAAAGGTACAGAGAGAGAGAAAGATGCGCTAAGCCAGCGAGTGTGGACATATCGAGGGGATAGGAGAGATAGGAAAGATGGAAACATGGTCACTGGAGTCCAAAGATGGGGCACCACTTGCGAGAG
Source organism: Rhipicephalus annulatus (assembly GCA_013436015.1). Taxonomy (NCBI): domain Eukaryota; kingdom Metazoa; phylum Arthropoda; class Arachnida; order Ixodida; family Ixodidae; genus Rhipicephalus; species Rhipicephalus annulatus. The sequence goes on along the minus strand of WOVY01013175.1, from coordinate 5,950 downwards.
CTCTTGTCGGGCGTCAGGAGATGGCGCAGGGTAAGTCAGTAGGTCAGAGCTACATGGTTGTCGGAGGTCGGCATCAGGAGATGACGTAGGGCCAGCCCAGTCGGCCAGAGCTATGCTGACGTTGGAGATCGCGAGGGCACAACCAGTCGGCACGGAATCCAGCGAGCCAGTCGAGCCAAATACGAAGGCACAAACATGGTGTGTACTGCGTGTGGAGAGGCGGAGGAAAACAGCTGGACACTTGATAATGTTCTGTAAAGGGCTCCACCTTGTAGTCCAAGATAATGGCGCGGAATTTTTCTAACCATGAGGGCTTAGTGACAGTTAGGGCAAAATAGACTTTGAACGGGTAGAATAACCAGGAGGAGGCTAACTTATCGGTGGCCTACAATCAAGGCGTGAGTGCAATTGAATCCTTGAACACATAGTGGATAGTACTTGACTTTATGGCTAGGGGGCGTGGGCCACTGCCCGATCTAAAGGGCACAGCCGGATACATCCATCCATCCATCCATCCATAGCTGGCGCGCATGTCTGCCAGCCAACGACGGAGAAGCGCGAGTATGGCGTCCGGCGGCGCTCATAAAAACAACAAAAAAAGTGTGTGCGTGCCTTACACGACTACAAGGCATTTGTTTTCAATAATAACCAAACTTGCTAAAGCCTGCAAAAACTGCACGCGGTTTCAGTTTCTGGCTTTCACCAGCAGTACAATTGTCATCACCTCCACCGACCATTGTTGTGGGTATTCGGAAAATTCAGTTATAAAACTTGCTACCCACCTCTACAACCCAGATCACAGCACTACTTTGTAGGGTGGGAGGCAGCTCTGTCCAGCTCGGATCCGAAGACCCAAGAGGCCCACGTGAGGCTAGCGAGGACCAGCGGCCCGTGCCAATGGGATCCCGGACTAAGGAACCCACTGACCGACACTCTTTCCTCGGTCGCAAATAAATGTTTTATCCTCTCTCTCTACACACCTTCCAGAGAAACCGCTGCAAGGTTAGACACTTCAGACGGTACGCTTTTTATTGCGACACAAAACAAAAAGCAGTGAAGGACGGTGTGCGGTACCTTGTATAAGGACCGAAGTATTGTGCTCTCTGTGGTAGTATATTTCTTCCTCTATTGAAGTTATACCTTTTCTCAACTTCAGTATAACGAAGAATTTCCCCATTTCTCGATTGGATTTACGTGGATGTAAAAACAGCGCGAAAATGTAGACCAAGACTGATGTTGAAAAGATGACACAGCGCTGTGTCGTCTCCTCGGAAGTTTTTTTTCTATATTTTCGCGCTGTTTTTACATCCAAGCATGAACCACCAACTCGCCCAAACTTTTGCTTCTAGTGCTATTAACTAAATTGACTCGCAGAACTGGTATATCTACCTCTCTAAAATCGAGTTTTTACTATGAACAATCTTTTTTTTTTGTCTTTATGGAGAAGTTGACCTTAAAAACACCTATCATGACAGGCCTAGCCAGGAGGGGAAAGATATTCAGACACCGCCCCCCCCCCCCAAAATTATTTTCAGTTTTGCTTGTATACACACAGTATACACGCACCTATACAAAAGCACGCACAAGTGTACATAAAGTTCTGGCGAACCCCCCTCCCCCTCCAAAAAATGGCAGCATATCCACGGAGTGAATGATGGGTAGTATGGCGAAGCATCCGTCCATCCATTCGTTCTTGCTTCCGTCCATCCATGAGTGCGTCTGTGTGGCCGCCCGTGCGTCCATCCGCCCATCCGTGCTTGCGTCTGTTCGTGCGTCCACACGTTCATCTGTGGCTCCGTCCCTGCTTTCGTCCATGCATATGCTCTTGCTTGCGTCCATGCGTCCATCCGTCCGTGCAGCCATGCATGCGTCCGTTTATGCATCTGTCTGTGTGTCCGTTCGTCCACCTATTCAACACTACAAGTGCCACCATCTCGCATCTTTTTATCATTTATTCCTCATATAGAAGCACCCCCATCCAGCGGAAATTCCAAGGACTAACTAGATAAGGCGCACGCACACTTTCTTACGGCTTGCGCTTCGTGTCTACTTCCCACCTTTACCACCTCGAGTTCATGGTATATACTAGTTCACTGTATTCAAGGCACTGCGACCGAACGCTCGCTAAGCCTTTCTAATACCTAGGAGGTTACGCCCAGCGAGTATAACGTAGCAACCCTTTCTTGTCTTCTGTGTGTTGTTGAACAATAAAAAATTTTGCAGCGTGCGCATTAACTAAAAGACAAATTCTCCTGTCTCTCATTCCCCCTTAGCAGCCATTGGCATGTACATTGAACACTATCTTTTATTGTTCATCAACGCACAGAAGAAATCTCTCACCGGCACCACCTTGGGGATCAAAACGTTATACTTGTTACACACACTACTACAACGGCTACGAGGGACGAACAGGTGCCGCTATAAAGAGCTTCGCCCCCCCCAAAAAAAAAAACAAATTCGCTATGCTTTGCATAGCGTCATCTAGATAAAGCCCAACAGTGACCTATAAGCAACCCATAGAAACAGCTTGCTAGCCAAAGCTTAGATTGAACTTAGAAGTAGCTAGACTAAATCTTCAGATTTCGTCCGGTTTGGCTGTTTCAAGGCTTGCGCGACCAAATACAAGACTTGTAATTTTTTTTTTGTTACTGGGAGTGATTTTCTTTTTCAGGTGTGGTTGACCTTACTCGGCTGTCTCATCGTCCTTCCGTTCGTCGCATCCCTGGCTCCGAATTCCGAGCACGCGTTCCTGTACAACTTGAACAACTTCGCATTCCGACTCTTGGCCGTAGTGTTCCTGGAATGTAAGTGCAAGTTTTACAAGTCTGCGAAGAGGAGAGAGGGAGATATAGACATATCGATGACAACTGCTAGTGCAATTATTATTTGGGTAATACACGAACCTGTACGTAGCGCGCAGACAGGACTACCACTAGTCATTGAGGGCAACTAACTGAATTCCCAGAGAAGACAAGAGTTAGGGGGAGACAGAAGGTTAGGTGGGCAGATGAGATTAAAGTTTGCGGGTATAAATTGGCAGCAGCAAGCACAGGAACGAGTTAACTGGCGGAGCATGGGAGAGGCCTTTGTCCTGCAGTGGACGTAGTCAGGCTGATGATGATGATAATGAATACACGAACCGCACGCCCATGCAGCCTTTACGCGTGTTTTGATTGATTGATTTGTGGGGTTTAACGTCCCAAAACCACCATATAATTATGAGAGACGCCGTAGTGGAGGGCTCCGGACATTTAGACCACCTGGGGTTCTTTAACATGCACCCAAATCTGAGCACATGGGCCTACAACATTTCCGCCTCCATCGGAGATGCAGCCGCCGCACCCGGGATTTGATCCCGCGACCTGCGGGTCAGCAGCCGAGTACCTTAGCCACTAGAGCACCGCTGCGGGGCGTTACACTTGTTTTCGCCATTAAGTTATCGCTTTTCATTTCCGCGTATCGTTTGTTGTTTAGCAGCGTAGACCGACGCACTGGTCCAGTGGTTGCGATGCTCCTACACAGGTGCAACAGTACATAAACATAGAACGTAACGTGACGAGCTTGTGTTTCCACTGAGTTTTATTTGTGGCGTTCGGCCGCTGTGGTTACCGGTAATTGTTGTAAAGTTATGTCAACCTGTAGTACATATAACTCTTCCTCCTCAGTGGCGTAAATGCATAAGGGCCCCAAGGGAGACACACATATTGCTATGGTGGCCATTTTCTTTTATATCTATGCTTTATTTTTAAGGATATACCATTAAACTGTGTATTCACGTGTAATAATAATAATAATAATAATATATAATAATAATATAATAATAATAAAATAAATAATAATAATAATAATAATAATAATAATAATAATAAATAAGCATGAATACCAGCTCGTGGTCAGAAGAAATAGCACTGAATATCCAATAGTACAAGAGCGAAACAACATGGCGAAGTAAGTTTCTAATAGCAACTCGTAAGCGGGCGCTAGAATTGTCACTGCTGCTGCAGCATACGTGCTAAACGATGCAATAACAATTGTTGCACTTTTTCCGCTCACGCGTAAAGGTACTGACCATCGGTGTACCCGCTAGAAGACATAAACGCGTTTCCGTTCAGTGAAAGTGCTTCAGATTTCAGGGTTTGTTTTACGGAAAGTACATTGTCCTTAACTGTCAAAAAAATTCGAATGGGGCATGGTTGGCAAGATCAATCTAGTGGAGAGACACTTGCATGGGCTGTCCCCCTCCGTCAGCCCGAACAAAGGGGCGGAGGGTGGGAGTCGTGACCCTCTTGACCCCGCCCATGATTAACGCCACGTCTCCTCGCGTTCTCTCGATGCAGCCAGCCCGCGAACACCTCGCCAAGTGTCGGCCCGCATCGTGATCGCCTTCTGGTGGCTGGCGATGCTCGTGCTCACGAACGTCTTCAGCGCCGAGATGAAGGCGGCGCTGACCGTGCGCCAGCCGAGCGGTCACCGCGTCGAGTCGGCCTCGCCTGGCCCATCGGGACGACGTGAAGGCGTACACTATGCACGGCACCGTCTATCACCTCCTTCTGGCGGTGAGTAGATAGATAGATAGATAGATAGATAGATAGATAGATAGATAGATAGATAGATAGATAGATAGATAGAATAGATAGATAATAGATAGATATAGATAGATAGATAGATAGATCGATAGATAGATAGATAGATAGATAGATAGATAGATAGATAGATAGATAGATAGATAGATAGATAGATAGATAGATAGATAGATAGATAGATAGATAGATAGTAGATAGATAGATAGATAGATCTAGATAGATAGATAGATAGATAGATAGATAGATAGATAGACAGACAGACAGACGACAGACAGACAGACAGACAGACAGACAGACAGACAGACAGACGACAGAAGACAGACAGACAGACAGACAGATAGACAGATAGATAGATAGATAGATAGATAGATAGATAGATAGATAGATAGATAGATAGATAGATTTTTTTTCAGGCTTGGCAACCTTAATGCGAAGGCTCGCTTTCTGGATTCCACACTAAATGGACTTCATAAGAATGGCTAGTAGGGCAAGTTGGTACTGATCCATATGTGTACTGCGCAAAAAACAGACGGAAACACGAACTAGAGAAAAGACCGGCCCACAGTCTTCGGGCTCTCTTGAGCGTGTCCCAAACTTTTACTTTTTAGATTTTCACCTCTCTCTCTGTCCCTCTCAAACCCTCCTTGTAGCATTTCCCAGTTACCTATTTCTGGGTGTCACACACAGCTGCAGACAGTTGTGGGGCTCACTTTTCTTTTCAATATTAAAAAACCACTCCCCCCCCCCCCCCACCCCAAACGGGAAACTGACTATTTTTTTTTACTTGAGAGCCGTTTTTTCCCCCGTCACGACCACGTTTGCAGTGCGATAGCGAATGACGCATCTACGCAGTACTCGCCGAGGGAGAACGACCGGCAAGTGGCCAGCAAGTTGACGCCCAGCTTGCGGGTCCACTACCACCGCCTCTACTCGCCGGCCGTGCTGGACGAAGTGGCCAACGGCCGGGCGGTCATCATTGCCGACCGGACGTCGCTGCGTACCAGATCACCAAGCCTGCCACAGCTATCCCGGACACGAGTTCTACTTCGGTCGCGAGCGCCTCTTCTCGCACATGATGGTCATCTACTACGGACGCCGCCATCGACACCCACAGTTGACAAGCCTGATGAAAAAGTGGAACACGAGGTAAAGGTGCAGATACTATACGCATGGTCATAGGAGTGCGTAGGGTTCCCGTTCAGAGAGGGGAACGAAGGTCCATGGCAGAGTTCGCGTTCCCTATTAAGCCAATGTATGGGGCGAATTCGGCGCTCCCCCTCCCATCCATCTTAGTATGGGGAGCGGCAACCTGCCCCCCTCGGTCGCATGCTTATGCATACGGTCGCCCGACGCGCTGAAGTGTTTCT